>OZ010697.1:1805762-1992157 GCA_963932265.1 Thymelicus lineola | reverse complement strand
AGTAAAAAGGGCTAAAGACGAATTGCTTAGGAATTAACCCTTATAAACTTTACCATAGGAGTAATGTTATTCATCCAACGTTTATGTTACAGGTCAATTCAAGAGTGCTGCAATGTCGGCGATAGTACCAGTCCTCCAGACAATACTACTATACTTTCGTCTGCTACTGGATAAGGTGATAGACTTCATGTTCTCTTTATACTGGGATGACAAGAAAGAAATTATCCCTGATGTTGACAAGAACCACGCTTTCCTCGGCCAGAGTGCTACGACGCTAGCCAGAAGAATTAAAGATAAGGAGCTTAAATCAGAAGATTTGGTTCGGGCCTTCATTGAAAGGATAAAACAAGTAAGTAATTGAGACTAATGAGTAACGACACTAACGACAGGAAAAATTACGCATGAATGACCATTCATTCTCGAATTAACTATAGACATAATCTATATACTTAAAAGGCAAAAGTGACTGACTGATGTATCAACGCACAGGCCAAACCCTTAGGGCTAGAAACAATGATATTATCATCTTAGGCTAGAAACTTAAAATTTCGAACACGTATAATTACACTTACGACGTAGGCATCCATTTAGGAAGGATTTTTCAAAATTCAACCTCCACGGAGGCGAAATTGGGGATAAATATTATGATAAGCATAACTTCCGCGTGCCACGCTGCGGGCAACAGCTAGTTAGCAAATAAAGAAATAAACAAATAAACATTTATTCGAGGGATCCTGTACAGAACAGAACAAATCATTTATGATGAACTAGCGCCCTGCCCGCGGCATTGCCCGAGTTTCCCCGAATAATAAGTACCTATACCTTATTATGGTCTACCTGTGTGCTAAATTTTATGAAAATCCGTTCAGTAATTTTGTGAAAGAGTGACTAACATCCATAGAAACTTTCACAATTATATTAGTAGGATTAGTTATATTATATTATCAATATAAGTAGGATTAATAGAAAGGATTTATATAAACACTTCTTGCTCTCTATTCGCGAAGTTGATAGTAAGCGCTTGAGCAGTGAAAGGCGCTAAGGCTGTGCTCGTGAAGCAACATGGTTATGCTTGACTGGTCCTTCTTCTATCAGGTAAACCCCATGTTGAACGCTGTGGTGGAAGACCGCTACGAAGCCGCTTTGAAAGAAGCCAGGGAGATCGACGAAGCTATCGCTGCCGGCCTCACAGAGGAGCTCGCTAGTAAACCATTCTTAGGTAGGCAGGCATAGCTATAAAAGAAATCAGCTATTGTCGTGATTTCTACTTACAGTTTTCTTAATGGAAATAGCCGATAAACGAGCTGACGATCCACCTCATTGTGAGTGGCTATCTTCGCCCATGGACATCAGCGACACCAAAGGCTTCACTAATGCATTGCCGCCCAAGAAAGAGAGAAGAAAAAGAAAGAACGAGAAATATAGAAAGAAAGACATTGATTGAGGGGACTTATCTCATATTGTGCTAGATACGTAAGATTTTATTATTTTGGAGTGTAAAGGGCCTTCTGGCAAAGGTCGTTAGATGAAGTTGACATGGTAGTGGTATATGATCTGTATGATATGGACTGTATCACCAATTTCACCGGATGAAGAGATTCTTGCTTGCAAAAACTACAACAATCTTTTTTAGTGTACCTACTAAGAAAACAAACCCAAAACAAATTATTCTACTTTTGGTTTTCATGGCCTGCTATATCTTGCTAATTTACCTTATACCTAGACCTGTACTTTTAAGACTGTAAAGGATCATACAGTCCACATGGATAATTATGCTAAAGTTTTGTTTATTTAAGTATTTATTTATTTATATAGCCAAATAAATTATATTTTATATTATTAGGCGTACCATTCACAACGAAGGAATGCCAAGCGATGAAGGGGATGTCCCTAACCTTGGGACTGTGGAGTCGCCGCAACGAAAAGGCCACGGAGGACAGTGAAGCCATCGTCAGGATGAAAGCGGCCGGGGCCATCCCCCTGGCCAGCACCAACCTGCCGGAGATGCTTATTTGGTAATGAATGGTATTTTATTGACGTTTTGTGCACCTTGGCTGCAGTGTGACCACGGGGTGATGTGATGGCAAGGAATTATGAAATTCAAATGCTCAAGTCTTACCTCTGAATTATTTTCTTCACGTTTTTTTGGGTTCGGAAGTAAAATCGAAACCCTTATAATTTCGTCATGTCCGTCGGTACTGCTAGAAAGCTGTAAGGCATGGATATACATATTTATTAAAACTCCAGAATTAGAGAATAAAATATTGAAAAATATTTGTTACATACAATACACGATCAAGTATATTGACAAGTATACCTACTTGATCGTATATGGCCAACCTAAGATTGTTTAGCAAATAGGACTTGTCTAAACAAATGGGAACATGGCATGTTGGATTCAGGCAGGAGACCCGCAACCCGGTGTACGGGCGCACCAACAACCCGCACCACACGGGCCGCTCCCCGGGGGGCTCCAGCGGGGCGGAGGCTGCCCTCATGGCCACCTATGCAACGCCCATCAGCTTGTGTGAGTATTTAAGCTTTATTGATATACATATGTTTCACAAGATGCGATTAGCTGCCAATGATGTTTAAATAAATATAGATACGTTATGCCCTTACAAATCAACCGAAAAATCTGTTCCGATGTCCGCAAGGCACGCTTTATTGCTTTATCGCACGTCTTTATCGCTCTCGCGTCAAAACTACATCGCTATCTCTTTCTTCACCTGAATAAGAGCTCCCAATTGGGAACTTTTTGAGTCACACAACGCGCGCGCTTATGACATATCTGCCTCTTTTTAATATATAATATCATTGTTAGCTGCGATGGCGAAGCGGTCATGGCGTGATGGCTTGTGTCAGTTGAATCACAAGTCAACAATTAGTTCCAATCTAAATGATCAAGTGACTTATGCAACTTCAGATGCAATCAATACTAGGCAGTGGTATAGGCAACCTTCGCAGACGTACAACTTTTTTGTAAGAATTTAAATGCCATAAGGAGTTCACGGGGTGAGCCAAGAAAGGGCGTTGGTGAATGATGAATCACTTCAGCTTAACCATCCCTGGCGATTTTTCCTCTCTATAGTATTTTTTTTACATTGTTCTATGTAAGTTCAAGGCAGAATTGCATGAGATGCAAAGTCCAAGATTACATTACATCCTTGACGTCAAGACTAGACGTTGTTTTTGTTATCTTATTGTAATCAGTCGATCGTGTAGTGACAATATAATACAATAAAAAGGTGTCTAATAATAATTATGAAATCCGTAGGCGAACAAACAATTGCAAAACAATCGTGTGTTTGTCAAATGAAAGGGCTTTTATAAGGATCTCAGATATATTTTTTTTAGTTTAAGGCGCACTCGTCAAGATTTTTTTCATAGAGTTAATGTAATAATGTGGAAATAATAAATACTGTTGTACCTACTTAATTTAATAGTAGCACACTTTGTAATTTTTTTTCAATTATGGACATGGACATTCAGGCTATACCTACAATGCAGCCCTTGACATCCCTCCGATTTAGAGCTCTAAAAATAAAGAAGATTGATTTTTTTTTATTTAAAATAGATATAAAATATACTTACACCGATAAACATGTATTAACTTATTTTAGACATTGGTCTGAGGATATATGTATCTCATTTTTGTATGCTATTGATACCCAGGTTCGGATATAGGCGGGTCCACTCGCATGCCGGCGTTTTACTGCGGGATGTTCGGCCACCACCCCACACCCGGCACCACCAACACCAGAGGTAACAGACCAGCGATCTATTTCCACATACCTAATACTGTTTATTATCTGTTACCCTCGACGCAAATACGAGGTGTGTAGTGCCTTGGATAAATATGAATTTTTAAGAGTTTATTAAAATGTGACATTGTCCTTACATTTATCCGACAAATTATTATATGTACCTATATGTATCTGGTATTCGTATTTCTACCTGTGGCATCATAGCTCCCAATTAAACTAATTCCCAAAAGAAACCCGATTTCAGTTGCACATTTTTGTTAATCGAAAGCCTTGTCTGTAGAGAAGACAAGTTTCTTAGTCAGTGGTTTTAAATATGTTTGGTTGTTGGGATTCGGTAGGTGTACTGCTCAGAAAGGGAGATGAAGACTCCATGCTCAGTCTGGGCTTCATTTCGAAACACGTGGAGGACCTAGCTCCCCTGACCAGGGTCATCGCGGGCGACAAAGCTAATACCATGAAGTTGGACAGGCGGACTGATATGAAGGTATAGAATATAGACCGGGGCTCACGCATATAGCGGAGAGCAGCGCAGAGAATTTTTCACTATAAAACTATTATCGACATTATCCTCATTGAAAAAATCCTAAAATCCATTAATATAATAATTAATTCCTGAAGAGCATCGAAGCGAAGACTAAATGCGAAGAGTAGCGCGCAGGAACGCGACTGCATGCGGTTGTACGCGACTGTACGCGACGGTACGCGACTGCACGATACTCCGCGCCTATCCGCTTTCCGTCGAAACCAATTATACCGAACTAATAGAAACTACTCAGAAATTATGAACTAGGTAGTCTTTTTTAAGACAAGACTGCTGAAACATGAGTTTAATTAATAGACATAGAAGTAACAATTATGTACTATTTAATATGTACCAATTAATATTTTTTTACTTTTGGAAAATTTTCTCAACAAAAAACATTTTTTTTTTCAGAATATAAATTTTTATTACCTTGAAGACAGTAACGATTGTTTAGTGAGCCCGCTGAGAGCAGAAATGACGAATACATTAGACAGGTAAGAATACAATAGCTACTTGTTACGGTTTTTATTGTAGTTGACCTGTGCCCGACCCGACCAAAACCGGTGGATGACATGAATAAATAAATAAGCCTTTTATTTTCTCATTTTCATAACAACACAATTATAAATTCAGACTTTACTTAACTTTAAAAGAACATTAAAACAATGATTAATTCAATTTAAAATTATAAATGAAAAAAATTAAAATAAATTAAAAAATTGGTTGTCTGTAAAGTCGGTTTACGGACAATGGTTTTACGTGATAACGTCTATTTCGTAGAAGAATAATTTATGATATAAATAATGTAATGTAAGAACGTAATGGAAGCCCTACGCACGGAGCCGCGGTGCTACTCGCCAGTTGTGTCAGCTTGAACATGGCTTGACGCGCCACCGCGACCCGCGTATCTAGCTAGATTATAATATTAAATTTCATACTAACTATACGATTTTAAACATATTTGAGTTGAATCGTTTTAAATATCAGGAGCTGCGCGACATCTGTGATTTTCTTGACTACAACTAAAGTCCGAGTCGATGTACTGTGTGTGTAAAGTTCTTTCAAGTAGTTCATACCTATAAACAGAGATGACGCTATTGTAGATTTTCGTTTTCATATAATAATAATACGTACGAGCTACGAGAAATCATTTCTTTTCAAAAGATTGTAAAATAAAATAAAAATGAAATGAAAAATGCCTTCCAAGCGGACCGATTACGCTTGAGTGGGAGAGAGACGGCCGGTCTAGCGTGCCTCTCTCTCTAATGCTGCGCGCGCTTCCGTGACGTTACTCCGGCCGTTACTCGGTTTTCGTGAATGCCTCTCAGGCTCATCGTCTTTATAAACGTTATCACGTTAAAATAATCATCTATACCTACAATCAATCAATAAATCAATCAATCTATTGTGGACTATGTACAATTTTAGTTGTAATATAGTAGTTTAATATAGTAGTTTTGTATTATATAAAATAAAAATAAATTAATTAATTCAAGCAAATTAAAATATAATTATAGAAATTATTTAAAAATAAAACTAAATTTAAAATTGATAAAATTCAAATGTATAATTAGGTATAATTAGTTATATCATTAATTGAAAATGTTATTAAGTTATATGAGAGGGAAAAAATTAAGATGAAAATTGAGTATTTTCCGCGAAATAAACCAATAACTGTAGGTGATTTTAATATGATTCGTTTTTGGTGCCGTGCCACTCAAGTAACGCAAATCTTTCCTATATTGTGAGTTGTGACCATTGTGACACGGTCTTCTTTCACATTTGGATAATTACTTAGACCACCTGTATTTGCAAGTTTGACTTTATCCCGGATGTACTTTTAGAATGTTTTTCTAAAATAATTTTCTTGAGAACACTCAAAAATGAGCAAATAGATGGACATATAGGGACTATGTCCATCTATTTGCATCATAGGTTAATCCTTCAATCGATACACAGAAACGAAGATCATGTGAAAGACATGTTGTTCGCTACACAATGCTGCTTTCCATCCTTTGCGAAAGCAGCAATACAGATCATCTGGAGTCCAACCAACAGTGTAGATGCACAACTGTTCTTCGACAATCATTGTTCGACATGTAACAATGACGTCGTCAGACTGAAGAAAATTGCAATTATGTTAGCATTTAATTAATGTTAATAAGTAGGTATACGGTTTCTTTCGAAAAGATACGTGTGGCGATCGGTACGGCATCTTTTATTCTATTCTGTAAATATTTATTTGTAACATAATTCTTCCTCTATGTATATATGCTGGCTGTTTTTCTACGTTTATATTTTTATGTATTTTTATAATTTGATTTATGTAAATATTCAATTCAGAAATTCCTACTGACAGAGTCAGATTAAATATATTTTTCCGGAAGATGAAAAGTTGGTTTTAATGAATATCATATTATATAGCGGGATAACCAGAAACCATATAATTAGCTCCCGCCATATACGTTTTTTTTTGTTATTATGATAGGTACTTACCTAAGTAAATGCGAAATTGTTGCGAAATTTCCTTATTATTAAAAAATAAATGCGAAATTCATGTATGTAATTTGCGAAAATTCCGTACGTCTAATTATACTTTTAAATTTAATTAAAATTAAATTTGCTTAATTACAATTACAGTATTAAGGAATATTAAATGAAAAATATTAATATACCTAATTATATTTTTATCATACGGTTAGATGATTTAAATTATTGTAATTGTAAATTATTATAGACATTATATTTTATTGGTTTTAATTTTTGAACAAAATGTGTCCCGCCGCGCCGGGAGGTTCGATTTTCAAAATTGAGGCCCGCTCTCCTTTCAAAATCGAACGAATCCATTGAAGATTGAAGCCCAGTGGCGCCAATTGATTGGGACATATATCGTGTTCGCGGTGTCGGTTCTATACGCTAATAATAATACTTCAATGACCTCATATAATATTTTTTGCTTACTCTGTACACAGTGTGATATCGTCGATCCGGCAAGCCGCAAGCACTGAGCTGGCGCCAAAGCCGTACTGCCACGAGGGTTTCAACCACATGTACCGGCTGTGGAAGCACTGGATGTACAGGGAGCTCGAGGCCGTTCAGCCGGGCCTGCTCACCAACGGCCGGGGGGAGTTCAATCCTTACGTGGAACTCGTTAAAAAGGTACAGCTTCTTAGTTGATCATTTGTATGTTTGTACGACACGTTTGTGCCACAAAATATAAAATGGTAGTAGGTACTGTGCCTCGTCTGTGCCTCGTCCGGGGAACGGCTCGTGCCCGGCTCGGTGTAGCATAATAATCCCTAAAATGCAACGCGGCCGATCCGCACAGAGCCTCTAGCAATGATGTATTATGTGCATCTACAGTCTAGCTAGACAAAACACTTTTCTGTAAACATTCACTCGAAACGCTGACTTCAAAATGTATGGCAATGACATTAGTATGGAGAAACTACTTAAAACACATGCCTTTTTCGTATTAAATTGATTCCCAAATTCCGAAACATTTTGAAGGTAGCTTTTGGCGCGAGCCTTTACAGGAACGAGTATTGTCTGTTTTGAGCGTAGTGTCTATTTTGAGATGCTATTGACTGCCAGGCCAGTAGCAAAATTTCACGATTTAATACTTTGTGAAATATTAAAGAAGATTGGAAGGGTTTTAAATTAAATAAGATTCTTACGCAATGTTACCTATTATTTCAGGTGTTCGGCGCTAGCAAGTACTGTTTGTTCACAATCATACGTATTTTAGAAGACTATCTCATCCCGAAACCCGATCCGGAGTGGGCCGAAGATCTGTCAAAGAACATGAAAGCTGATTTATTCGTGAGTGAACGTTGAGTTTAAATATTGTAGCGTGTAGCTCTCCACAGTATCTCTACGACCGATGCTCAGAAGTTACTTAATTCCTTTTTTTATGTAGTCGTACAAAAACCACCATCGATAGTAAGTACCTACTTAGTTATCAGCGTCCATGGACTTCCAGATTGCAATAAACAAGCTGCCGTAACACGAACCCTACTGCAAGTATCTAATACCTTTAAACGGGCAATTCTTGTATATACATATATTCTCGGAGTCTCGGAAACGGCTTCAACGATTTTCATGTTTGGAATGCAGGGAATTTCGGGAGCGATAAAACGATCTAGCTAGGATTCATTTTTAGAAAATGTCGTTTTATCCGTGTTTTCAGGCAATGAAATACTGCTACAATAGACTCTTCCTGACATCTATTGGCGAGTAGCAACACTAAAGCTACTTCAGTAGATGGCGTTGTTAAGCAACACTAAACCGAGCAATTCTCGGTCAACCGGGTACCTTATTAAATGTGTCAAAGTATAGTTATTTTGGTTGGACTTGTATTATTCCATCTTATTATTTTGTCTGTGTGAGTTGTCCCTAACGCCATAACGGCACCCCATCGGCAATCGGCACCCACGACACAGAGAAATCTGTATGGGGCCACAAGAGGCTATGAGTATTAGCGCAATTTATTTATTTTGTTGATAATAAATAAGTAGTTACCTAGATTTTTTAACCAACTTCAAAAAAAGGAGGAGGTTCTCAATTCGACTGTATTTTTTTAATGTTTGTTACCTCGAAACTTTTGACTGCGTGAACCGATTTTGATGATTCTTTTTTATTCGAAAGCTGGTGCTTGTCGTGTGGTCCCACATAAAGAACAATGCCCAAAAATTATTTTTTATTTTTGTTAGCGTCTTAAAACGTCAGTTATACCGAAGCAATTCAATTATTTTTTTACGTATTTTAAAATTAATACCTATACCCGTATGACCCAGCGTAAAATAATTTTATTAATAAGTGATGAATTGACTATAACAACAATGATGCCAACAATGTCAATTTTCATTCGGGCACTCACTTCAATACATAGCTTGTATCAAGCAACATAAAGGGAGACTTCTGGCCAATATTACAGACAGAATTTCGTTATAAATGTTGGTATGACAAATGTAATGATGTCAAATTTCCATATCCGGTTGTCAATCAAAAAAAAGTCAATAAAATAATTGTAAAAATTACAGGCAGCCGTAAGTCTCCCCTACTCTATGACTCAATGGTTATAAGAATTCAATCTCAAAATACTTTGGTTCTGGGGTGTGTCTGCTGAAAATTCTTATATATCTAAGCTCAGAAATTAAAGCGGCGATTTCTAGAATTTTTTTTATTTTAAGACGCTAAAGTTGAAAATGAAATAAAACGATGTATGGCAGTTGGGCATTGTTCTTTGAGCGAGATCTGACAATGGCAACCATGTCAAAAGCATATAAGTCTTAAAAATTTTAAGTCGGTTATTTTTTTGTTAAAATTTTAGATTTTTACTGCATATTGGAACGAAGTTCCTTATCGCGCGTTGTGAAAGGGGGCTAGACGGAAAATTACGACACTTTTTGATTCTTACGAATGACGACACTTTTTTTGAAGTGATTCAGAGCGTTTTACAGAGATGGCGCTGTACAACAAAACAATACTTAAATTGAAAGGAACTTCGTTCCATCCGGGTGTCCCTTGACACCTCTCATGTTTTTTTTAGAAATTGAGAAAAGAATTTGTATTTTTCATTGTATGTCGCAATATACGTAATAATGACTATTATGTCCCGCACAGAGCAAGCTGGGTGACAACGGCGTCCTCCTGATGCCGAGCGCGCCGCACGCCGCGCCCTTCCACTTCTCCTGTCTGCTGCGCCCCTATAACTTCTCTTACTTCGCCGTCGTCAATATGCTCAAGTGTCCCGCTACACAGGTAAATCGTATATTTATACACTTATTTATTTATTTATTAAACGCTTTTATTTAGTTTCACTTCGGAGCATCAAAACATCAAACTCAATATTATGATCAAAATGCTACTCTATTTACACGGCAATAAGGTAAACGCTTCCCGCATCAAAAAATCAAATCTTGTAACGTTAATTTGAATGACTTCCCTTTAATGAAAATTGATGAAATTTGGCAGACATGTGTATTTCCGATGACAATACACGAATATCAAAAAAAAAATTGAAATAAAAGCGTTTAAAAAAAAAAAATTTTTTCATTTCACTTATTTATTTATTTAACAGTTTATGTATACGTATAACAGTGGTTACAAAAGGTCATGAAAGTGAGTTTGTACATAGGCAATGCTTATTTCTATAAGAAATCTCTTCCAGCACACCTAGGAATGGAAAAGTGGTATAAAATTAATTTAGCGTGCACTTGTTTATAAATAGTACATAAGATACATATTAATAATACTATGAATACATGCATACATACATACAAATTATATATACACTAATACATACACATTGTATAAATATACCTATACATTATTAAATATATGGACAAACTATACATAGATTTATAGAAGAAAGAATAGTAACCATGACAGGATTCACGAGTATTAGCAGAGAGAAAAATAGTGTTCTTTTACTCTTTTTTTAAATGAATAAATTGATTGACATTGACGAATACTTGGCGGCAATGAATTCCACAACCTAACCGCATGTACCGAAAATGAATGGGAGTAGGATGAGGTAGTATGACGAGGAAAATGTAAGAGCGACCTAATGTGCGTCCTACAAGGTGCAATAGATGGTCGGGCATGGGAAAAACGATTGCGGAGGTACGAGGGAGAGGAAGGGTTTTTGAGGATATTAAATAGGAGACAAAGGATACGAGTATTCCTGCGAAAGCGGATTGGGAGCCACTTGAGATCCTTGCGAAGTTGCGATACACGATAAAATTTTCGTAAACCAAAAACAAATCTTATACACAAGTCTCTTATCTCTATTATTACAGTAACATTAGAAGAGAAGAGCAAATCATACAGGTCTTTCTTTCTTTTTCTTCTCTCTTTCTTGACCGGTAACGCATCAGTGATGCCTTTGGTGTCGCTGATGTCTATGGGCGAGGAAAGCCACTTAAAAATTTCATATCTAAAACTTTTGCTAGGGCGGCAGCCGTGGCGACTGATAAAACCAAAAAAACAATTACCTAACGTGAAGTAAAAACGTCGACCAAAGGGCGCGGCGCTGTAAGCCAATCTATATCTAAGGCGCGGGCCACACAGAAAAGACGCAAGACACGGACCCGTCGCAGTCGCGGCGCCCGTTTACTCTACTTTCATACAAAATGTATGCAGCCGTCGCGACGTAAAACATACAGAAAAGACGGGACGCCCGACACGACGTTTTCTCGTCGGCGCCCTATTGGAAAACATACAGAAAGGACAGGACGTGGGCCTGCGTAGGCGCCAGCGGGGGAGCGGAAAGGACGCGGAGAGCAGGTCTCTTAAAACGTAGTGATTAAGTACTCTGTGGCCGGGAAAAGCCCAGTGTGCACCGACCGTCACGCCCGTTCCTTGTCTTTTCTATATGTTTTAACGGCGCCCTGTCTGCGATGGGTCCGAGCCCCGTCTTCGTCTTACGTCTTTTCTGTGTGGCCCGCGCCTAAAGCTCTCGTCTCTACAAACCGTGTGACGACCGTTGGCAGTAAATGTACTTGTCTCTGTGTGTTGTCCATGGCACCCACGACACAGGGAATCTTAGTGTGATGAATGTGAAGCGTTATTATTTTAAAACCATACGTTTTGTGATTTTATTCAGTTTACAAGTACCTACCAATATGTATATACAACCTACTGTCACAGATGACTTCTAGAATGTTTTTAAAAAATTGGTCCTTCTAGACGACTTAGGTACGTCCTTGTTGGCTCTATGCTCTAATCAATCTAAACAGGTTTTAATTTTTTAACTTTTATATTTTGTCGAGTTATACGTTCAACATTAAAAAAAAATTTATAAATATCATCAAGTACTCGTATTGTTTCACAAATATGATTCATAATGTAATATGATATTTTCAGGTACCCATTGGCACCAACGGGCAGGGTCTGCCCATCGGCATACAAGTCCTGGCGGCTCCGTACAACGATGACCTTTGCCTGACCGTCGCGAAATACCTCGAAGAAAAGTTCAGTGGGGCAATAATGGCGTGTAAAATTAAGCAACATTAGATAATACACCTTGTTTTCACCACAGAGTACTTTGTTATATATTGAAAGTTTACACTCTGATCTTTACAGTTGTTTTTAATTTTTATTTTATTGGTTGTTAATAATATAAGTATGTCGATATTAGGTAAATCTAGGTTATTACCGTATTTGAAAAAAATATATAGGTAAATTCCACGCTCAATATACTTAAGTCATAATTTTTCATAAAACTTTTGGAGGACTTTACTGAATAAACTTCTATTATAAAATTTATAAACATTTTTTTATAAACTGCCTGGCTTACAACTACCCTATTTCAAAATAATTTGCATGTTTGATATATTTACACTGCAATGTTTGAGCGCCATTATATGTGGGCTTCATTACACTGTGACGCGTATGTTGCAAGTATTGTTTCCATTCAAAAAACATATTTAGGTCTATGCTCCCACAAGGCTCTATGTTTTCACCTACACTGTTCATCATGTATGTCAATTATAATATTATGCTTGATATCGGGGATATCCATTGCTATGCTGATGACAGTACGGGTAATGCTCGTTATACAGGCCGAGCATATTTTTATTGGGTGCAGATTGAGGAGAAGAGGATAAAACTAGTGCCTGGAGTGGAGACATCTCTGGGGCGAGTCTCGGAATGGGGTCTAAATTTAGTCCATTTCAACCCCGAGAAGACACAAGTTTACGCGTTAACCGCTAAAAAAGCCCCATTCATCATATCACCACAGTTCCAGAACATGCCTCTTAACATCTCTAAAAGTTCCCAATCCTTGGTGTCGACATTTCGTGTGGAAGTTCAGTTTCGGGACCACTTGATTAATAAGACCAAACTAGCCGCAGGAAAATTGGGAGTGCTCAACAGAGCTAAGCAGTAGGTACTTCACGCCTAAGCACAGGCTTCTTACGTAATTTTCTAGCTCGTACGTGTAAACTGTGGAACGAACTTCCTGCATCGGTGTTCCCTCTAATCACATGGTCGGTCCTTCAAGAAGCGGGTCTATCGTCTCCTTCTTGGCCGGCAACGCGTTGGTAACGCCCCCGGTGTTAATAATGTCCATGGGCAGCGGTGATCACTTACCATCAGGTGACCCTTCTGCTCGTTTGCCTGCTCAAGGCATAAAAAAATTATGCAGGTAAATCGATGTCGCCATACAAAAAATCTCTAATCATCGTACATTTGGAACAAAATTAGGTCTTAATTTTTTCCCGAACACCATCTTAACAGCACCCCTCGTAACGCATTGAACTATTATTACTACTGTATAGAACCGACATCGCAAACTCGATATTTGCATAATGAACTATTGCCAATTGGCTTCAATTTTCAATTGATTTTGAAATGAAAATAATGGTTTTGAAAATAGAACCTGACACAAATATTCGCGAACTATTCTGGTACTTTAGTACATTCAATGAACGAATATTTAGTACCTATATTAGTTCATTGAGTACATTATAATTTTATGCATCTCTATATAACGCCTTTTATAACAAAGTCCTATTTCGTTACATTTTAACACTGTAACTGGCGTCTGTTAAAAAAAGCTCGCTTGGGTTATCAAGACGAATCTAACGATATCTTAATTACGAGTATATCAATCCGTTCAGCTTTGGAAAATAAAAGGTAATAAAGAATATTACATGCATACATACAAACATACATACATACATCCAAGATACGCGAACCCTTCCTGGCAGTCGGGTAAAAAAAATTCAATTACATAGTCTGTGTCCTGTGACATGATTTCTTGACATTAACGTCAAATGTCAAATTGACATTGGCTTGGTTGATGATTTACAATTTGTTTGTTTTGAATTTAATAAGGCACAATATAATTATTTGTAAAATAACACCAGTTGCAGTGAAATAAAAGTGAACACAAAATAAGTTCCAATTAAATTGATATTGATAACATAACCTACCTGTCTGCCTATTTATAAAGCAAGGTGTTACGAATTCAATTTATATGTCTCTAATCATCTAATGAATTAAATTAATACAAAAACTTAATAAACAACTAATTCGGACTCGAGAGTGATAGTGAAGTGAAGTTAATGACCTCAGCGACTAAAAGAGAAAGTAAACAGGTAAGGTAATTGCTTGTTAAAGCAATAGCAAGACATCATTTTGTACGCCGTAAACAGATTAGATGAGAAAGTGAAAATTTTTGCAACGTTAATAACCAATTTTCACTGCATTCTGCAGTACATACATACTCTACTGTATTTCACTTAATTATGGTACATACCAACTCCGTACGGTGTTTGTGCTTTAGCGTGAGGTATTAATTCTATTTGTCAGTGCTGACGAACTTATGTTGAGTAATTGTGGCTGTTTTGTCGGCATAAATTCTCCGATTGTGTAACTGTTACCAGTTGTATGTAATTTTTATTATGCAGGAAATACAACCGTAGACGCGGAGGGATTGAACCGGTCAATCACATAGGTGACGTATCCCCTCTGCCGCGGCCGCGCACGGGCAGTCCGCAGTGTTCAACGCAGTTAGTATACGTCCGTCGAGCTAATAGCTATGCAATGACTGCTACGAGCGAGACAGTCGCGAAAAAAGAAAATTCCTCCAGAGTAAGTTTAATTGTGCTGCTTTTCTAGAAATCATGTGCATATTTACGAAGTTATACATTTTATCGAGTGAAGTTTTCAAATTGAGCAAGAGCTAAGAGTTTCTAATATGGCTTTAGTGTGGTGGAAAGTGCCAGGTAACTAAGTTTTATTGTGTTGACTTCTATGATGAATATGTAATCTTGTATCTGACTCTTATTGTCAGAGCTATAATACATCATTAAATGCATCCATTAAATGCAGTAAACAAATTAGTAATGCACACTAAATATAGGTATATTAATAAAATAACAACACTAAAATAATTCTGCATTACTTTATCTTGCTACTAAATAACATTGTATGATATAATTAAGTCATCTTATCAAAGCTGTGTTATAAAACAATTCATTCATGCCATGTAGCAGACTACACTTATAATTTACTACCCATTATAGGCTCCTTGGTTGTAATGATGTGGATCTATATGTTTAAAGTTTAAGTACATACAACTAAACCTTCCATGAGAATTTATCTACAATAGTAACATTATGCATTAAACTCTACTAGTAATTTAATTCTACTAGTATTTATTTAATTTGTAGTAGAACCAACATACAAAAGTACAAACAATCAGCAAAACTGATAACAACTGTGAATGTTTCAAAGAACAGGTTTTACATCAGTGATTACCTTCATTAAAATTCAACTGCAATTAGTGTACTTGCCTTTTAAAAAGAAGAATGAATGTCAAAATTATTATTGTTTTTTTTTTATCTGCTTTATTTCATTGAATATTTTCCTTACATACCTAGTACAAGATAAAGGATTAGTAAGGCTTTAAAGTAGGTATATTGACCCACAGCTAGTAACCATCCTTTCGTTGTAAACATCACTCCAATGCATAGAAAATCTTTTGATTTGCAATTTGTTATGCATAGTGCAATACTGCATAAACACATCATCATCATTAGGATCAGTCACATAACGTGTACCCCAACTGGGCATCGAATACGGAGCAAGAGGCTCCTACACTTCTGCACGCAACTTTACTACTCACTGATTTAAATGTTAAGTGTAATTATCATGATGATGTTGGCTAAAAATAATGCAGAATCCTATAGAAAATCGATATATTTATTTACAGCAACGCAGCACAAAAACAAATAAGATAATGGGAGGAATGGCCGCCGATATGCTGAAGAACATCTTCCTGACCTTCCGGGTCTACTTTGACCTGGTGGTAGACTTCCTGTTCTCCCTTTACTGGGAGGGGAAGCGCCAGGCCATCCCGGACCTGGAGAAGAGACATGCAGTGTTGGCAGAGAGTGCTTGCTCGCTGGCAGCTAAGATCAGACGCAAGGAGTTGAAGTCTGAGGAGCTGGTTTCACTTTGCATTGAGAGGATAAAAGCTGTAAGTGTACATTGTACGTTTTAACTATTAATGTATTTTCACACACTTTCATATGTTATGTAGATGAATGGGGCGTTAAGGTTTATTCAGAGTTCAGTTTCCAAGAATTTTTAATTTTTTTTTTGCGGATGAATGGACGAAATTATTGTCAGTATGTTTGCGATTCTGTGACTGTGTTTAATTAATGTAATTATACTGTTTTAATTAAAGCCTCAACTTTAAGCCCCAACTAAGAGTCACTAATGTTTACTTAATTCGCTCCATAGTACAGAATTTGTATAGTGATTCTTTCCTAAGGAGCATTTAAAGTAATCGTTAGTGACTCTGAGTTGGGGCGTTAGTGACAAACCCAAGCTCGGAAGTGTTTATGCCACCCGTAAGACCCTGTCATGGCTTAACGACTGATATTTTTAATGCCATAGGAATAAATCCTTGTAATAATAATATCCTTGAGAATAAATAAATAAATAAACGCTAACACACTCATACCCCCGCAGTAGGTTATTTACCTGTGTCGCGGGTGGCATGGACGACACATATAACACATCACAATAACACCCTGCACCCGAGTACAAATATTTATCTATCACATAAATATCTGCTCGGCCGGGAATCGAACCCGGGACCCATCGCTTCGCAGGTAGAGTCGCTACAATTAGGCTACAGGGTCGTCAAATAATATCCATAATGCCATAGGAATAATCGAATGAACAGTCCATGAGTATAACGAGGCCGTTTTAATTCGACTCGATCTCGATAATGATTCAATTGTGACGTTCTTGCATATAAATGAAAATTATCCAATTTAATTAACCGTTTTCAATTTGGGACACATTCATAAATTTTGATTTTTACTGTTAATAATAAAGGTGGATAAAGGTCTGCAAATGGAACACAATCATGTCCAAATTGAAATATTTATCTTAAAAAAGTAAAACCATGGTAGTAAAAGTCATGGCTGGTGTATTAAATAATGTATTTTATGAGTGTTTGATTTTTATTAAACCTCCAAATTCGAGGTTTAGTACCTCACAACATGAATTAATGAATCTCCTCAAGAATAGGCAGAAAGGATATTGAAAACTCTTTTTGATTAAAAAATACGTTGAACTTAACTTTTAACTGTCATTCCATCTATTCAGTAAAAAAAATTGTAACTAAACATTTCTGCTAGCCAGAGAGTTAGATTAGTCCCTTAATCAACACCATGTTAGTGTGTAGTTGGGATTTGAAAGAAGAGTACAAGGCATATTAATAACAAAAGGATCGGATGTTTTCTTTTTCTCTTGGCCAGCAACACATCGGTGACACCTTTGGTGTGTTACCGATTTCAATGGGCGATGGTTTGTGTTGCTGATGTCCATGGCGATGGTAACCACATGTACATACCCTCAGGTGGCTTGTTGGCTCTTTTGTCGTTTAATTCACATAAGAAACAATGCGCAGCTTGAACCAGCAGTATAGAGATGAACTGAGCCTCTTGCACCCCAGTGAATACTATTATAATAAAAACAAAATGGACAGGTCAAAACAGGACTAGTCCACAACATGAACATTGCAAAGTTAAAGCAAATATTTTTGAGTTTACATTGACACAATATTAAGTATTTATTGAATTGATTATACAAATGCAACTGTGATAATAATTATAAAGTATTTAATTTATACGACGACCCGTGTGGCGCAATGGTTACCATGCCGGATCGCCGCGCCAAGGGTCCTGGGTTCGATTCCCAGCGAGGTGGAAATTTGAATGATGAGTTTGAATTTCTGTTCTCGGTCTGGGTGTGAGTGTCCTTGTCTTGTGTGTTGTCCATGGCACCCACGACACAGGGAATCCTAGTGTGGGGCTATGAGTGTGAAGCGTTATTATTATTATTATTATACGTATATTATTATTATTTCGTCAAATTAAAGTCCGTATTGCACAACATTACGAAAATTAAAATAACCATTCGTATGCTATTTTAGATTTAAACGTAATGAACGACATTCATTAAAAATGTCTTGTAGCCACTTTTTGCTAGCGTACTAAATTAGCTGGGAATTTCAACTGATGTCATTATGCTAGATAAACCTATTTGGGTATAAACTCAGTATAATCTCGGCTTGTGAATATATTTAAATAAAAAATTTAAATATATAGGCCGCAGATGTGGCATTGATATGAGATATGTTATCTATTGTATATCAATGGGTATTTCACCCAATACTTTTATTTAATTAGTTACTATTAAGTACTATTAGAAATATAATAAGGCGTTATAATGCACAGAGTACTTAATCACTACGTTTTATATACGTGTTATAATGTATCAATGAAAATGTTTTCGAAGGTGAATCCAATATTGAACGCAGTGACGGACGAGAGGTACGAAGACGCTCTGAAGGACGCACGGGAGGTCGACAAGGCCATAGAGGAGGGACTGTCTGAAGAGTACTTTGAGAAGAAACCCTTCCTAGGTATGGAATTCAAATATATTATTTTACTAGCTGCCTGGACAGACTTCGTTCCGTCAAAAGTTTTTTATTTTGAAATTATTATTATAATATTAATAACGTTTCACACTCATAGCCCCACACTAGGATTCCCTGTGTCGTGGGTGCCATGGACAACACACAAGACAAGGACACTCACACCCACACCGAGAACAGAAATTCAAACTCATCATTCAAATTTCCACCTCGCTGGGAATCGAACCCAGGACCCTTGGCGTGGCGATCCGGCATGGTAACCATTGCGCAACACGGGTCGTCAATGTAAGCTATCCTATCTTTCAAGTTGGATCAAACTGTACACGGTGTGCAAATTTGATTAAAATCGGTTAAGTAGTTTAGGAGTCCACAAACAACGTGACACGTAATTATATATATTAAGATGATGTAAAGTCTAACACGTACAAAGTTGTAAAACTTTATGTAGGTATGTATTAAAATATTGATAGTGTAATCGGAACTTCGTGCAATTTTCTCAAGTTCGAACGCACCCATCTCTAATTCAAATTGTGTGCGGGTTAGAAATTAAATATCACCGGAAATCTCACTCACATCTGACAATTAATATGATCTGAAAAGGCTAACCTATTTCATAGTGACGGGAAATCCGAACCCATTAGTGGGACAGCGCCACAGTTATGGTTGTGATTATGATAGTGACTAGAAAAATCACATGTGTTATTTTAAATCACAATGAAGGCTTCAACCCATTAATGGCCCATTACTGGGCACGGGTCTCTCCTCTTGAGGAGGCCTAAAGCATATTCCACCACGCTGCTCCAGTGCGGATTGGTGGAGGGGTTAGTGGCCAACCCGAGTGTCGGAAGTTTTCAAACCACCCGAAATCACAATGAAGACACGTTTATAATGTTTCAAAGACGAATGCCAATCCCTAAACACCAAGGGCCAATCGTTATACTTTTTAACTCTTCTTTATGTTTATTGCATTAAGGTTGTTAATGAAGTAAAATATGATTATAATTATAATCAGTTTAAAATGCCAGGTTCCCAAGAAGCAATTTAACATAAAATGTTTCATGATTAGGAACCTTATTTAGTAACAAGAAAATGTCAAATTCGATGATCACCTTAAAGGGCCAATCATTGTACTGCTTACCCTACATGGTTTTATAATTGGTATAATACGGTTTAAGAAGAACTTTATTTCTCATAAAGAATTAACATAATTCACTTACTGAGAAATCATAGTTACAGTTATAATTATAATATAACTGTTTTGCATTACAACAAAACAATTATTATGTGTCGGATAAAACACAGTGTTGTGTGAAGAAGCAGTCTATGACTTTTGCCCTATATATACTCTATGGTATCAAAAACTTACCAAATTGTCTCTGATTTGTTGTACCTTGATCTGTCACCAGCTGGCGCCACTTTGTATTAAATGTTGGCGTGTCAAAATCGTTTGAATTTTGAACCTCATAGTCTTCTATCACCAGCAAGCCCTTGCTGCAACACTGTGTTTTATCCGACACATAATAATTGTTTTGTTGTAATGCAAAACAGTTATATTATGTGTCTTTCTAAAACACAGTGTTGTGTGAAGACCTGTTTGTTATCTGCTGGTGTCAAGCACAAACGCTATGATTGATTAAGTAATAGTATGTGGTTATTGTAAACAAGAAACAAAAGTTTCGTGGCTAAAGAAGCCGTTGCTTAACAGGAAATATTAATAAGTAACAAATAATAATATGAATCTTCTCTAAGATCTAAGATATTATAGATTAGATAGTATATATCTATACATCTAATTTTAAAGTTTAAAAGTTTCATTTTAAATCTTCTCTGTATAAATCAACATCTATTTTAATAAATGATATTTTATTGACGTCTTGAATGACACATTGGAATGAAATACTTTGCAATAATATCAAAAAGCAAAACAGCACAAGGGGTATGATGATCACTACCCTGAACTATGCGGCATTTAACCTATTTTAAATCCTTCAATTTCCAAATTTCCTCTCAATCGGATCTCATCCAGTGATCTATATTTTAATCATTCTAGGAATGCTACCACAGACCATAAATTTCCTGCAAGAGCATCTATACTTACCGCTCTGAGAATAATTCTTATCCAAATAGCAATAATATGTCTAGGCTAGTCTTACTTAGCCCGTAACAGAATAAGAAATAAATAAAGTAATGTTACCGTCTGTTCTTCTTTCACTTGAAAGTTTAATGAGTCCGTTAATGTGACCCACGAAACGTATCTGTCTGTTAGCGTGTTTGACAACAGACTAATTTACATGTGGATTCCGGAATTTGTTTTACATCCGAATCTTGGCCACAATGTAATCTTATGGCTGATTTATCTAAAAAAAAAATTCCTGAAATATGTCTAAAACAAGTAAATCATTAAGAGCAGTTCATCAAGAAACATAAAAAGTATATGTGCCAATACAAGGTATAGTTTGAGGCCAGTCAAACAACAATTTTATGTCAGAACAGGAGGCTTTCGCACAGCAGGCTTACAAAGAGAGATGGATATTAGTATTTGCTGGTCAAGGAATAATTTCCTCTTGCACTACTGATTTATGTAGAAGATGAAAAATCTTGCTACAGCATTACCTAAAGGTGATTTAGGAATCATGTTATTATTTGGCTTTAACACTAATAAGCCATCTGTTAAAGATTTATTATTATTATTAAGCCGATCTCCTAAAGGGAGTCTTATATGTAAGTAATGTAGAATTACCTCAGCCATGCTTTACCAATCCTCTCTCCTTTGTGGCCCAGTGGGATATTTATTATGCCCACCCCCAACTTACCATGTCAAAAGAACTTCAGACAGCTTCTTTACATGCAAAGGGGCCATGGGCCAATGTTTGATCTACCACTGAACTACCAAGGTCTTCCGCAGACCCTTTATGTCCTCCTGGTAATGAGTCCTTTAGAACTCTGGATAGATTTATGTGACCTGTGGGATTGTTGAGAGGTGGAAACACCCATCCCAACCGAAGTCTCGGGGACGACTGAAAGCGTTGCAAGAAATTGCGCACCCTTCTGTCAAGTCCAGAATAATATAGTTTTGAAAGATTGTTACCTCACTGTTAGCGAATACATCTATGTCTGTAATGAACTATACGGCCTCCGCGGCCAGAGGCAACACATGTTACTTGGAAATTGCACGACCCCTGCACAGGCAGTCTACAATCCCGTTGAGATTTGCTAGCAGATAACCTGCCGAAAGTGTATCTCGAGCTGTTCAGTGAGCTGCATGAGCTTGGTGATCTTTATAAGGGCAAGTGACCGTGAGCCACTTTCGTTCCTGAAATATAATGCCAGTGTCCTATCGTTGGATTGTATCAGAATGTGATCTCCTTTTCTTATTATTCTTTGTTGATCAAGAATGCCTTCGTACACAGCGTACATCTCCTTGACGCTAGAGTGCCAACGCTTTTTAACAAAGCTGTTCCCCTTGAGAGACACAGGTCGTTCAGTTGAGCACCTCACCCCGCATCCGCTGCATGGGTGGTTAGGAAGTGTGTCACTTCGCGTCAGAGTAACGGCCTGGCTCTGCAGTTTATTGCATTTAGCAACCAGATCAGATCTTGAAGCGTAAGGAGAGGAAGCACTCTCCTGTCCCTCAATCGTCCTCTTTGGAACCCTCGCAGAAACAGTTGCATCTTACGACAGTGAAGACATCCTTGGGGGTTGTCAAAGCAAGGTTTAGCAACCCCTAAAGACTCTGGGGGTCTTTTTTAATAAACTAGTCATCTAATTATTATTTTTTGAAACAATTTTGTTTGGTAATGACATTTTAGTGTTTCTGAGAGAATTACAATTTATGCCTGGACATTCCAACTCCTGAGAGTCTTTGGGACTATACTGTACCTTGGGTAGTGGATATGCCACCCTAAAGTCTCTAGCAATTCCGCAACCTGACTGTCTGGAACAGTCCGGTCCTGGTAAGCCAGTAGTCGTCTAGATAGACAGACATACGAACGCCTTTTAGCGCCAAGGGTTTCCGCAACCCAAATTGATTTTAAGCCAGTCTTAGGAACCGTCTGTGGACCGGTGCGGAGTCAGTGACACAAAACTCTAATCCTCCGAGGATGAGGAAGAGGATTCCGATTCCCTGGAATCGGCTTGAGGACGTCCCCCATCCGGAGCAACAGAACTCAACCTCTCAGCGTCACCCCTCTTCTATGGCACACGGGTCTCTCCTTTTGAGGAGGCCTAGCATATTCTATCACGCTGCTCCAGTGCAGACCAGTGGAGGGGTTAGTGGCCAACCCAACTGTCGGAAGTTTTCATGCCCGCCGAGGGCCTCCGAAATGTCTTAACGACTATTATCTTACGATAACAACCGGGATCGACGGCTTTACGTGCTCTCCGAAGCATGGCAACGCTTAAGAAAATTTTGCCACTAACGGTTATCCATCCAACAACCAACTGCGTCCGCAGTTGCTTAAATTTGTCGATCACTTAGGATCTACACCTGCCGCTTGGCTATGAGCACTTCGTCGTCACCGGCTTCACCTGTGAACCTTCGCTAAATAAAAATAGGCATCTTTAATAAGCAGTATTACTCAGTCGTTGTTTTGTAGGAAGCCCGCTACATCTGACTGAGAAACCAGGTGAAATTGCTTTGTTGCTACATAAGCATTGATGCGACAGAGGCCGAATATAAGCCATATAAGCCATATATTCCAACACTCTCAACCCACCATCTGAAACTAGAAACATTTTCGCGAGGTACCCTGCACTCAGAAATAATGGTGGTTCTATTATGTTGTAAACTTTTAGTTTGTCATATCTGCTGATATTTTGGTTGAGAATTTTCTCTAAAGAGTTTTCAAGGAAACTGCAATGGAGGTTCTGACTTAATGATATTCATAAAATAATTTTACTCATTTGAACCCCCACTGCTGCTAACTATCTGAATGACCTCTTCAGACACTTTCCTTGAAGTTCCCTTTCTGATAGAAACAATTTTGTTACAAATTAGTCTTTGAGTAGACTTGGTGGTTTGTGAGACGAAAGAGTATTTCTGAAAGAGATCTAGGTTTACATTTATACCCGAATTCAGTACTTCTGCCTTATATTCGTGTGAGTGCGAGTAAGTCTGTTCAACAGAATTGTAGTTTCTCAAACCATTTTTGTGGTCCGTCCAAGGAATAAATACCCGATTGGAGGGCTTCACAACTAAACAAATATTCCGTATTTCTCTTGAAATCACTCTCTCTTAATTCTATACGCCCTATAATTTAACCATAAAACATCTGCATGGTTAATTCACGCGTCTTAGAGATAGCAGATCCAAGACCAAATATTGAGGGTAATTTTAACAATAAAATTACTAAAGCCATAAAGCCAGTGGAAACTAAACAGATTGCTTTCTTGTATTTAGTGCCCAATCAAGCTCAAAAAATCAAATTCTTGGACCTTCTATAACTCTTAAAAGGTTGAAGCACCCATAGGTGCTTCCTTAGTGCTTGCGAACTAGCACTGGGCAGGTTATAAGAATGATAGATAATTATGTCTTGTGTTATAAAATTTGAAATATAACTTACTTAGGTTATTAACACATCCACTTGTGAATTGTAAAAATTGGAATGTTGTGTATACGTACGTACGCCTCTTTAATTGGAGATGGTGACGACAATATTTAATCCTCTGAAAATGATAATGTATGTATGAAAATAGGTCCTCTGAGAATGAAGAGGGAACCGACTCTGAGGAATTGGTCCGAGGACTAATCCCGTTCGGGGCGACAAAACTCGACCTCGAGTGTCACGTCACTTCTCCAATTATACTTATTTCGTATTAAATTACTGTGTTTTATCACCTATTTTAGTAATTAAAATATAATTGAAAAATTTTTGCAGTCTTGACAGCAAAAATCACAAACGCTATGAGGTTCAAAATTCAAACGATTTTGACACGCCAACATTTAATACAAAGTGGCGCCAGCTGGTGACAGATCAAGGTACAACAAATCAGAGACAATTTGGTAAGTTTTTGATACCATAGAGTATATATAGGGCAAAAGTCATAGACTGCTTCTTCACACAACACTGTGTTTTAGAAAGACACATAATAGTCATAATTATAGTTATATACTTATAATGTGTTTAATTTAAAGTTTTAATCCATGTAATAAAGTTTTATGAAGTTTCTTGCGCCTTTTTTCATAACATAATACTCTCTAAAGCGGTGGTGATACCTAATATATTATGTAAGAAATAAAACAAGAGAAATTTGATGGTTAAATTATGTTTTAATTATACATCTAATGTAATATTACTAATTTGACGCGCTATTGTACTCATATAACTTTAATTGAAACATACGAACATTATCAGTTGCATTTTAGTAATTATTTCTATACAGTAAAGTGTTATATTATGTTAGAGATTGTATCTATATATAAACGAGGATATATCACTGCGGAAAATATAATACATAACAGCCGTTTCGAATTGAGGCCGTTCAACAAAAATTTCCATGTCTAAACAAACTAGCCATCAATATTTATGAAGTATAATTTTGTATCTATAGGTATTAATATCAAGTTTTATTCTTATATTATGTTCATACAGATCACGGGCGTAGCCAGGTTTTAGATTAGGGGGGAGGGGGTTCAAGAAAATAAAAAGTCTAAAAGTACATAAAATAACCCTTATAATCATAAGAAAATTAAGAATTGGGGGAGTCCTGCTCGTAAAGGGAGTCCTTTTTCGAGCAGTGTTTATTATGTTTCAAGAGATTTAAAAATAAAATGTATGGGGTGAATCCATCCATCCATCAGCCCTTGATGGTCCACTGCTGGACATAGGCCTCCACACTTAACGTAACTTGTGCCCTAACGTGTGCCGGTTCTGAGACTTCTGAATCCAGCGGATGCCCGCTGTGTTCTCCAGGTCGTCAGTCATTTATGGGGTGAATAGTACACGTTAATATCTTGATTTTTTTGAACCCCCAAAACCGTCCCCCTGGCTACGCCCGTGATACAGATATATCCAAAAATAAAAATAAAGTTTTTTTTTTCACACAATATTTAAAGTTAACGACATCATAATTATGTCGTTACTACCAAATGTTATAATAACCGATGTCGTTATAATCCATTTCGAGTGTACTTGAACTATCATCGTGTCCTAGGGGTACCGTTCACGGCGAAGGAGTCGCACGCGATGCGCGGCATGCTGCACACGCTCGGCATCGCGCTGCGTCGCCAGCTGCGCGCGCCCGAGGACGCGGAGTGCGTGCGACTGCTGCGCGACGCCGGCGCCATACCCGTCGCCGTCACCAACGTGCCGGAGATCAACAAGTGGTGAGTGGGGTGTAGAGAGGGACGGGGATAGAGAATGTATCACAGATAACAACTAATTTTTGTTTCTAACTATAAGCTTACATATTAATTTTCACATTCTTGAGTTCAAAAATGACTAAGTACACTTTCTAGTTGTGCCAATGGCAACACTTACAATTATTAGTTGTGTCGTATCACTAGTTGTGCGTACGTAGTTGGTCCGTTAGGAAACCGCGATTTTAACGACGAGTCCTTTGCATTTGCAATGTAACAACAAATTAAAGTTAAAAGTAAACAAAATTTATCATCATTAGTTTAATACGAAAAATTTCCTATCATTTTTTTATTTCAGTCAATCAATCAAGAAAAATAATAATGTATTTCTTTACATTAAAAAAATTGGTACTTAAGTGGTAATTGCGATGCTTGGGCATATAACGTCGAAATTGTCACCTATGCTTTACGGGTTGAGAAGAAAGTAACTTCTTTTGAGAAGACATTTCGTGTTTATTTACAAAGTCGTATGCTATATTTATTATTCAAAGGAAGTGAAAAGAATGTTACGTAAGGAACGTAATCAACTGGTTAAGAGCCTGTTCAGGAAGTGGGTCCGTGACCGCGAGTGACCGCCGCCGTCGGCGCCAGGGAAACCAGTTGTCTATACAATAAAAATAAAGAAATAACACTACACACTAGATTCCCTGTGTCGTGGGTTTCATGGACAGCACACAAAGACAAGAAAACACTCCCAGACTCGGAACAGAAATTCAAACTCATTATTCAAATTTCCGCCTTGATGGAAATCGAACCCTTGGGGGCCGTTCAAGTATTACGTAAGCACTATTGGGTCTTTGTTTTGCTTATTTTGGATGACATGGGGGGTAGGGGAGTCTAGATGATGATTACGTCATCGGTAGTTATTTACTATTTATTTACACTTTTTTTGAAAATTTTATACGTAAGCATGGGGGAAGGGGTTAGAGCTTTGCTTACTTTTGCTGACAAGGGGGATGGGGGGTAAATAATTGTATTAAATCTGCTTATGTAATATTTGAACGGCCCCTTGGTACGGCGATCCAGTATGGTAACCAGTGCCCCTCAAGAGTCGTCGAATGCATCATGACCTCTGTCTCTCCTCTTGAGGAGGCCTAGATCATACTCCAAACGCTGCTCCAGTACGGAGCGGTGGAGGGTTTAGTGACCAACTCAAGTGTGATGTTTTTATGCCGCCCGAATGTTTGCTTCATCCAATGCCCCTACTGATTAGCCAACAGCATTAATCGTAACAAGCTCAAATGATTGTACATTTATTTACCACTTGCACGTGTATGACTGGTTTAAAATGTCATTTATATTGTAGATGTTCTTACTATACTTGGGCCATTACAAACGTGCGAACTGAGTCATAAAACGTTACGTCAAAGGAATGTGACAATGCTGGGCAACTCGTTATCGATAAAGGGATGCCGCTCGGGTTCAGGTAGTCAGATGACGTGGTCGTTGATAAGTACTGGTACATGCAAATTGTAGGTTGTAGGTGTATGTAAAAATAGTGTTAGTTATCATTAGACCTTCCTACGCGAACCATGGAAGCATTAGGTATTCGATAACTTAACTTTGTTAAAATTAAAGGGCGATATTAACGCCCAAACTCGTTCGGTTATTCATAATGTGTTGACAGTGTTTAATGAATTAAAAACTGATTAATAATTGTTTAAAATTATTGTACTTAATCTTTCCCTTATTACCTGCTACTAACTATCGATAAATTCCTGTTTATTGTTACACACAACACTAGAAGTGTGAGCGAGAGATCCGATATGCCTATAAGTGTGAGCGAGAGGTCTGATTAAAATGATTTATGACTCAGTTCGCACGTTTGTAATGGCCCAAGTATAATTTAAAGAGCAATGCTTCTGAATGGTGTTTACAAGACTATAAATAAAAACTGACTAATCTACAGGATTAATGATTAAATAAAAAAACGAGGTCACTCAATTATATAATATGCCAGTATTAGTCAATTCGTTGTACACAATAATAATGACTATGATTCTTTTGAAACTCATTCTAAAATGTCAATTAGTTACAAATAAGTTATGAAAACATTTCAAAAGTGCTTATAGAAAAAATAGACACTGTTTGTGATCCTGTTTGATTTATGCTTATAATATTTGCATTTTACGATTTTTTTGTAATGATAATGTATAAAACATGAATAAATTAATATTGATATAAATTAACAGTTCTAAATATGACGTTATTTCGTCTTTCTGTTTTTTCTATTACGAGTAGCACTTTTAATTTTTTTTTTTTATAATTGGTTATTTGTAACTGACATTTTAGAATGAATTTCAAAAGAATCATAGTCATTATTATTGTGTATGACGAATTGACTGACACAGACGAAGTATTAGGTGACCTCGTTTTTTATTTAGTTTTATTGTAATTGTTTAATTATATGATATTTAAATCATGCCAAATATGCGTGCACTTGGCATATCTACCTTAATTTGTACAGTCAGCAAAAGAGTTAGGTATGCAAGGCATGACATAAAAATGTTCCATAAAATTTAATATTACAGAATATACGTAAAGTTTGGTTTAACATTGATATTAACACATACATTCTGTAATATTAAATACTAGCTGTTGCCCGTAGCTTCGCACGCGGAAATTATGCTTATCATATTTATCCCCTATTTCACCCCCTTGGGGGTTGAATTTTGAAAAATTCTTCCTTAGTGGATGCCTACGTCATAAGAGGAATACTTGTGCGAAATTTATGTTTCTGGCACTAAGAGTTTGGCCTGTGTGTTGATACATCACTCAATCACTTTTGCCTTTTATATATTACGAGTTACCGCCCTCGCTTTGCTTCGGTTTTCTTTATTTTTTACACCTTAGGTTACATTATTAGAGTTTTATTAAGGATCTCTAATTTCTTTGATAATATAGTCTATGTCACCCGGCGATAGTGTAGCTTCCCAACAGTGAAAGAAATATTCAAATCGGTTCGGTAGTTTCGGAGCCTATTCAATGTAAACAAACAATCAAATCTTTCCTCTTTATAATATTAGTATAGATATAGATAGATTATGGAACGTTTTTGTGTCTTGTCACTCTTGTGTGTTGTTAACTCTTTTGCTATAATATGGTATCATTTATTTATTTATTTAAACTTTTGAACCTAAAAACAATGTAAGAGGTACAAAGGCGGACTTAATGCTAAAAGCATTCTCTACCAGTCAACCTTCGGGAAGTATGAGAAACATCAAAGGCGGTATTGTGAAAATAATGAAGAGAAAAACAAAATAACTTATACTAAAAGGGTACTTAAAAAACATAAAATAAAATATATATGATATATATATATAAATATATATAATATATAATACAAATAAATAAATATATACAATTTATATATATAAATATATAATATAAATATATATAATACAAAGTGGGATGATAAAGAAACACTTCACTGAGACACATAATCACGCACCTAAGCAATGTATGAAGAGATTCTTTTTAAAAGTTAATTTACTGACTGTTCATCATTGACCGTGGTAGGTAATGTGTATGTGTGTGTATGTATGTGTGTGTATGTGTGTGTGTGTGTGGTCAGGCAGGAGACCCGCAACATGGTGTTCGGGCAGACCAACAACCCGTACCACACGGGGCGCACGGTGGGCGGCTCCAGCGGCGGGGAGGCGGCGCTAGCAGCGGCGCTCGCGTGTCCCATCTCGCTCTGTGAGTACACCGACCACCACTCTTCCTTCCACTCCTCGACGCCGCGACGGTCAGATAACAAAGAAAGAAAGAAAGAAAACATATTTATTTGAGGCTCAACACAGTACACACTAATAATATCGATAATATAAAAAAAATATATAAAAAATATTTATTTGTTTTTCATTATCTGTTTTTAACCGACTTCAAAAAAAGGAGGAGGTTCTTAATTCGACAGAACTTTCGACTGGGTGAACCGATTTTGATGATTCTTTTTTAACCGAAAGCTGGTGCTAGTTATGTACTCCCACTTAAAGAGCGAGATCTGACAATGGCATCCTTGAGAAAACCATATAAGTCTTAAAGGAGAATGCCCATTTAGTATGGAGAAATGTACTGACTTTAACATTTTTGTGTCTTGATAAAAATACCTTTATTTGATTATGTTATCTTAATAAATTATACATACTAACTTTAGTCAATGATAATATTAGGAAATATGAGATTTTAAACAAAACTAATTTGTATTTAGGTTATAGTAAACTCACAGTAATATGGACTCTATGCGGGCGTATTAAAGTCGATTGCGTAAGTAATGTCGATCTTTTAAGTTTCAAATTCATTTGACAGTCCCCAAACACCATGAAGTTTGTAATGTATTATAATCACAGAACACTATTACTCCTGGCTGATTATAATAATTTTCTATAAAAAAAAATTCATTTGACAGTCCCCTTACGTCATCTAGTTTGTTGCCATGGATATATTATAACTATAACTGTTGTATCATAATTATAATCGAATCAATGCAACCTATTGGCCCGAAGGATCTTAAAAGATTCCTGATTGGCCCTTATCCAAACATAAATGGCCCAATGGTTTTCTTGTGTAAAACGGAAGTAAAGTTACTTATTAATTTCAGAAAATTATTCCCAATAAGGATTTTTTAGGAAATAGGGTAAAATACTTGAAATATTTTAATTTAATTTTTTGTCCAAAAATCATTGTGACACAATTATTTTTTTAAGAGTACTGGCTATGGGCATTCTCCTTTGCATTAAGTATGTTATGTGCGCGACAAATGGACGAATAACTCAATATCACGCCAATCGATTTCGATTATTCTTTTTTTATTGTTATTGGAAAGGATTTGAAGTTTTTTTTTTATTTATATGATGAGATCTTAATAATGAATAGATAAGTTAGTAATACCTACCAGATGACTAACAGTGTTATTATAATTTCCAGGTTCGGACATCGGCGGCTCGACGCGCATGCCGGCCTTCTACTGCGGGCTCTATGGCCTCAACCCCACCGCTGGACATACCAGCCTTAAAGGTATCATACATTTGGCAGACCTTTTTATGGAAACAGCTAGCAAACGAGCTGACGATCCACCTGATGGTAAGTGGTTATCATCGCCCATGGACATCAGCAACACTAAAGGCATCACTGATGCGTTGCCGGCCAAGAAAGAGAGAAGAAAAATAAAGAAAGAACTGGTACTCAAGCCCCCAGCTGGAACACGACGAGTCGTTTGGTGGCTGACTCATATGTGGCGACAGCGCACACACGTCACACGGTGACGTCATGCCGCCCTGAATCACGCTATCGAAGTTTTCAAAGATCGCTAGTATATATACGAATGTTCCGACAACGTCAGTCGGGGCTCGGCCGCCTCCCAGGCAACACATCTCGCCTGGCGGGAGATGTCCCTTTGCCAAACATACAAGAGGTTATAATATACCATTAACTATATTAAGCGACATAACAACATAAATTAGAAATATCATTTATATGTGCCTATAAGTATATGTGGAAGAAGGTATTCTACGGTATTGGTTATTCAATAATATTCCTTTTACTAGCTCCATGATAATTATATTTCCAGTTATCCTAACGTTGACATCAATAACAATCTCTACTACTCCGTGATCAATAATAGAATCCCATAGAATGTCCCACACGTATTGTTCCAAATAGCTCTTCTTCCATGACAGCATCTGCATCGGCCGATCGTTATAGAACCAAAGAGGACGCTAGCCGACATACCTATTATGATTTATGAATGTAACGTCCTAGGTTCGGCACTCCGGTCAGGCAAGGACCCAACAATGGCGTCTATTGGCTTCGTGAGCAAGCACTGCGAGGACCTCGCGCCACTCACTAAAATCGTGGCTGGAGACAAGGCCGCAGAACTGAACCTCGACCGGAAGGTGGACATCAAGGTCAGTGGAACTTGTGCCTTGGGGAGGTGTACTGAAAGACTGAAATAGCTTGTCAGGCATAACTAAAAGTCACGGAATTATAACTCCATACATGGTGTGCTCGAAAATCCAATATCTGTCTTGCAGTCTTATGGAGGCCATACCATACACGATCAAGTGTACTTGATCAAGCGTCAAGCGGACTTGACGCGGCATCCAGTAAACTTGACGGTGTATGGCCACGGTATGGCTGTCTGGCCATATAGCTATCTCATGCACACTGGATGCCGCATCAAGTCAAACTGCAGACTTGACAAGTATACTTGATCGTGTATGGCCTCCATTATAGATCAGACAGATTCTTATTATTTGGTTTTTACTACCATTATGAGATACAGTGTAATGTTTTGTTTCAATTAGTCCGTCAGCCAAAATAATGTTTTTATAAAATGCAATAAAATTTATTAATGATACAAAAATAGCTTATGTTCGTGTTTCATTGTACAGAATGTGAAGTTTTACTACGTGGAGACAGCCAGGGACCTCCGAGTGAGCCCCGTCTGCTCGGAACTCAGGAAAGCCATGAAAAGGTACTGAACACAGCCGCTGTGTTGTTCTTTACTTTAATACCTTTATTTATTTGAAGTTGGTAATGCGACATATGACGATGTATGGGGACCAGTTATCCAACATCAAAGTTAAGTTTGTTAGTCAAATCAGTTTATGTAATTAAGATATCGTAAGATTCGTCTTGAAAACCCAAGTGTTCTTAGATAAATGAAATTAAAAAAATATGGTGGCTGTTTGATGCCATTGTTTTCCAGTATCAGAAATAAAAATAAATCGAATAATGCAATAGAATATAATATTTAAGAATAGATATTCTTAAATGTATTTCATTAAAGATGTTTTTGTTTGTTTTTCTGATGCTGGGCGGTGAAAAGCCGTGAATAAAGATTTTTCTTTCTTTCTTTCTTTCAACATGGGTATCAAATTAAAGAGCTCACTATAAGGATTTCAAAAAGGTATAATATCATGATAGCTTTTTTGATAGAGGCGGGTGTTTTTTTAATTACTAAAGGAGAATGCGCAGTTAGTATGGAAAATTTACTGACTTTTACATTTTTGTGTCTTGATAAAAATACCTTTATTTGATAATGTTATCTTAATAAATTACACATACTAATTTTAGTCAATATTAATATTAGGAAATACGAGATTTTCAACAAAATTAGTTTGTATTTAGGTTATAGTAAACTCACAGTAATATGGACTCTATGCAGGCGTATTAAAGTCGATTGCGTATGTAATGTCGATCTTTTAACACTAGAAAGACTGAAATTTCGGCTTACCACGAAAGACGGCTAGGGGTCTTTTGACCCCAATACTATTGGCTGTGGTATCTGTTTTATTTTTTTGACAAATATAAATTATTTTGAATAAAAGTAAAATAAAATAATTTACTTATGTGTTTCATGTATTTGTTTGTGTGCTTCATGTATTTTTCATTATTTACGTTTTTGACTGATTACAACTTCGACATAAACGTTTTTTAGAAAAGTCACATTCCCTATTAATTTTATTTTTGCAATGTGGTCGGTAGCAATGTCTTCTTTTTCTTGATTCTGCTGCAGCTGGAGATAGCAGCGAAATTTGCTGTTGTGAAGGTGGTATCTGCAGTAGAATTTTCTGAATAATTACTAACTAAGTGGCAGCTGAATAACAGTTCTGCGTACTTTTTTATTCGTAGTTTCTTGATATAATAACCCGTGGATTTATTTTATTGCTAAATCTAATATATTGTAAACAATATGTACACACCATCTTCCAGAACTTTATTAGACACTGCATCTTCTAGCCATTTGGCTAACATCTACACTACACATTGACTTAGTATTATAGAATTGTAAAACTTGACTGTTTCAGGTTTTTTCTTTGAGTTACTAGCATCTATGTGTACTGTATTATATAATTTACTAAGTAACAATACGTTTTTACTTATCTTTGTTTTACTGTCAACGACCATTGGTTATTATCGGCTTTCAGGAATTGAGTTTGATGTAACATGTCTAAATTCAGATTTTTTATGTAGGGAGGAATGTCACGTCTGCTTTTATTTATTATTTTATTGTAATATTATAAAATTTTATTTATTATTTGATTGAACTTCTGGTAAAGATTGTAAATGTAATACACTTCTTATGTGGAAGTTGTTCTCGAAGAAAACGGAAAAAATAGTAATGTTCACTTCAAGACATTGTCCAGGATAATAAAACAAATCAAATTGGCGAGGCATAGACCAGTACAATAACATTTACTTATAATATAATCAAAATATATCGATCTACCGTTATTTACAAACACTTGCGCTGCTTATGGGTCATACGACCCCAGCCGTCTTTATAGGTAGGTTTGTTTATTTTCATTCCCACAACTCCTATTCTGTTTATACGTTACAATATGTTAATTAACACTATTTTATTAAAAGTCAAGAAATATCAAGTCATTATTTGAAAAAGCACCAGAATAATCGGCGTCGAAATTTCAAAATGGGTCATTTGACCCCTGTCCGTCTTTCTAGTGTTAAGCTTCAAATTCAGTTGACCATAAATGGCCCAATGGCTTTTTTTTGCAAAACGGAAGTAAAGTTACTTATTAATTTCAGAAAATTAAGTCCAAAGAGTATTTTTTTAGGAAATAGGGTAAAATACTTGAAATATTTTAATTACATTTTTTGTCCAAAAATCATTGTGACACAAGAATTTTTTTAAGAGTACTGGCTATGGGCATTCTCCTTTATACTATTATAGTTATATATATTTTATACTATATCCTCCTAGTACTGGCTATGGGCATTCTCCTTTATACTATTATAGTTATATATATTTTATACTATATACTATATAGTAATACAGCACTTTATACTATATAGTAATAGTAATACAGCAAAGTATAACGTATAACCGTGTATATCGTACGCCAGGGTGGTGAAGCACCTGTCGTCGGTGGCGCCGTCTGGCGGGCCGGCGCGGTACTACCACCGCGGCCTGGAGCACATGTTCGCGCTGTGGCGGCACCACATGACGCGCGAGGCGGAGCGCTTCCCGCGCATGCTCATGAACAACCAGGGCGAGGCCAACGGGCTGCTGGAGCTCGCTAAGAAGGTAACAGCCTAACCCACAGATTACCCCCAATAGATGCACATGCTTTTTAAAATATGTGCTTGTTTGTCTGTTAATTTTATAGATGAAATTTTGAGCTATTTATGAAGTCTTTTACAAATTTTTACATTTTATCATATTTTTTGTTATTCGCTCTAATCTAGTAATTACTGCATGTCGTCATCACCCGTAATTGTACTGTCACTTAGCATTAATGGTATTTTTATGTATAATAACCGCTTGAATTGTACTGGTGTACAGTATGTGGTGTGATCCAATAAATAAATAAATAGATACCGCATACGTGAAATTTTCTTAGAGTTTGAACTCACAAAATTTTGCGGAAGGTGCTTGCGGGGTACATCAAAATGCTCTGTGATTGGCTATTTCTAATTCATACTTGAACTTGACGGGTCAGTATTGGTCGAAATTAATGTCGTGAACATGCAAATGCAAGTACGTGTTGGCGCGCGTCAGTTGCCTTGTATGCGGTATCTATTGGGGGTGATCTGTGCCCACAGCATACTCCACCACGCTCCATGTGTTGCGCCGCTCGCCGATCTACACGCGACTAACAGGCGCACTGAAAATCAGGGGACGTAGAAAGTACATGCTACTTGCTACGCCGTACTCTGAGTGCGACCCTCTTCTGGCATGTTGGTAGCTGCAACTCTGAATACAATTTATAATTGTTGTTATAAGTAATAGATATACCACCGTTTTTTAACAGTTGCAGTGCCTATGTCGGATTAAATGCTTCTTTCTTTCTTTCTCCAGTGCGGATTGGTGGAGGGGTTAGTGGCCAACCCAAGTTTTAATATTGCACTTTAACTTTTTTTCTGTACAGCAAAACATATATGACAGCATACGACCTATCTGCATCGGTCGATGTTGAACCAAAGAGGTCGCTCGCCGACACATAGATACATATAAGATACGCGCGAAATACAACCCTTCCTGACAGTGGGGTAATAATACAGTGTCTGATGGTCTGGTGTCTGGTCTGCCCCCAGCTGATCGGCTACTCGGCGTTCACCCTGGCCGCCATCCTGAAGCTGCTGGACGAGCAGGTGTTGCCGCCCGTCGACCAGCAGTGGGCTGATACCCTCACCAAGGAGCTGACTGACGATCTCATTGTAAGTACTCGTACTACATACACGGCTTTTTATTTAGTGATGTAGCAAAGGGTTGGAAGCAAGGATATTTTACTACAGATAAATAATAATAATAAATAAATAACGCTTCCCACTCATAGCCCCACACTAGGATTCCCCATGTCGTGGGTACCATGGACAACACACAAGACAAGGACATTCACACCCAGACCGAGAACATTCAAACTCATCATTCAAATTTCTGTCTCGCTGGTAATCGAACCCAGGACCCTTGGCGCGGCGATCCGGCATGGTAACCACTAACCACCATGGTGGCGCACCACACGGATCGTCAAATATTATGTTTATACATCACGAGGATTTTGATGCGTAACATGTCATAATTGTTTAATTTTTAATTTACTATTAAAAGTACTAAAACTATTAATACAATATGAGTTGTATATTCTACCTACAATTTCACTTCTGATTGATTACTAACGCATTTTATGTGACATGTCTAATACAAGGGAAATACGACAAGTGGCTGAATTATACTGACTCAATTTTTGTTTGCAAGTTTCAGACAAGTTTGCAGCGGACTTGACGCGGCATCCAGTAAACTTGACGGTGTATGGCCACGGTATGGCTATCTGGCCATATAGCTGTCTCATGCGAACTGGATGCCGCATCAAGTCAAACTACAAACTTGACAAGTATACTTGATCTGTATGGACATATTTATAAAAATAATGTGTGTGTGTGTCAGTCGAAGCTGGGCAGTGACGGCGTGCTGTTGTTCCCGAGCGCCCCCGCGCCGGCGCCCTACCACTATTCGCTGTACCTGCGCCCCTTCAACTTCGCCTACTGGGGCATCTTCAACGCGCTCAAGTTCCCCGCCGCCCAGGTTAATACCACTAACATTTGTATAACGATACGTTGACATAGTATTCGTACTATGTTTATAGATCTTATTTGTGTGTAAGTAGTCGGTAACAAGGCAAGGTTGCCACGTTGGTAAGTGGTTAAGTCAAGCACTCCACGAAATAAAATATATCTACTGTGTTTTGCATTACAATTCAAGACTATCTGGGATGATGATTTTACTACTCCATAATATTCTCAACTGTTCAGGAGGAAACTCGATTTATAAATGCATTCTATTGTAAACATTCTGGTTTTGCTGATGTGCTGAAGAGTTTCCTTCGCCGTTTCTTCTCCATGACAAAGAACCTTTCCAAAACCGTTTGAGTAAACAGTGGGTGGTCCGCAGGTCCCCCTGGGCGTGAACAGCTGTGGTCTCCCGCTGGGGCTGCAGGTGGTGGCGGCGCCCCGGCAGGACGCGCTGTGCCTGGCCGTCGCCGAACACCTGAAGGAACTCGGGGGGTATGTACCACCCTGTGGACTATACTAGCCGAGGTCACCATGTGAACCATGGATATATTACTCTATCTGGATCTCAGACTTCGAAGAGAGTACGGCCGACGTATCCATTCGACCAATTACAGGCCGGATTGAGTGTCCTTCATAATAGGCTTGTTTCCACTAAGAATAAATCGAATGGCTTAGAGTTTCTAATGATTAACCATGATAATTAGTAAACAAAAATGCAGCTTTTCTATTAAAATAATAAAAGATTAATAATATTTTTGGAAAATAAAATCGACAAATTGAGGCGTTTAATCACGTGACATTAAACATCACTCAGTGAAGCGCATGGAAGCGTGACGTCACACCTCGCGAAACACTACGTTGTAGCTGTCATTTTCGTATAAAATGAACAGGTTATTTGGAGTTTTCAGCAATTCTCGTTAAATTAATACAGTTCGTTTTTAGTTTAATCTTGAAAGACAGATATAATTTGCTATGGAATCAGGATTTAACAAAGCAAACAGCAGTAATTTGCCCAAAATTGACGCCGTTATGCTTGGCAAATTTTAACTCAAATAAATCATAAAACATAAACATAAATAAATCATAACCCTACTCAAGTCATAACATTTTATAGGTTATGTGTGGTATATTATGGTAGATTTTGCAAAATTCATTTCTTTTACTATACATTTATAAATAGATACATCAAGTTGTGTTTATTACTTACATCAAAATGATCTTCACAGAAATAAATTGTGGAATCAGTTGATAAAGTAAGAGCATCTTGCCTCCTTGCCATATTTAACCACTTTCTACGTATTTGTTTATTGTTTGGAACGTATATGAATAATTTGTTTGGCGTTTTTATCGTTGTACTTTTACATTGGGGCACTATACAGTATTTATAATACGAGGAATTCATTATTTATTAAAAAACACAATTGACTGTCATACACAAACACGGCTGTTTCGCGAGGTGTGACGTCATTCAAAACGCCATGACAGTCTTGGCCTTTTTCGCGGTCAATTTCAAGTTCATTTCTAAAAACTCAAAATACTAATGTAAAAGACTTATTTTCCTTAGAATAATATATTTTTGGGGTGAAATAGATGCTAAGCTATAGTTTTAAACTAATTTCCAAATTTTGTCAACTAGCCTATTGTAGGATTTACAGTTACGAAGAAAAATATGTCCTATTTTGATATGGTTCTTCAAATTGGTATTTTTTCTGGTGGTAAAAAATATAATAATGAAATAATACATTTTATTAAATTTTCTTCAAAATTACCGAATTTATAAATTATTACAGTAAATTGAAAATTAAGGTACACAATTACGGTACATCAACATTATAATATTATATATGTATTCATCTTATTGTTAGATGTTTTTATATCATTATAAAAAATCACAATCGAATGATTTATCCTGGGACTATATATAACATGGACACAATAGAAAAATGGTCATACCGTTATGACGTAATCGATCTTCAGGTACCTTTCCGAAGTCTGTGATCCAGATAGAGTAATATGTATCCATGGTGTGAACCAACTGTTGGAAGAATTTTAGAGTTGATAACATTGCCTTATACTGTAAATTGTAATATTGTACAAGGGGTGAATAAGTTGATAAGTCATTCGGTGAACAAATTGTAAGTCATTTATTTTGTTGATAAACACAGTTTGTATTCCCTAATACTCTCATGTTTATTATGAAAATTCCTATTTAAATAATCGAATTACTTAAAAATTACTGTCGAATACTTTTTTTTTACTTTCGCACAACGTATTGTCGATGTTGTATTGATGTATAATTATTTATCTGTTGTTGGTACAAGTGATATTTTGTTCCTACTTAATCAATGTTGTGATAAGATCATGGAGTATAGAGGTAGGAGAGTCATCTCAAATGAGGGAAAAGTTGAAAGTGTCCAGCTGTTTACTGAAAATAGAGGTTCCAATAATGGCCAATCGAATGGCGCTAGTGTCTAATAAATTGATATCCGAACAAAGCTGTTGTAGACCGCACCGCAGTTGTTATAGATCACCCGTAATTGGACGCGTTTTTACGGAGACTTCATACACAGAGATCCCTCAGAAGATTTATTTTGATGATTGAAGATATATTTGTATTATTTGTTGAATGGTAAAAGTTTGAAGTATTTTATACAGTTTTTATTCCAGAGGCTTGAAAAGCTTTTTAAATAGATTCAGAGACTGTTATGATTAATTTTTTATGCCATGTGGTAATAATGGTGATATATTTTTCGTAAATAAATAAAATTGTAAAACAAGTTATGTGTTATAATTTATCTCCACCTTTGTACTTTCAAAAATAAGTAAAAATTTACCGCTTTCGACCTAATTAAAATAGCTACAGCCAATTGTCTGTTGATGAAGGATCATAAAATCGAGTATTTTACTGGATACGTTCGTAACCGCACCCGAGGGCCTCCGACATGGCTTAACGACTGTTATCTTATGATAACAACCGGGACCGACGGCTTTACGTGCCCTCCGAAGCACAGAAACGCTCAAGAATTTTTTACTACTAGCGGTCACCAATCCAACTACCGACCGCGCCCGCTATTGCATAACTTTGTCGATCACTTGGAATTGACACAAGCCGCCGGGCTATGAGCGCGTCGCAATGTCGTTACCATGACAATAATACGCAGGATATAATAACCTAATCCGCTCAAGACATTTATTTGGAATTTAATGTCTAGAATTTCACAAAATATATTAAACCTCAGATTAAAGGAAATTTTTTTTTGTACACACAAATATTTCAACTTTTTGTAGATAAGTATCACTGATATTCGAGCTGTTTTTCATACGATATGTACTGAAGGAGATAATAAAAAAGCAGATATAACTGAGAAGAAATGTTTATTATAGATAATTAAATCTGGCACTCCCCGCGCCTGCCCTCCGGCCCACACGAGGACGTTCCAATCTGTTCGCAACAAATTGACCCCGGGACGACCCTCGCCCTGCAGAGTCACCTCACTTACAACCCTAGATACAGCATCCACTATCAATTTATGCTGTTAAACAATTTAAATTTTAACACTACTCAATTAAATTACAAGTAACGCTAATGTTACATACAAAATGTCATAATTTATCGCAACATAATTAATATTCGCTTAAACAATAGTCAAGTATAAGATTACATTTGAGGATTGCATTGATATTCAAGACGCTAATGTTGAATTACAAAAATATAATATTCCAAAAACAATTCATATGCATTAAAAAATCCCACCTGGGTTTAGAAAACGATACTAATCCAGCCTTGGGCTACGAAGCATTGTACATATTATACAAATACAATTAACATCAAGTGTCATAGACATATCATAGTACACTTATATAAAGAGAGTTAGCTACATACAACTGCAATATTTCCGTCAATTCGCTGCGAAGTGGGCGGCGCCCCGCGACACCTCGTGACGTCACGCGGCACGCCCCTGGTCTACATTAGTTTACTATCACTTAGGATCACGAACATGGAATGGAATAGTTACATCACATCATCGGCACCCTGCTCCACAGCCGGCACACGCTCAAAGGAAACTGTGAGCGAAACGCCCCCCCCTCCCCCCTTTATCATCCCCCTCCCCATCACAATTCCGTTTCATCGCATGCCCAGCGAAGTCTTAACAATACATTATTAAACTTTAGTTTGTACACGCTCGCCTGTAGATTACAGATAGAAAAATATTATCTCGATTACCCAACTATGTTTGGCAAGATTGGCGGTGAAGCGAAGCGATCCGAAACTACAGACTATCTACGGGCTCTAGTTATTGACGTAGACAATTATACATTAAAATCGAACGGTTTGTACAATAAGGCCTCTAGGCGTCACACATCTAAATACTACTTTAATTGTGATACGTGATAAATTGTGCAAAAGTCTAAAATAATCGGGTCGAAGCTCCCTGCGAGTCACTTAAAATAGTTACAAAATCTCATAATTATTTCACAATAATACTCTTGAGGGTTTGCATTGATTTCATATATCTACGGTTAATGATGAAAATGGTGTACATAATGTATTATACAGGCTTCAAGGAGCTTCGCACCAGTGCGGGTGCCGACTACAAGCGGTGGCGACGTCCCAACAGCCCGCACGCTCAACGTCCACGTCTCGGGCAGCTGGGACTCGCTACAACTACAAAATTCACTACAAATTCGATAGTTTCTGTACAACTACGTGCGTATTCCACGAGTACGAGTCACAAGAGCGATTCAACGCATCAATAAATTATTGTGTGAATATTATCCGCTAAAACGACCTGCGCATATCGGTGTAACTCATATTCGCGGGAGATACTACTGTGTAATACATCTAATACTAGCTGCACAACGATAGTTTAAAATCACTGCAGGAGCGTCACGGCCTGCATCGACTTCAAACTGCCCCCCACTCGAGGTCGAGCGAGCTTGTGTATGAGAAGGGTGGCCCCGGCGTGCGGCTGCGGCTCGCGGCTGCGGCTGCCGTGTTCAGGCGCCGCTCGCCCGCCAGCGGCACGCCAGTATGGCGCACGCGAGCCGCATCAGCAGCGCGCCGGGGTTGTCGGGCCGGCGGTCGGGCTTGTCCGGCGGCGGTCGCGGCGGGCCCGGCACGCGCGGTAGTTGCTGCGGGCGTGCGGCGCGGCGCGGCTCGTCCCGGGGCGGCGGCGCGGCCGGTACGGCGGTCAGCATGTCGGAGATTTCTCTGTAGGTTTACATTATTATATAATAATTATTATTACGTCATATTGTTATTGGTATCATTCGCTTTCTGAAAAACCTGGTTAGTGTCTCCTCGTTTGCTTGAGTCATTTAACAAATGACTCATCATATTCCGGCTGGGGACATGACTGGAATATATGGTTCGATTCGGCAATGTTGTACACAATTTTTTTTTTCGAATGAATAGTTGCTGTTGGCCCTATATAGAGGCCTTTACAGCTTCACGCGGACAGGTTGTACACAAATGTGTGTAGCCTTTCCGCGATGTACCTGTGATGCCCTTAACGTGACAGTGACCACTTGTCACTACGATATAATATTAGTACTGGAACTGGTAGTTACCTGCGGGGTGCGCTATGGTTGCGGCGCGGGGTGTGCAGGCGCGGGGGATGTGCGGGCGCGGGGCGCGCGGGGGGCGGGCGCGCGTGCCCTCAGCTCGGGAACTTGGCGTAGAGCGCGTAGTGCAGCTCGTAGCCCGAGAAGCGGCACAGCTGCGCCTCCTTCTGCTCGTACCCCGCCAGGGACGGGAACTGCTTCAGCCGGCGCGGGGCTGACGCTCCGGGGGAGTCCTGCAATACAATACAAATACACTTTATTTACACACCAGAGATAAATTCTTAAGCATAATGTGATTTTAAAAACGAGATCGTTTTTGCATATAAAAAAATGTGAGCCGTCATAGGACGGCTGGCAGAGATGTGAAACATCGAAATTATTTTATGCAACTATATATTTTATTGGTAAAAAAAAACTAAATTAGAAGAATAAAATTATCACTTCGCCAGGATTTGAACTCAGGTATCGCGGTTTATAGTTCCGACCATCTCCCAATTACGCCACCGTTTCATATTTTGAAGTTTAAAATTTGTCCTACCGTATGCTACAGCCTATCAAACCAAGTTTATTTATGATTACGCACATTGTGTTATTATATATTTTTTTCATATTGCCCTACCATAATAATATAGTGCGGCGATGCGTCGCCACGGTCAACACGCCAAAAATCAGGTTTACCCCTCGCCTAGACATGTTTCACATCAAAAAAAAAATTAAATGGATGGATGGACGGCTAGTCAGAAGAGTCCTGATTGACAACTAGTCATAGGCTACTAAAAATCACATCAGCAATTACGCTTGTTTGTAAGACAGTATTGCTCATAAATGGTACATATCTATTTGTATTCTGCATATTATATGTTAATATCTGTAACGTACGAGCGAGTGTCTAGTTATGATGTCTGGCGAGTAATAAGTGGTGAATGGTAAATGATTGTTACTAAGGCAATGAGAGATGATGTGAGGTGAGGGTACAAGTGGGTGGTACATACCGGCGTAGCGAACACGGTGAGCACGAACTTGGCGGGGCGGAAGGCTCGCAGCACGCGCGCGATCACCCCGTCGTAGCAGCTCACCGGCACGTTCGACTCGAACGACACGTACGAGCACGACCGCTCCGGCGTTATGTGGATCGTCATGTAGCACCCCTGGCAAATAAGTTTGCTTTTGAGTAATAATCTAACATTTTAACAAAAAAATAACAGACTTCAAATGAAGAACATCCAATAATAAAAGAATCGGCGAAATCGGTTGGATATTGATAAATGGACGAATAACTCCATTTATCACGCACATACTTAATGCAAATTTAAGACTTATATGCTTTTGACATGGATGCCATTGTCAGATCTCGATCAAATTTATGTGAGACCACACGACGAGCACCAGCTTTCGATTAAAACAAGAATCATCAAAATCGGTTCACCCAGTCCAAAGTTCTGAGGTACCAAACATAAAAAAAATACAGTCGAATTGAGAACCTCCTCGGTTAAAAAAGAAAGTAATGCTTCACACTCATAGATTCATACCAGGGTTCCCTGTGTCGAGGGTGCCATGGCCATGGACAACACACAGCTAGACTGAGAACAGAAATTCAAACTCATCGATCAAACCGCCTCGCTGGGAATCGAACCCAGGACCATTGGCATGGCAGCCCGGCGTGATAACCATTACACCACATAGGTCGCCAGAGAGAGCACTACTCCGTAGTATCCATACAAGCTCCACGCACACATAGACCGGTGTCTATGGTTCACGGACATCAAAATAGGATCGATATGTTTAGGATGGGCCGGATCACTCTTATTTTTCGTGTATGTATTGGGGCCGCTCAGAATACAAGGATGTCGTAAATGACAGAAGTCAAGCTTGATAAAACTTCAACGATTTATCGTGTTCTAGCTAGGCTTGAAAGTCAATTATTTCTTTCCATCTCTTCTTTCTTAATCAACAACGCATCGGTGATACCTTCAGTGTTACTGATGTCCATACTCCATACTCCATAGGCGAAGTCAACCACAATCTGTCTCACAATACGTTACTGATTCGTTAGTGACCGCCGGCTATCAAGAGGACCGTGAAATCGTGTCTCGGTTATCATAATAAGGCAACGTACGAACAGTAACTGATATGAAGTTCAAGGGGTGAACAAAATGCTTGGTAAATCTATTAGCCCCTTCACGCTACACTGCTCGTGCGAGTGCTATCCCCCTCCCTCTTTCTTCTCCAAACCCTCAGATATTATACATATAATTTTCAGTTACAAATAATTGATTATAAAAGCCTTAACTTACAGACGGCGAATCCTTTTCTCCCTTTGTTAGCGGAAAAAGAGGGATTTAAAAGTTAGTATTTTTTTATATATCTAAAATAAAAAAAACATCACATACTAAACGGTCATCATTGTGGAGGTCTTGAGTATGGTACTCTGCGTGCTACATTCGAGTAATACCAAATAACAGCTAGATCAGAGGTTCCCAGACTTTTTTCTCATAGAATTTAACTGGTTCCGTTGGATGTTGGATCCCTGCAGCTACTTTTCTACCATATTCCCAAAAGTCGACAAAAAATGTAAAGATTAGATCTAACTATGGAAGTTTACGTTGCGGCTGAGTTTAGATTATATAGAGATTAATAGTTTTCGAAAAAAGTGAGAATTGATTAGTTAATTAATTAATTGATTTTTTGTTACGCCAACGTAGACCCCCGTCGAGTCACGTGGACCCCTGGTGGTCCACCTGGATCACTTTGGGAACTAAGGAGCTAGATGAACTAAATGGACCCCTATTATCCTACTCAATAAAGCAAGAAAACTCTCACTGATTTTTGTATCACCACTAGCGGTCACACATTCAACTCCTTTAGGGCTATTCTCTAAATACCAACTCGAAATCGAAGCTCACTCAAGTGAGGATAGCTCACTTCGAAAGCGAACTGACATCGACTTGATATGTCATACTCATTCTCAAGGTGACGTAATTTTATGATCGAGACAAATAAATCCCTTACCGAATACCAAACATTAAGCCTGAAAAAGTAGTTTATCTCAGCGCCGCAGTGTAGAATGCGGCGCTGAGATAAACTACTTAATACTACTAAATTAAGACACTCATCGCGGATTCAGCTGTCGAGTTACAAAAACATCCTTACAGAATAGCCTTACTGACACTATAACACAGATTACCCCCAATATATACCGCATAAGTGAAATTTTCTTAGAGTTTGAACTCACAAAATTTGGCGGAAGGTGCGGCTTGCGGGGAACATCAAAATGCGCTGTGATTGGCTATTTCTAATTCATACTTGAACTTGACAGATCAGTATTGGTCGAAATTAATGTCGTAAACATGCAAATGCAAGTACGTGTTGGCGCGCGTCAGTTGCCTTGTATGCGGTATCTATTGGGGGTGATCTGTGCACTATAATGATCGTTTCGTTTGTGTTACAAGTGACAAATGTGTGACACTTACATCTTTAGCGACCCCGTTCATGGAGTAGCCGCACGGGTCGAACAGGTAGTCGTCGATCACCATCCCCGGTATTATCTTGTCTATCCCCGACTCCTGCGAACAACAACATTGATTAGCATAAGTTTATATCACTTCTTCTTTCAAGACACCAATACAATTCTTTACCCCCGAAGAAAGAAGGGTGTTATAAGTTTAACGAGTCTGTGTATCTGTATTTCTGTCTATGCATCGTAGCTCCTAAACGAATGAACTGATTTTAATCTAGTCTTTTTGTTTGAAAGGTGACTTGAGTGTTCTTAGCTATGTTTAGTGTAAAACTGTAGTTTTTTTTTTTAAATTTAAATTGAAGATTATACAAATATTGAGACAGGGTTTCACTATATTTTTGTATAACAATAGCAGTATACTGTAACCTCCACGTTACACTACACGTCACACGGTGACGTCATGCCAGACTGAATCACGCTATCGAAGTTTTTTACTAAATTTCCTGTCATCGGATGGTATATCCGACTACATTAGTTTAACTCACCCTAGTAGCATGCGCGGCGTCAACAGAAGCAGCCCTGGTGAAGATGTCCATGACATCGGGGTCCAGGTCCGACATGAGGATCTCGATGGTCTGGTCGGGCTCCCCCTCGCGCACCTCGCGGCCTTCGCGCCCCGCCGCCACCTCGCGCTGCTCCTTCTCTAACGCGTCCACTGTGCCTAGGGAAGTGGGGAGATGATTGATTGTTACCGGCTCGAAGGACCAACATATATTATGAGAGATTGAATGTAATTAGGGCATATGAACTTGCATGGATATTATAAATGTTTCAGTTTCGAGAGGCACTATAAACACTGTCATATATTATAGTAGTTAAGTCGTGGCATAGAATCTGCTAGTATTCCAAACTAGAGGTTACTTATATCGTTTAATCCAATACGATACTACAATCTAGTTCATTAGACTTTGATGTTATTCTTACCTTCCAGCGGCAGCAGGGTGTACAGGTACCAGCAATCCTTCTCCGGCCCCATGATGTAGGCGCGCCCGTCTCCGAAGAATGAATCCAGCAGTTCCACCTAGAAAAAAATATTAGAACGTTTTATCACAAACTTATTTATCGACACTAGTCTCTTTAATTATAATCTGAACAAGAGTTTAGAAATATTGTGCCAAATTATTAGTTCATTTTGTGACTTTCGAATGATGCATTACAGAGATAAACTGATTCAATTGGCGAAGAAAAAATGATAGTGTAAAAAATATGATTGTACATTGTAGGTATTAATAATCACATTGAAGTATCTGCTGTTAGACGGAGACAAGATGTTGCTCATCAACACCTTTATCCTGATGACATTGTTCAATCGGGGCACCCCAATATTCAGAAATTCAAATCTCAGGGTTACAAACATTTGGTAATGTCAAACTAGACGGGGCATTTAGACGGGACAGGATGATATCGTATTCAGAAACAACTGAATGCCTAAAATGTCCTTAAATCATATACAAAAAGCGTATCTTGTTGATTTAATAATACGTTTCCATGGCAAGCAAGCGTGATAATCCCGCTCATACGCGTGAATCTATCAGCGTCGGGTGGACACTTACATAAGGTGATTGCGGCTAGATAGCTTCTGTTCAACCAACTCAACTATGCATCAGTATGATGTTAGTATCATCAGTGTTGCATCCGCATTGACTGTATATGACCTATTTATGCGAATTGTATTTAATTTGAAGAATACCACGTCAGAACATCCTATCACATTTAATGGTTTCAAACTTATCTGGTTATGATTTTGAAGCTATTAACTATGAAAACTTAGTCTTGACAGCAGTGCCGGTTTTAGCACTGCCAGTGCTCTGGGCGAGATTATTACGGCGCCCCTATCTGCCATTGAAACCCATACAAAATTAATAAATATGTAAATCCATGCCAAGTTACAGTTTTCCAGCAAAGGGTCTCCACGTTATGCTGCGGACGGACGGACGGACGGACAGACAGACATGACGAAACTATAAGGGGTTCCGATCAAACCAGGCGCCCTGGGCGGTAGCCCAACCGCGCTTTACCCTAACGCCGCTACTGCTCGCTTGACAGCTATCTTTTTACAAATTGCACTTGTTTTAGAAAGATATACCGATTGATAACAACTTTTACGTTATAAATACTTAGGTAGGTATATTGTATTGAACTATAGACTCTATTATCTAAATGTTTCACCTTGCATTGAAATTCATCTATAGTTTGGTTGTAGATTGCCTACAACGTACAAAAGGAACAATAGGTCCAATACTGCAATGTATTTGCTTCAATTGACTACTTATTATTAAGTTGTCGTGTCTATTTCTTACTTGTCTATCAAATCACGTCCTATAATCGAAGGCCTGCGTGGTATTCAAATCATTGTTCACTCTGTTCTCTCAAAATACTTTTAATCATATAATATTCCAAGTAGAAATACAGGCGTCTTATTCCAGCTATAATTATATGTAGTATCTTTATCGTTTTTCGTAAGAGTGAAAGAAACAAAATACTTTAGAAATCTTCTATGTATAATATGCTTGTTTTAAATAATAAGAGGATAATGTAATACCGATATAGCGTCTACGCCTGCGCAGACGAAGAACAATACTCGTCGTACTTTGTCCTTATCTTAATATAACGTTCATAATGTAATTTAACAATTTAACATACAATTTAACATGCAATTTAACATGCAATTTAACATACAAGGTACTGAAAATTCCGCATACGAAAATCCACGCAGCGAAACTGAATTCGGGGACAGACACTGAACTCGAAAAGCTTCACTGAACTTGAATTATGTCTTCGGTCTTCGCATAGTATTTCCCCGACTGTAGGCTACGGTTGAAACAAGAAAAGTAAATAACCACTGCATACAATTACAATGCCAGTATTATTTATAATACCTCAAACATTTGCACAGTTCTAATCAAATCGAGAGGTAACGGTACGTCACAATGGGGCGATTTAAATTAAATAAAGTTTTAACTATGTTTGGTCAACGATAAATTAATTCAAATATTTATTTTGACGTTTACTTGAATAACACCAATTCTATATTACCTACTCCTCCTTCGAGTCTGATAGTACCTCGTGCTAATTAAATATCAGCGTTTCCGTAAATAAATCGCAAATATCACTGTAGTTTTTACTTTATTTTACGCTTTTATAATAATATTATAATAATGGTAACAGAGTCCTTCAGCGACCTAGCTAGCTACCAACGTCCATCGTTTTAGGGTTCCGAAGTAAAATCGGAACCTTTATAATTTCGTCATGTCCGTCCGTCCGGGCGTCCGTCTGCCTGTCAAATACATTTTTTTTTCAGGGTAGGTACCTCCCCTATAAGTAATATGAGAATTTTTTATTTATCGCGTACCCTATAGTGTGGGGTATCGTTGAAAAAGTCTTACAAAAATATTATGGGTCTTCTAAGACCATTTTTGGAATTAAGGGTCCGTTTGCGAAATATTTGGTTTTAAAGTGCTAATTTTGGTTAGAGTCAAGTGTCCATACTTCACATTCCATTGAAAGTGATGAAGAATAATCAGGATCCCTCTCTCACCATGCAGAAATCGACTTTATTAAAATTATGTTTAAGCGAGGTATATAAGCAATTAAAACAATAATAATCAAAACAATAAAAACAATTAACCGTCGCTCGGTATTTTCCTTGCACAGAACATTTTTAGAAATAAATTTTCCTCAATGCAATATTACAGTGACGTAACGTGAGATAAACAAATTGAATGAATAATAGTGGCTATTCATTGATAGCTTTATAAAATTATGTAATTTACATTAAATTATGTTATTTTGCGTAGCGTACAAAATAATGCTCAAAAAGCAAGCCGATCATTAACGTTCAAACATCTATAGGAGAAAAAAAGAAATTGAAAATAGCGTGGCCTTAAATTCAAAACCACATAAGGACGCGTTTTAAGATTTGAACGGCGATCTTTAACGTAAACAATAAACCTTAGATTTTAAGTTTATTAAATAACATTAATAAACATAAATAATTAATACTACGAGTTATTCAATTATCCTGTAGTTATCGTGACATTAATACATTTTATGTCATTCGATAATTACATAATCGTTTTACACATAATACCTATTTAACGAGTTCCCGCGATTCGTCATGGATCATCATCAGAACTAAATGATAGTTACGGGAGTAATATAGAAATGTCCCTTTCAATATAAAAACAGAATTTTCCAAATCGATTCCTAAAGGACGGAGCTCGGAGGTTACAAACAATTATTAATTAAAAATTGCAACCGAGCTGAGAACCGCCTCTTTTTTGATGACTGTAAATATTATAATATTGTAACAAGGTGACGAGCCCCACGTTGTATTTAGGGATGCCACCTTTTCTGAAGGTAAAATAGTATTTTTTTCAAAACATTGCAAAAAATATAGTACTATTGGGAAATTCAAGGAAAAATATAGTGCACATTTCTTTTTAATATTATAATTATTTATTTTTCCATGTGTATTTGTTAGTAGTTTTGGTTAACAAAGTCTTATTATTATTATTTTTCGTATTATTATTTTTAAAATAATTATAGGAATCTGATGAATTTAGATCCCCAACGACGTGAATGCGTTTCGTTCTGAAATTCCCAATGCTGCGTTGCGGGTACATTTCAGTCACAGTTACAAAAAGCTCGACAGCTGAATTACCGATGAAAATATAGTATTATTCGTACTATATTATTTTTCTATAACATAGAGTACAATTGACTGAAATATAGCACGATACTATATAATACAGTACGTGTGGCAACCCTAGTTGTATTCCAGGAAAATCCTAGATAGTGTGTGAATGTATAAACATTTATCTTTTGCAACAAGTTAATTACATTTTTCTACGAACAAGTATAGTTTAATTCTCAATACACGAGTTCGCATTCCCGGATCTCGGGAGAGATAACACAAATGTGTCACAAATGATAACAGTTTATTCTTCTCTTAGTACATATTTTTATAAACCAGTTCTAAGAATAACATTTTATAGGTAATATGTAGATACACTGACGGCATATCTTAATTACGTGCAAACAACATTTACAACACCAAAATTAAAATATTATGTTGTAGTACGAATGTTAATCTGTTTTATAAATACGTCTTCTTTATAAGACATCTCTTTAATTTCTCTAACAAGTAAGAACATATTAATATTTCATCAGACTATAATCGAAAGGAGTCAGTATAGTTCATGCACTTTGCTATCAACAATTTATCATTATATCATCGGATTATTAAATTGTTTCACTCTTGTTAGTTATTTGAATATTACTTGGCCCAGAATATTACTTTAACTTGTCAAGGAAATGATGCTAATTAAAGGTAAATATAAAAAAAATCTTTCTTATATGGAGTATATCATTTATTTTTTATCTCGTTATCCAATGAAAATATCAGCAAAACCGCTTTCTATCTCCATATATTTGGCGTTGATATTTCAGTCTGGACTTCTCCATTTACGTATTTAATTAGCGTATTAAAATTTCATAGCAATATTCTACGCCACCAATATATATAACAGCTAATAGATACATGCATGGTATATACATGCCGGGTCGCGTGTTCCTGCATCGTACAGTGAACACGATCGTACACACTGATCGTACACGTGTGAATGACTTCGTTCCGTCGCGTCCGCGCGTCAAACTGTTTACACGTGCGTCGGTCGTAGGCGACACGCGTGTAGACACGATGACGATGACGAACAGATCAGATCACATCACATGCTCCTAATATTACACCGAGAAGAATACAATGTCTTCACTAAGTCTTCACAGCGTTGACACGCGCGACTACACGTGAACGATAAAGCGTGTTAAATAAAATGAGATTTTTGTATCGAATACTCAGCCAAGTATAAAGTAGGAAAAGGCTCAACAATAAATCAAAAGGAACTGGATTTACTCTGCAACTTTGAAAAGATACACAATCTCGTTACAATAGCCTTTTGTAGGAGTCTCTTTTCATGGATTTCCGAATTTCAGTATTTTTACGTGGTTATAAATCTGTACGTATGGAAGTGCGTAAATTCGCGACATGAGTAGATTAAGGTGTACCTACACGCGTGTGTGCGGCTTGTGATAATATTGCCAGTTAAGACCACAATTAATAGCCTCCTGCTAATAAAAGCTGTGATCATTTGGGTTTGTGCATACGGCCGCACTCAGCGGACGTAGGATGCGAGTTGCGACCAAAACTTATAATATAGGTAATCTAAAATTTTAACAAAAAATACCGACTTCAAATGTAGTATCTACATCCTTTCCAATAACAATAAAAAAAGAATAATCGAAATCGGTTTGCGTGATATTTAGTTATTCGTCCATTCGTCGTGCACATACTTAATGCAAATTTAAGGCATATATGACATAAGGTTTTCTCATGGACAAGCACCAACTTTCGATTAAAACAAGAATCATCAAAATCGGTACACCCAGTGGAAAGTTCTGAGGTAACAAACATACAAAAAATACAGTCGAACTGAGAACCTCCTCCTTTTTTTTAAGTCGATTAATAAACGCGCATGTATGACATCAATATCGCTGCAACTCACCTCAGAATCAAAGTTGTCGTGGGGCTGTAGCTGCGCCGCGGGACGCGCGAACTCCCGCCGCGAGTAGAACACGTTGTGCACGCGCGAGTGGCCGGCGGCGTCGCGCGCCAACGCGAGCACGGCGCGCACGCAACGCAGCGGCGTCGTCGTGCCGCACGTCTTCAGGATCCAGCGGCGACGCGACACGAACATGCTGCTCTCGCTGGAACAAATTATGTAGCGTATAGACAATGATATCATATACAAGATATGCCAAGATGGCACTGAAATTATGTCAGTCGAATTTAGACAAGTGTAGCGATTTTAATTCAGACAGTTGATAGCTGCCTCTGAGTGAGGCCGTTTACTAGCTGTCTTTTTCACTATTATGGTTTTAGTAGTGCCATCCCTTTTACATAATTTACCAATGTAATAGTGATTGATGTAGTGAAACAAAAGATAAACGTGTGTGTGTTCTAGCTCGGTCGGGACAGATTTTTTGGTTGATTTGTAAGGGCATAACGTGTCTATAGTTTAATATAATTGCATATAGAGTAGCTGAAGTACATGGACTGCGTCTGGTTAATTTGGGACTCAAATTATACGCTCACTCCAGCCACTCCCATAAAGGGCTACTAGATGAAAAATCAAAAGTCCGGAAAAAAGTCCTGGTATCCATTGAAAAATCCTGCGATTTTTTACAGTTTGAGAATTTTCTCCGAAACTGACTAATAGTGCGAGCTATACTTTAATTCAATATAATTTGAAGAGTTTAACATGCATTTTATAAATCAATAATTAAAGAAAAAAACCTTACTTAAAAAGGTATCTTCACATATTATGATAAAACTGATTAAGTACCTACTTGGATAAATAAGTAATTATTTTAATTGTGCAATTATCACCAAAGGAAGATTATTTTTAATTTGTTTAACTTTTCATAAAGAGAACTTTAAGATGTAAGATGTATTTTATTGAAAATTCTAATAATCCTGAGATTTCATGAGCCTTTTTAATGGGCTGCGCCTACACTAGTGATTCGTTTATTTAATTATGGAGGTACTAATATTGGCTAATAATATATATAATTAGTCTATTTGTTAGCACGGTTTCATTAGGCTTGTGTTTACTCGCACCTAATGATGAGCCAATATATCGACCAGCTTATAAACGTCAGTTTTTAGGTCATAGTTGTATTGTGACGTCACTGTACGGTATGCGTATAGCATAATCTCTGTTGGCTTTAATTCAACGGATTAACCTACTAGAAAAATCACCCTTTTAATCACACACTGACATTTGAACCAGGATATTCTAACATTACATTTTTACAAACCACAATAATGCGACCACAGATGGAAACAGACTTCAGTTAATTAAAACAATTATATACGTAGGATATTCAGCATAAATATGTAAATAGTAAAGAGATAGATTACGATAACAAAAGGGTAACTGATACTGTAAATAATTTGTATATATTTTAAGGGCTTTTATGTACCTAAATAGCTTTATGTAAGTGGTCAAACTTGCCCATGGCCATCAGTAAAACAAGTATCAGTTGCCGGCCAATAAGGTTGCGGTGATTGACACTGCGTCTCAGATGTATTATTTATAATTTTAATTTGAATTATAATACTTAGTTACAATTTCCTGCAAATACAAGAACAAAATCCAGCTAATTGGGTCAACGTGCCCCAACTCCCAACCTCAGTCGGGCACGTGCTGAGCTGACCTCTGAGCACGGACCTTGACCTAATTCTGACCCCATAAACCACCATGAACCTCATACGGTCTATACAGTAATTAGTTAAAAATGAAAGCATTTTAATTGGGCTGCAAGTAAACTGCACGTACACGCAGTTTTTATGAACAAATAACTAAATTTTATAATCGTAATTGCAAGTTCTGTATTCCATTCCATAGCTTGTGTTAGGTACATATTTGATTGAGAAGTATTTTATGTGTATATTTTCCTATAAGCCTAGGTATAGTTGACTGATAATAATTTGATTTGAATAATTTTCAATATTAGATTTTTTACGAATCCCGCGAGAATTCTAAACTTTTCCGGAATAAAAAGTAGCCTATGTGTTAATCAAAAGCTATCTATCTCCATTCTTTTCAGCCAAATAGGTTAGTGTGTGTTTGTGGCGTTATTGAGGATCGAACATCCATACATGTTCACAAACTTTTACATTTATAATATTAATAGGAATTAATAGGATAGTCTCGGGTATTTTTAGGTAATATAAGAGTAAAATAATACACAGTTTCTGATAAATTATTGTTCCCACGCCCCGCGGTGCCGCAAACATTATTATTTCATGTAAACGAAATTCAGGAGGTAAACAAAACATCCGTCGATATCTACTGTAGGGTGTCCACGCGTTACATAAAACCATTTAACATTTTAATATAGGAAGGAAATTAATAATTGTTATATTAAAGAAATGTCAACATCTATGTACAACAAATATGTAGAAAAAAATATGTGCCGCGACCATTGAAGTATTATTTATTACTAGCGTATAGAACCGACACCGCGAACACCATGTATGTCCCAATGCATTGGCGCGACGTGGCTTCAATCTGCAATGGATTCGTTCTATTTTGAAAGGAGAACCGGGGCTCAATTTTGAAAATTGAACCTCCCGGGCGGGACACATTTTGTTCGAGATGTCTGTGCTACGACATTATACTTCAATGGCCGCGACGGAGTTTACTCGCGCCGCCGTGCGTTCAACAGTAGTACCACGAAAAGTAGTCAGATTTACGCTATGAGCACCAGAAGGCAAAGGCTGTCAGCGTGTTTCTTTCTCTTTTTATAACTGTATGCTATTCAAAGCTTAGATAATGTTATTATGAAAATATCTTTTGTATTAAGAATAAAACATGACCTCTTATGTATTTTAAAAATATTTCTACTTGTTAGGCTATTGTCTGGTATTTTACGCGTCGCAGTAGCCGTTAATGTCCTATTTTTGCATTTATTCAGTTTTTAATCGGCCAGGACATATTGTGACAAGGCTCACAAGAGACCAATCGTGTGGCCACCGCTCACCGCTCACGCCGACTGCGTCACAGGCCCAGTGCAGCGCGCGCACCGCGATCGATACGAGTATGACACGGGCACGGAACCGATACGGACATCTCACTTCACAACTCACATCACAACACCTACCTACTGACAGTACTGAAAACATAATATAAGTACCAATAGGCTCATTATTACATTTGATTTTTTCATCGCGAAACTATGTAAATATAAAATAGAAATACTAAGATCCTATGTATTTCCTTTTGAAGTAATGCAGTTTTCATTCATGATTTTCACTTTTAATTTCAGTCCATTCTAAATAGGCGAATAGAAGCAAAATGTTTTGATTCGTCAATAAAAATACAAATGACATAGTCGTTATAGTTTTGTTATACGCAATAACTCTTGCAGCCGTACACCGTATTTTTTTTTTGTTTTTATTAAAAATAAACTATTTTTGTTTTTAGCACTTTCAAGTTTCAATATGAATGGAATTGTGCATATTCTGATACTATATTAACTTTAGTTTAACTTTACTGTATTAGCTCTAGGTCGTCTTGAAGAAATCGCTAAGTGATACAATGAAAACGCTGTTGTACTAAGATTCCGCATCTCAAGATTCTGTATCCGCGTTATTTGGCGTTACAATGAAAATTAAAAATATGTTGTTTTTGTTACGACACTAAACAAGGAACAGACTCCCAACAGTCCCAACGACAGTTCATGTTATAAAATTATGCTTTCACACACATCACACAGAATCACAAACAGCGCATACAATGATGTTTGATATTATTCGACGTACGTTTACAAGAAATGTGCGACGTGGGCATTGGGATTACAGGGTGTCATTTTTGTACCGAAGGAAGGAGTTTTCAAACGTTCGTCTTTTAGACCTCTATATAAACCGATGTTAAGATCTTTATGATCTCAATATTTAATATGAGATGCTGAAATATGTTAAATGGTGTGTAAAAAATACAGTCGAATTGAGAACCTCCTCCTTTTATTGAAGACGGTTAAAAATTACATTAATTATAAGATCTAATATCATGCTCTTGATTCTTGAGACTCGCAGGCTTAATCACAGCGGATTTCACTATTCAATTCCTATATAGGGTTCCGATTTTACTTCGGAACCCTAAAAAAGAAGTAGGCTCATCAATGACTGCTGTCTCCAAGGTCTGCTATCTAGAAGACGAAATTATCTAAGCTCATAACAAGATAGTGGCAATTGACCACAGTAAATAATGCACAGCCTTACTTAGCAAATCTTAGCTAAACGATGTCAACATCTGTAGGTACTAAAATTTATAATTTTGTTCCATAATAAAGTTGGATCAAAACAGCCTGAATCGGCTATCTGCATTTAAATTAGTAATCACATCAGCAAATATACCGTAATAATACTTAGCATTTTTATTTGTGTAGGTGTTGGTAGAATTTACCATCATGTTAAGTCATCGTTTACGATATAGTTGACGTATTACGAATGTAAATTCGCTCTGCTTCAGGCTTATTTAAGTTGTAAGCATATATGAAGTAGAATCGGCCGTTTATTCAGTAAATAAATGAGAAAACATCTTGTATAATACAATGACGTCAAAAATACCTTTAGTGATGAGAGGATGGTGTACATGCAGTAATGGAACTATTTTTATTCAGAAAAGATTTCACAAGACTTGAAATAAATGTTTCCTATAAATGAAGTTACCATTTCTTCTCAATCAAAAAGCACTTTTCTGTTAGCGTGGCAAAAGTAAAAAACACATTTGTGAATATATGATTATGAATTTAGATTAAGATACCCGTGCACGGCAGCTTTAAAATGTTTCTAGCAACTAGAGCGCGATGCACTGGAAAAAATGCAATGACATAGTCTGTGGCAAAGCATTTGATCTGTTGCTGCCACCTGTAGAGTTATGTAAATGGCACCCGTCATCCCATGCACGTTATGCGCTATTTCCACGTCATAGCTATAAATAGAATCTGTAGCTAGCGAGCCATCTCATATTAATGGTCGTAGCGCACATATCAACTCGGAAAGGGATCGGCACCGGATCGCCTCGCCGTCAACCTAACGTAAGCTCGGCTACGGCTAGGCGACGCCGCGCTTACGGCTAGGCGACGCCGCGCTTACGGCTCGCCGGCCGCTGGTTGACGGAATGAATGACAGCAGTTCGCCGACGCGGCGCGGGGCGTGCACGAAGAAACGGAAAGTCGACGGATAGCGTACGGTGAGACGTAAGCGCGGGTACGGCAAGTCGTCCACGCACCGTAAGCTTGTCTCGAGGCGAGGCGATTACGTTACGGATCCGATAAGTGTGCTTTACAGTAGGGAGTTTCATACAAAGAATACTGACATACAAGAGTTGATACGTTTACGTTCCGTTTACGAGTTGATATGTGTGCTATGACCATTAATCTCTTCTAGAATTAGTCAAAAATTCGCGCATATGACATTGCGTTGGCCATCATTCTTCAAGTTATCGGGACAAAAAAATGTTTCAAATAACATCGCGTTTTTCTGGATTATTAATTTCAATAAATATTGTATACCAATCATAGGTTTTTTTATTTAACAAAACCGACTATTTCATCCGTCACATTGTATCGACCGTATATTGTACTGTGTATGACGCCAATGTATTGTATTAAATCGACATTCTATTACTGTATACAATCAGACAAGTCATTGACACTCTACAATGACGATTTCAAAATGATTCGGAAGAACAATATTGTTAACAAAATTGTGTAAAGTTTGCCATCTTAATTTTTTTTACCTGATAAAAGTAATCAAGACCCCTGATGGTTATAAAATTACTTAATTAAATCCCGCGTAATTTCCGGAATGTCCCATCAGTAGACCAGATCGTATTGTCCCTCTAATACAGAACCCAGTAGCGACACGAGCAATGGCTGCCACGACTGCCGAGAGCAATCTATTGGCGCTGGCACCACACCGACCCTATTTTCGACCGCACGTGTCTACACGCGTGCATCCTGGTGTGCACCTGTGCAGCTGTCTGTGTACAAACACTCGTGAGTCATAGGTCGTACATCCCTCATAAATACGCTCTAGAGCAGTGTTTCCCAACGTGGGGCCCACGCCCCACAGGGGGGCAATTTGATAGTTAAGGGGGCAATGTAAAAATGGACTCGACACAACTTTAACCCTTTCGCTTTGGGTTATTTAAATGCAATGCTAGATATCGGTGACAAAAAAGGCCTAAAAAAGGTTGGGAAACACTGCTCTAGAATCTAGCTCATTAAACATTACCGTTTTTGTCAATCACAGAGGTCATCTATTCGGCCATTGAACGACATTTACGACACGAGATGTTCTTAAATCAGTCATCAATACGTCACTATGTCTTCCGACAAATTTTTAATCTTATAAGTCCTGACCCAACCACAATCTGTCAGCAAACAAATTTCCATGAAAACATTCTAAAAACGTCCAAAGAGAGCTCAAACTCAACTCATATTTACGCAAGCGAAGCGGCTCAATTCGGCTCAAACCGAAGCCATTGTCTAAACACTGTAAAGTGGTCTGTCGCCATACTAATAGTGTTCAAATAAGATAAAAATACGCGTTCGCATCCCACGTGGCCTTAACACTCTCAAGGTGAGAGCCGGTTTTGTAACAGACGACAAAGTACGGCGCGGTTATGTCTCGTTGCCTCACACGGTCAAACTCACTCACCGTATTTAGTTTAAAAGTTATGACATCATCCGCAATTCGCACAAATCACGACCACGATCTTGTTTTTGTTCCTAAGTCGAGAGATGAAAAAGCTTAAAGTTAAATCATGATCTCTAGCTAGATAGTAAACCTACGTATTGTAATCTCTGCCCCCAAAGAAAAAGTGGTCATGAAAATTTGCCACTAGAACCTCCCAACCATTCTTCGCCACAATGTAAAAAATATCATAAAAAAAATAATTAAATAAATCAATTATGCCATATTCTGACTTTCAGTTACTAAGGACAAAAGCTCTGCTGTCGGAGCTATTAACAGTAGGAAATTTGCCATTCTTCTAAATATAAGTCTATTAAAGTATCATGAATGAAAAATAAAAAATTCTAGCCGCATATTCAATAATACGTCGATTCTTCGTTTCATTAATAAAGTGAAATGAAAGTTATTTCGGTACGATAAATATTTGGGACGCATTTATAACGTGGGAACTGTTATGGGTTATAGAAAAGTCGCACTGCCTTGAACCAAATTAAATCGAGTTCGTTTCAACCTCTCAGCCAAATGTCAATGAACTCGCATCCCACCGGTGGAGATATTTTGATTAAAACAATCGATTGTCTGCACTGAACAGTAACAACTACAGTGACCGGTCTGCAACACATCGACTTCACAATGGCAGCGTATTGAATTATTGTTTAACTATGTTTGTGTCTAGATTCAGAAGTTCATAATATTTTGACGACCTCAAATGATTTATCGTTTCTTATACATAATTGCCTTGAATCATTCATCCACCTTGAATCATTTGAAACATCACTTGTAAAAATTATAATATAAATAATGGTCTTGCATGAAATTACAAAATACGAAAAATATTAAGATATTATTTTATTATGTTTTATTTCGGTAAAAAGAGCACAGGTCGCCCCCAGACCAGGCAGACTGACGTCCTAAAGACGACGGGAGACCGCTAAATTCAGAGGGCTTAGGATAGGTCAGATCGGAGGCCATATCAAACAGTGGACTTCAAAAGGCCGATTTCCTTCCCTCTCACAATAATTTGTAAAAGGAGGCCTTTTCCCAATAGTGTAATATTAACAGGCTGATGATGACGAATACTTCTGTGTTATCTAGGTTTCTTTTAATAATTACAAATTAATTCAAATGCCCATTTCTACATTTTCTTCTGCTATATTTTCTCCCGAGTGACAGCCCTAAATAAAAAGTTTTAAGAGGCAAATAATTACACGTGGGTGGTTGCTATTCGTAGTATTTTAATACCAACTGGCCAATGAACCGTTTTTTGTGATGCCATTTCAAAAGAAGTCATTGTTGTTGCCCTTGCTATTTATTACATAGCTGTTACATAGAGTGATTGATGAATTTATTTACTGGAGATACTGAAGGCTACCAACAATGTTTTTGTTATGTTATGACTTATTACTTGTATGTACTGTAGACCTGTACATATCGTAGTACGGCCAATTTCTTATGTTGGTAAATTTTTGTCGTCCTTTAATTTAGTGCTTTCATTACTCTATGCAGGATTAGAGTAATAAAATTTCTACGGTACTCCATTCCATATCCATCAACATTTTCTTTTTGTAATTTAATTTAATTTCTTATCGTAAACAATTATCTAAACTATATTCAAAAGCATTTACGTCACAGCCACTCTCTTTACGAATTCTATGTGCATAAAAAGGTACCTACATGAAAAGGAGCAAAAGGCAAAAATAGAAATACCCTACACAACAAGAAAACCAAAATACAGGTAGGTATTTCATGCAGGGAAAACTCAACGGGTTGTAAATTTGCTCGCGTGAAAGACCCCTCGCCCTTTTGTCAAGAATTTGATATTGCGCTACACTCTACCTACAGGCAAAAACACTAATTTTTTTAACGAGTTTAAGTATAAGGAAATCCTAAAATAATGTTTTTATTAAATACGAGTAACCGCCCTCGCTTTGCTTCGGTTTTCTTTATTTTTTACACCTTGGATTACATTATTGGAGTTTTATTAAGGATCCCTAATTTTTTGAAAATATAATATAGCCTATGTTACTCGGGGATAGTGTAGCTTTCCAACAGTGTAAGAATTTTTCAAATCGGTTCAGTAGTTTCGGAGCCTATTCAATGCAAACAATCAAATCTTTCCTCTTTATTATTAGTATAGATATAGACTAGCTGACCCAGCGAACTTCGTATCGCGTTTTTTTTCTAAAACTTTTTTTTTCTAAAATAAAAGTAGCTTAGTTACTCCTTGTTAGATCAGCTATCTGCCAGTGAAAGTGCCGTTGAAATCAATCCAGCCATTTTAGAGATTAGCCGAAACAAACAGACAGACAAAAATTGTAAAAAATGTTGTTTTGGTATTATGTACCGTGTATACATCCAAATGCATTAAGTAAAAAGCGATTATTTTAATATTACAAACAGACACTTCAATTTTATTTATTTCTTTGTAAAGATGTATAGATTATAAAAATTCGGTATAAAAAATTAAGTAAAAAGCTGTTATTGTAATATTACAAACAGACACTTCAATTTTATTTATTTGTATGAATAGATTATAAAAATGCCTACATTGTGAAAAATTAAAACAAACTAATTTTCCTATATTAGATTCTATGTTTACTTCTAATGAAAAACAACAAATAATATCATTGTCATTGTCTCCAAACAGTGCAACAACAGGAAGTCACTAAAACATATCTTATCAAAAAGCAAAGCTACATAGATATTTATCACCATCTGACTATACTTGTCATATAAACAACAATTATATTACTATATTTTAAACAACAATTTACGAGTTCAAAATACAAAAGATTAGGTACATGCCTAGATTACTATATACCAAAGATGACATTTGACATTGAAAAAAGACATTTAATTAAATTCTTAAGCAAATGTTAAGTTCTCGAAAGACTGAATGAAATAATACACGTTCTACTGAGAGGCAGACAATACTAAAATGCCTCTTGACCCATCTTGATCCATTGACCAAAAAATACTGAAACGCATTAAAAGGAAATTCCTTTCCTAAACTGATTTAAGACCCTAGTGCCTAGTTACCACACCACCAACAATGCATCGGGGACACCGGGGTCCACTGAGCATGCGCCAACCCAGCGCCACCTTGACCTTCCCCACCCCCACACCCTCCCGGGGCAAGTCATGACACTCTAATTTGCCCTAATCAATACCCTTTATGCACCCAAGTCACAGAATTATTAATGGTACCTATTGCCCAATGATATTTAACCTATAGATACGTCATGCCCTTACAAATCAACCAAAAAATCTGTTCCGAAAAGAGCCACAACACACACACGTTTATCTTTTGTTTCGCGACACCAATCACACTACAATAATATACGAAGGCATTTTAACGTTGTATGTCAAATCTCAAGCACTTCGGACAACAACAAAACTGCCTATCGTCTTGTATTGACAGAGCGACTACGAGCAGACGAGGTCAATTGACCGCTCCTACGATCTTCATATTTGGCGCGCTAGTGACATCTGATCTACCTCTTTTTTACTTATAATATCATTACTATAATATTGCCAGAGTAAGTACTTTTACTGTGCACTGAGCATTGATTTATTCATCCTAAGGAAGGGGAAGAGTTTTATGCCCCAACTGAGTCACTAAAGGTTACCTAAATCGCTCTTTAGTACTAATAATTAGTACTAGTAATTTGTATGGCGAATCTTTACTAAGGAGCGATGTAAATAACCGTTAGTCGCTCTGAGTTGGGGCATTAAAATGCTATAACTTACACGAAAACGAATATTTATAATTATAATCGCAGGTGTTATTTTGATTGAAGTATTTAAAATATACTCTACTTTATTGTAATGTTTACTGTACTGTACTGTATGAGTTAACGTTCAAATTAATCTATCTATCTATAGCTATCTATGTTGTTTAGATTTTCGGCAAAAACTGATTGTTTTCCCGTTTCCGAAGGAATTGCCATTGCCATTGCTCTCGTTTACAATATGTATTTTTGTCAGCAAAAGTAATTATTTTAACCGAAGTAAATTTCGATACAAATAGAGAATATTATATCACCGGATATTTATGTAATATCACGCAAAATCTCGCAAAACCTCGCGATAAAAGGGGCTTTAAGCCTGTCAAATAACGACAATGCTACATAGCCGTAAGTAAAATATAACCCAGGTAGATAAGCAATCGTTGGACCTTGGAACGAGCATAGTTTTATGAGAGTACCCAAATAAAGTTAGTGGCTAATACGCTTTGTTCCTATGTCAGCATAATACTATTATAGAAACTACGAGTAGCTATTGCCCGCTTCGCTGGACCTAATGTAAATTTATATCTACATACATGGTATTGTATGATATAGGTACATGACAACACTGTACGAACATATGTGAATTATCTTATTCATCATTATAATTATGCTAACTATTAACCTCATATTTATCATAACATCGTCATTCTCTTCATTTCTTCTATAGAAATATTATAAATTATTAAAAATGTATTTATGGCCTGATGATATTACTATCACAAGACAACAATCACTATGCTGTGACAAACTTAACCATCAACATTTTATCAGTGATAGTCTGATAGACCTATTCTTTATCTTGTTACAGCAGTATATTACATCACACAAGAAACTTCATGGAAGATTCAACATTTTTATCATTAGTACACATTAGATTATGCCTCTCTTACGTCATTACTGTCATTAGTCGATCTGTGATGTGAAGCTACTTACATATAATACAAAACAACAACAACTCCTACTTTCCATCAAGCGATACCCATTTCTCAGTAGACGAATATACAGCTATTTATACATCGGGCAATCCCAGAACTTTCACAAACAAAATAAAGTAAGTATAAATAGAATAGAATGATGGGAAGGAGGCACATAAAATATTACGAGCGCTCTCGTAGCGGCCGCGTAACGGGGAAAATATTTCAGTTTCCACCAGAGCGAACCTTGCAAAGGCATAAAACGTCAAAGGCGCGGGCGGGAGGCGTGTAATCCTGGTGAAAAAAACCTAAAGGCATGAAAGCTACCAGCCGCTCCCCAAATCGCTATTTCAATGCAAATCTAGGGTTGGCAAAAATTCTGAAAGATCTTGGCGGTCGCAAGCAATTAGACTGCTGACTCTTGGCCGCTTATGATAACCATAAGCTGCTTAGAGAGTAAATTAGGAGTCTCCTATACTTATACTTTAATAAAACTCAAAGTGTCTGTTTGACTGTCCGGGCATCACATAAAAACCCTTGAACGGATTTCGATGAAAATTGGTAAAGTTGTTACTGATACCCTGGGTCATATTTTAGACAACTTCTAATCCCGTAAAATTAAAAGGGTTCCCGGAAAACAGGATAAAACTTTGAATAAGTTAAAACATAATTTCCGTATGCAAAGCTGCGGGCAACAGCTAGTTTCTCAATAAGTTAGTTACTTAACTAAAATTTAATTTAATTTTTCATTGCAAAAATTGGTGATGAAGGCCAATATTTGGCCAATTTGCTCGCTTGTATCCTAAGTGCTATTGTTATAAAAACATTAAACACCTTTATGTCAGCCATTGAACTCTCTTTATGTCAGCCCTGACTACAGTGCACCCGTCCATCGGTTCACCCATCCATCCCTTAATCCACTCCTCGTAGCGAACAGCTTTTTGGCTCCACGCAATCCCCACTGTTTGCTCTCACTGTTTATTTTGTACGAGCCATCGAAAATTTCCATATGAAACTGTACATAACGGTAACGTCTGACAACCCAATATTTTCCCCAGTGGAAAAACTTCTGAACGGGAAAACACAGATTTAGGTGTACAGATATAAACGAATAATGACACAGTACATTTTAGAGAGAGGAAAACTTATACAAAAAATTCTATATACAGAATATAAAACAATGGAATACCTCCGTCTATATAGCACTTGATAGCTGATGTGCATTCAATCTTGTATATAGGAGCAGGACGATAAGATAACTGAACAGTTTTCGTTCACCTTCCGAATTGATTTTTCCATAATAGAATTCAGTAATATGAATTTCATTTCGTGCAATGAATTGAATTGAAATTGAACAAATCGTTCAGGTTCGCGGTAGTTTATTGTTTATCTTTATTGCGTTTACTGTTTAACTTTACTGCATACTGTATACTCTGAGAAAGAGTAAAATAATTATTTTTCAAAATGTACAAAATATTCATAAGTTGCCGTTCATTGACGACATTAAAAATATAAATATTTTGGTTTTAGCCAGAAGCAGAAAAATCTAGGAGTATCTAAATAAAAAACGGAATGGCTTCCATTATCTAAAGTTCGAGAAGTTCGTCAATGACAAGGTTGGAAAGTGAAAATCGATCAGTTATTTTTGCAATGTCATGCGAAACCTTAAACCGTACCAAGCCATAATGCGTAGCCATTTACTTCATAATAGAATTTATAGGGGAGTACGTAGTTTCTAATAAATAGGAAGCACCTTTGCTAAAACTACAGAACATTCTACAGAAAAAACGATAAGAGCCGCAATCGGGCTTGGATGTCTCTCGTCTTAAAGTGGCCCTAGGTCAATAAGTAGAGGTTTTTCTGCAGACGTTAATTATCATGGTATAAGAGTACAATCAAAACCATCTTGAGTAGCACGATGTCCAATACACTGTCGCTGAGCAAAGGTTACATCCCAGCATATTGACACTTGGTGACTCGTTAACTAGCGTGTTAGCGACTGATTGAGACCCTCCCGTGACCATGCCACCATTCAATTGACATTTGATCAACTGCAAATGATTGGATGCACTTGAGGCTTTATTGGGACCGTGCAGAATATAGAGGCAATGTTAGGCTTATCTACTATAGGCTCACATAAAGTGATATTTTCATGTCGTGGAGCGTGCCGCCTTGGTTTACGTAACGGGCGTCGAACGTTCTGGAGCGCGTCTATTTCAATCGCGCTTGTTCGATTCAATTGAATGAGTGACTGGGATCGTATTAAATCAACTTCGCTTTATAGAACTGTCTGCACTTTTCGCATCACAATCATCACAATGGGTCAGTTCCTTACGTAACTGGGACTCGTGTTCGCTGGAGCCATGAAATAAACAAGTGATATTCAGCATTTTCATACCAATGCCATATGTAGTAGATTATATCGAGTTGCCATGTTATTGTCATGATCATTGTATTTATTGAGTTTATATTTATTAGCTGTACCTACTCCTCATTGGATAATAGACGAGGCTTTGGCTTAGGTCTTGTTGATATTATTAAGCGTCACAGATTAACAACAATAGTGGTCGTAAATGATGGTAGGACTTTTTATCTGTTTTGTTAGTGACTAACTGACTACCACTCTCCTGGAACTCTGTCCGCGTGAAGCTTCGAGGCCAGGATCAAAATCCTAGAATCAATCATTTTTTTCTGGAATTATCTTCCTCCTAGAATCAACCAAGATTTTTAGTAGTTTTGGTTGTAGCAACGGATAACCAATTATCATGTGGTTTCTCCGCTTTCCTCTTAACCGAAGACGCGTCGATTATGGATGAGGGTATCGATTGTTGATGTTATAAACATCTACGGGAGACCTTACCCGAACCTTCTGTTAGTCAGTAAATAAAAATAAAGAAATTTTACCTCATTCATATTTAACTATGAATATTATCGTTCAATGCATTCTGTCAGCTGTGTGTGTAAGCGCTATTATTTTTTGTAATGCACCATTTCATTATTACCTCGGCATTAGGGCTGTCACTTAGAAAACAGTGTATCTACTAACGTTCTTTTCTAATTTACTCGTAAAACCGTTTGCGTAAAATACTTTCACTATCGACGGTGTTTTGGCTCCGGGCCGGGGGCACAGCGTCACTGCAGACGGTAGACGATTCCGTGCGCGTCCGTTCCTACGTAGTGCACCAAAATACACTAAATACGTACCAACCAGCAACAAAACGATCCGTCTATGTGGTTTATTTACGGCACCGGCACCTTTGACTTATTGTACATTTGGCCAATAACTGCAATATTCACACGTCTATCCTCTTCCTTCTATTTTCAATCCGATCAGAGCCATCGTTAAGGGGGGCAAGGTTGGGCGACGGCTTATGACGCCTGGAGGGGCGCCACATTTGGGGTGAGGAGCAAAAAAAAGGAAAACAAAATTCTTAATAAACGTTCCCATTGCTTCAGTAAAAAAAATTTCGAGCAAAATAAGCTCGATTTTGATTTTCTTATGTGGGCGCCACAATATTCTTGCCCTGAGCGTCAGTGGCTCTAACGCCGGCACTGAACCCGGTAACGCATCTATGATGTCTTTGGCATCACCACACCACGCGGTCACCACGGCGGCGGCGTCTCTAAGTAACGTTTATCGACGATGCTGACCACTAACCACTTACCATCAGGTGGCTCGTTCGCGGGCAATTCATATTAGAAAACATTTTGCTAACTCCGCTCAAGTGTACAGGCACCCTTATGTCTAAAAAAAGCGACGGTAAATATTATGGTAACCTTGGTAATTCACGGCAATACGAACATTCGTTGCTTGGAAACGAAACTGCGTTGCCGCTAGGAAAGTAAACAAAACATATTTTTTTAAATATATTATGACTTTACGTAACCTCGCTCTAGTATGCAGGATTATAAAAATGTGCCACGTGGAATGGAATTTATGTACTAAAGACTGAGTCTTCACTTATGGTACCTATAACGTCACTTATTATAATATGTGTGTTATTATAATATCAGTGTAGTATTTTAATCTATGATAGTTAAAAATATGTGACGACCATGAAGCCTAGTTGGTAGCGATCCTGCCTACGAAGCGAGGGGTCCCGGGTTCGAGTCTCGGCTGGGGCAGATGTTTATGTGACAGATAAATATTTGTACTCGGGTCATGGGTGTTATTGTGATGTGTTATGTGTGTTATCCATGCCACCCGCGACACAGAAGAAAACCTACTCCAGGGGTATGAGTTTGTAAGCGTTTAGGTATATATATGTAGATTGTAGATACTCCGCCTTCACTGCATTTTCTCACAATATCATCACCTATTTGATTTCCAAATACATTTGATACACTAAAGTAGCCACAAATCGACTACTTCGTTGACTCGTTCCAATCCAATGTATCTTAAAGACGCATCACGCACCCAGCTGCTGGACAGGCCGATTTATCGATACTCTTATCCAAGGTCCGAAGCACATGACCCGTAAATCACCAGATTTACAACGCTTCTAGGTCCGAGCCTTAGCAACCACTATCTTCAGAAGACACTGCCAGTTTACTATATCTCAGCGTACGATAACGTGTGATAACCTCTGCCTGCGATAAGTGGACAGACTTTGATTACGCCTGGATTTGTCAACGGCTCAACGCACACACTTATGTCATTTCGGAATATACGTCACTGTGTAATCGGGGGTCAATCGAGTTATACATAAAAAGTATGAGCATGATGTCAATTCGCTGATAAACGTTCTAGAATTCTATCGATAAGAAGAACAATGATAAAGTTCATTGAAAAATAATTATTGATAACAAAAAAAGAATATTTTAGCTTAAATGCAATTTAAATTAAGTTTCTTATATAACATGAACGTCATGAACGTATTATCTTTATTTGTAACAATTTGCCTCTTCGGGATATTCAAAGTGGCGTCACAAATACGGAACAACAGTTATTTTTCCGTCATTTGCTTCCCTACAGGCTTATCAATTATCAACCTTGTCATAAGACTTTTTGTGGCTTTCACATCTTGAGTGGTATACAGACAGCGAGATAAGTGGAAATTGTTGTGGCAAGCGTATTATATTAAGGTAGGTACTGTTAAGGTAATGTGCGATCACACAAGTCGAGTAAATACGAGTCTGTAAGGAATTAAGTTTCGCGTTTACGAGTTTCGCGATAACCTCAAAGGTTTGAGATAACCTAAATTGTCCGCTAGTCCACTACCATGCCGAAACGCTACGTATCGCAGATAAGTAATATTTAAACAAGCAATTAAACGACAAATATAATATAAATACGTATTTCCTGCTAATTAAATTACTTATTAGACGACCCTTCATCTAATTTGGTAATGACCCGGCATCGCGGCATGACGAGCACAGGTCACAGATTCGATTCCAGGACATATTCATTATGTAACAGTTTTGTTATATAACAGTTTTGTTATATAAATATAAAAATTAGAGGTGTCAAGGGACACCCGGATGGAACGAAGTTCCTTTCGATTTAAGTATTGTTTTGTTATACAGCGCCATCTCTGTAAAACTCTGTGAATCACTTCAAAAAAAGTGTCGTCATTCGTAAGAATCAAAAAGTGTCGTAATTTTCCGTCTAGCCCCCTTTCACAACGCGCGATAAGGAACTTCGTTCCAATATGTCTAGTGTATAATTAGGGTTATGTTTTTCGCGCGTATCTTGTTGATGATCTTGTTAAATGTTTGTTGTATTAATTCATTAATTTAATTTATGAGTACATGCAAAATTTTAGTATCTTTAATTTAGATCGCCGAGAGAATCCATTGTGTCATTTGTGTCTCACTTTTATTAGGTACACCTTAAATATTGGTGATTTAGCTATCGACCGACGCGGACGCGACGTGTTGTTGTTACATATAAAAATTGATAGATCATAAGCACTATTTATAAAATAATAATAATTTGGGCGCTTATTAGCGTCTATTACTCGTAGAGCGATCACACAACATCGACAAACTATACCAGCTGTTCGAGTCAACAGTCAACCCTGGCAATGGCGGCGAAAACCTTAACCCTGGCCGAAGCGAGCTCGTGGGGTCAGCGGGACCATATATCACGTCGTTAACCGGTTGACAGCAACCGAGAAACGCAATAGCGTAATCGGCCCCTAACGTGTTACAAAGAGACAATTTACATCGGCTCCTTCAAAACTAATGATCCAGATTCTTGATGAATAAATTGGTAAAGATGGCGTCGACTGACGTCAAGAAACGCTAGTTTTGGCAACGTTGAGGTACTGAAGAGTAGAAATTAGTTGAGGTGATAAACGATGTATAAGGCACTGAAGTGTTACATCATAGAACAGACATCTCGAATAAAATGTGTCCCACCCGGGAGGTTCGATTTTCAAAATTGAGCCCCCGTTCTTTCAAAATCGAACGAATCCATTGAAGATTGAAGCCACGTGGCGCCAATGCATTGAGACATACCTGGTGTTCGCGGTGTCGGTTCTATACGCTTGTAATAATATTTCAATGGTTTATGGTGATAAATGATTTTGTCAAGATTTTTATTAGTTCGTACGTTCCATAATCTTGCAGAGTATGGTGGTAATTGAGATAGGCCGATAGTTGGCGGGGTCAGCACGGCTACCTTTGGCACTTTGGCACGGTTTTACTGTACCACTACATAAGTACCTGGTACTTATGTACTTACGATTTTGCAACTTAAACATTTAATTGTGAAAAAATTGAAGAGAACTCCGACAGGTTTCGACAACCAGTTTAACCTTTCAGACAGGTCTGTTAACTTCCGTTATTTTCGAGGAGGTCTCAAAAGAAATAACGTATATTTTTTAATTAACGTACCTAGCTAGTGGATTTTGCTGGTGGTAGGTACGTAGGTACCTAACTTCCTACATAAATATGACAATAGTTACCAAAAACGCTCAAAGTTTACTATCATCTTAGCAGAACTTTTACTCTTTTACGCTTACTTATGTATGTCCCTTAGACCGTGGGGAATGTAAATGTAAGGAACCGTATTTGATATGCTCTTTTACGAAGAACAAAATATGGTAAACAGTTTGACCCGCATAGTATGGGTTATAAATAAGTTCCTTTCCACCTAATCGGTTCAGTGGTTTTCACGCGACCGCGATGCAATACCATAACATAAATAGGTTTTATGTTAGGAGAGCTACTGAACAATCTAACCTGTTTCCCACAGGACTAGAAAAATTTTAAACGATGTTTCATTATCAGTCAATTAAGAAAGTACCTACTGTTCTGGCAGTCATCTCGCAGTTGCGTCATCATACCTTAAATTTTTAAAAATACAAAAAAAATATTTATTTAGTTGTAATTTTACAGTAAGTTTAAGTTTGCGTTTCAGCGTTCGATCGCGTTTGCAGCGCGTTACATACGCGCGTTTTCAGCGCCGTAAAAATACGCCGTGTGCAGAGGTTCATAATCTGTAATCACAGTCTATATTCGCGCTACAAGTTTCGCGATGACCGATGTCCTTGATTAAAACATTTAAAGGTCGCCGTGAGCTCTCAAGAGCACTTGCCAAGTAACGTCTTATGCTAACTAATATTGGAATATAAATTATTATTCGTGTATCTCTTCATTCTATATTTAAAGATTCGTAAAGATTCCACGTCATATTTCATCGTACAAAAAACAGATAAACGGAGACGCGACTGCATACAGGTCAAAATTATCTAAGAGAAAAATTAGGATTATATTTGTGTACGGGTTTCCTGTAAAATATGAATAGTAGAATGAATAGACCCCCCGAATCGGAACGACACGGAAATAAGAAACCAACATCAAAGAATACTGTACAATGTAAAAATAAAATCTGTAAATTTCTTTTCACTAATTCTTGTAGTCCAAAATATTGACTTTTAAGACTTTATTTTAAGTTACTTTTAATGCTATTCCAATAGTATACAAATGGTAATATGCCTAATAAAGTATTCCAAATAAAAATCTGCCATCTTCATAGTATGTCAAGTGAAATAGTACCAATAAATTATGCGGAACGATATTCGTATTTTTCTCCTAAACCAATGGCTCTACAAGAAAAATGTCTTAGACATAAAATATCAGTCTCCTTATGGACTGCAACTTTTATTGGACACATTTTTCTATAAAGTGAATATTTTGCCAAATAAACGTGAAAAATTAAAAATGTTTTGTCAAGGTGACCATGATAATGAAATATGTATGCGGGTATTTTGTCTACGATATTCGTTATCAGCGCCTCGAAATATTGTATTATACATAGGTATACCAAAATTCAGATCAATCTGAGGTATGGGCTAAAAGGAAGTACGTGACACCCTTTTTTCACGTGTCCAACAACAACTTTTAGAAGTCAAGGGGGACTTGACTTAACCAAAATTTAACCAAACTTTAACCAAAATTAGCACTTTAAAGCCAAACATTTCGCAAACTAACCCATAAATACAAAAATGGCCTCACCCATAATATTTTTAAAAGACCTTTTCAACGATATCCCACACTATGTAGCGCGCAACAAAAAAAAATTTCACCCTCAAGTTACATGTAGAGGAGTTACTCTGAAAAAAAAATTACGATTTTGGAGTTTTAATAAATATGTATGTATGTCCATGCCAAATTATAGCTTTCTAGCACTAAGGGTCTCAGCGCTATGTCTCGGAGAGACGGACGGACGGACGGATGAACATGACGAAACTATAATATGTAGTACTATAAACTATAAGTAACATAAAACATGTTTAGGCTGCAACTAGTTAAACGATGACTAAGATAACTGATAATATTATCATCTTTGACCCCAGTTAGTCACAGTAACTTATGCAGATCTAATTAATATTTCCGAGAAAAATAATATGTATCATGTATCTTAATGTAAACATTATACTACCTACAATGTACAATTTAATTGTTTAATTTAGATACACCTATTCCTATTTAGAAACTAATTTAATACTTGCTACAGACAAAAACATCATGAAACTAATTCATTTTCATCATAAGATCTGACCCAGGAGCTGTGACACCTTTTTAACCATAATGTCATTGGGTTATGATAACGTATTTTCTTGGTCACTGGTGACCACAGGCGACGGTGAATCACCATCAGGTAACTCGTATGTTCCTCCACCAATTCGCACTGGAGCAGCGTGGTGGAGTATACTCTAGGCCTCCTCAAAGGGAGAGACATGGGTCAGAGATGAGATGAGCAGTAGTGGGCCATTAATGGGTTGAAGCCAGCTCATATGTTCATATGTCGGCTATTCCCATACTTATATCGTCACATAGGATCCTTTTAGCATATTCACATGAAATATAATTAAGTTCATTCGCGTTATTACCAAACAAAAATAATATTTATTCTGTTATTACACAAGTGTCTCAATCGACTCCCACTGGTACTCGAAAATAAACGTTCTCCTCAAAAATAAATATAGCACAACATTATGATCATCATAACATACATAACACAACACAATAAAAGTTGTTATAGTGCTTTCCGGGCATAACATAAAAACCCTTGAACGGATTTCGATGAAAATTGTTAAAGTTGTTACTGATACCCTGGGTCATATTTTAGACAACTTTTCATCCCGGAAAAGTAAAAGGTTTCCCTGGGAAACAGGATAAAAGTTTGAATAAGTTAAAACATAATTTCCGTATGCAAAGATGCGGGCAACAGATAGTATTAATTTATAAATAGAAACTTCCATTGAATATTTTACTACAAGACAATGCAAGATCTGCAAATGTCCTTGTTATTTTTTAGAAATAGAAAGAAGGGAATAAAATAGCTCAACCTATTATGATGTTAAAAAAGGTAGGCATCATCGCGGATACTAAACATTTTAGCTGAAAAGCATTTCGACCCAAATGCATGTAGGATCATGGTCATGCGGAGTCTCGCAAAGTACAAAAATCGTGAATACCCATTTGTATTTAAACAGGAATAAAATTGGTGCTCCATTTTATATAATTTTTCTTAAAAACCAATTACTGCTCAGCACAATTTGCAACAATGATGATATTACTAAAAATGTTTCATTCAGAGTTCGCACATACCTAGTTGCGAAAATTCCACAGACGCTGGTTTTCAGCGAACCACAAGTCGTGCAGTTCGAACGAGTGGTATAAACAAACGATAAAACAGTAGATACCTAGTACCTACCTATTATTAGATTTTCATAGGGATATTCCGACAGAAGTAATATTGGGAGCAATGACACTTTCCACGTATTGTTGTTTGTTCCAAACGCAAAATTTTTCATATTTATTTGCCTTTGACCGAGCAAAAGTGCCCTTCGAAGGACAAAATTCACTAGATACTTCAGAATATTAATAATACTGTATATGTAATCTTACAAACCTGCACACACATTGTTTTTGCAGTTTTTACAAGTACGTAGAGTTATCTAAAATGAAGATTTCAATCTGGTATAAAATATTCGATAAGATGACCAATGAAAAAGCGACAATTGATTCAAATGCAGTTCCTTTGTATAAAGAAAAAAAAACGTTTCCCAAGGAACCTCTACACACGGCGTATTTTTACGGTGTCGAAAACCCGCGTATACGCACGTATACGCGCTGCAAACGAGATCGAACGCAGAAAACGCAAACCTCCGCACACATACAATGATTTCGAACGCACCGTAATTATTGAATAATTTCGCTTTTTTACGCTATAACAACGCCCCGTAAAATCGTGTATGTACGTTGCCCCGGCAAGCTGCACAAATCAGCACTAATTAATTATAAATCGTATACAAATAATTATAAAAGTGCGCTTAAACGTTTCTGAAGTTCAGCAGACACGCAAAGGTTACTTTATTATTTAGCTATTTATTTCAATATTCCCAGCCGAAAAAAAACTTCTGGCTTGGGTAATGTTACCCTAGCAGGAAACGTTTTTGTCGAATAGAGACGCAACAATCTCTTTTTTCGTCAACTATAGAGCCGCAAACGTGCATATACGTGTCGTCGCCTCGTCGCGCGCCTTAATAATACGTCGTGTGCAGGGGCTCTAAGATTTACTGGAACGGATTAATAATAATAATAGTGTACTAGTTTATTTATTAAGTACTTACCTAAGGACGTATGCGTCGACTTGCTCGCTCTGCGTGAAAGAAATTATCTCGCATCGGACGATTTTCAGCACGTTCTCCCATTGTTGTCTGAAAGAAAAACATAATTATGACTTGATAATTAGGTCGATCATACGTTTTTTATGATCAAATTCATTCACTGGGCAGTGCCTTTTTTCCTCCGCATACTATTGTTATAAAATGCAAATGATAAATTTTGAATACACACAATGTAGGTACCTAACATGAGATGAGTGCATTATTTGAAGCCAGTGAGAAATGTTCATAATTCCATACAATAAAATACCGGAGAGCTAAATTATGAAGCAGCTCAATTTGAATGTTACTTGAGGATAAAATTGTGACCATAGTGATGGATGAGTCTTGAATTGGGATGTTGACACTAATTATAAATTAATATAAATTTATGTCTAAAATATTAGTGGTAACATTTAAAGGCCTAAAATGTGATTCTTTTATTGAAATCAATCACAATAAATTAAATATCATTAATTTAAAATGTTAAAAATTGTACTCACTGTCACGTGACCTCAAACGCCATTTTGAGGATATGACGTTATTGGAGCAATTTTATATGGAAATTCAACAAACTTAGTAGACAGATAGTATTGAATATAGTTTAGTGACGTCACGTGACGTTTTTGGTGGGAAATTTGATAATGATTTTTATTTATCAATTTTTGTTTTTGAATTGAAGATTATTATTTTTATAATATTTTTTTCGTGAATATTGAGGTTCTATCTATAAAATAAAATTGAATCCTAAAATTAGTCAACATCCCTATTGAGTCCAATTGAGATTAGAATTGATTCCACAATTAGGAAACAGCATGTATAAGCATTTTATTGTATTTCCTATGATAGGTTTTTGTCACACTGAATTGATAAAGGCAATTTAATTGCAGTCAGCACAGGGTATCTCACATCCTAAATAATTGAAGCTAATAACTAATAACATAATATCTATATAATTTTGCCAATCATAAAGCAATAAGCTACTAATTGGAGTTGTTGAGTGTCTCACTTTCTCTAATATGCCAAAAATAAATCATATTTATTATTTTATGTATAGAAACAAAGGCAGACTTTAATACTAAAATAATTCTCTGCCAGTCAACCTTTGGGCGGTAATCAAACAACAATAATGTCTCACTATTCTTTTACTATTTTCAGTGGTGTGCCTAGGCCATCAGAACAAGCCAAGCCCAGTTGTGTCGTACAACCCAGGATCTCGGGATCTTTGGCCCGACAACACACAACACTCCATTCCATATACAATGTATAATATTTACCAATAAATAATATGAGCTAATAACAGCTGCAGAGTGATGATGGTAAAGTAATGAGAGTACGCTGGGCTTTTTGGCTTGTATGGCTGTACTGCCACTGCCTAATTTATTAATTTATAAGCTGGTACTTGTGTCCTTATTTGGAATTATTGGACTTCCAATTCCCTTTAGAAGATGAAGTTTCACAACAATCCTTTCATAGTGCTCCTTCACACAATATAAGGAAGGATCTCTTGCACAAACTTTCAAGCTTCTACATTTATGTATATTTTAATCAAGTTTTTCTGTAACATTCCATAATAAAACAAATCACACAAATATCTCAATTATGTTACTACTAGTAGGTACATCATAGTAAGTAGTTTAAGTTGCTGTGAAATGAAATATTTAAAATGTATTAAAAAGTATTATAATTCATAATATACCGGAGCCAGCGACCAATCTAGCAAAAAGTCATGCATGTAAAGTTTAACCGGTTGTGTTAACCATATGTGGTGGTTTCCCATCATAAAACAGGCTCAGGAGTTTTTGGGAAAACAAGTTCAGAAAGTTGTCCGCCCTTTAATAATGGGGAAACAGGTTTTATTGGTAATTGTAGTCGAGCTTCATTACTCTGTGGTTCAAGTATTTCATCAAGCCTCTTTGATGTCAAATTATAATGCACACAAATTGCATTTTTCTCTGATTAAATTTTCAATTGAAAAAGATTCGTAAATTAATATTGCAATTATAACTATTAAAATAAGTACTATGTATTTAATTAAATTAATATTATTATTATTATTTGTCTGCAGCTGTTTTAATTGCATATTTTTCTTTTAAAATTAAATTAAAAGGAACTTATTCAACTACCTTCATTATAAGTACTTACAGAAAAAAGAGAATTATCTAGAGTTCAAGTAGTTTTAAAATATATTACATATTGAGTTATATTTTAATTTATACCAACAAAAAGCAATAGAAATGGGGCCAACCAACACAGGCGGTACCCTGGCGTGTCCAGCTGATTCCAGAACGTTCGATCACAAAAACATCCATAAATCGAAGGTCACCATGCCTGAGTTTTATTAAAAAGAATTCTATAAAAAAAGTGTTAGTCAAAATACTGAATAAGCTGCGTTTTTAATTCATTTGTATTAAGAGATTTATAAGGTTATCAAATAACTTCCGTTAAAGTTGCCGGTAACCTGTACCAGTAGGTAATAGATGCAAATAAGATTACAATTCCATTATAGTAACGATTCTAAATTACAGGTATAGTGGACATTAAAGGCTAAGGGTATGTGAATCGTACATATTGTCACAGAAGACATATTAGTACAATTTAAGACTCACCGCGTAATTTTTCTCAGGTCTGCATGTTTAGCCGGCGTAAACCAAATTTCAATTAGCTTTTCTACACCTTCAAAAAATTGATCGTTATTTTCACTATTAGATATTATTTCTGTTTCAGCCATTGCTGTATTCTTTAATATATTATAAAAGGAAAAGTTGTATTTACGACACTGAAAACTGAAGACACAACCACAACGTTGAACAGTCGGAAATTGACTGATTTGACTGAATGAAAGAAACACGTACTTTGTGGACTGAAGAAAACACAGAGTACAGAAATCACAGATTATTACTACATTAGCTACAAAAAATGTCTGAATTTGAGTCAGCTGCTGGTTAAAATGGAAAGAAATGAAACGAAGTTATTGGCAAATTGTAGGTGATAGAAGAGCTGTGCCTATCAGCAACAGCATCCCCTTCTTTCAATTCAGAGCGAGCGAGTCGAAGCGACACGGGCCGCCACGGGCGAATGACTTCGCGGTCGAATACGAACTGATAAAAATTAAAATTACCAACTTTATATAGTGTTAGGTTGTATAATAACACAGTACAGTCATAACGATGACAATATAATTGAAACTAAATCATATTGTTAAAGATTTCACTATATGACAAAGTACTCTATGGTAACTGTGGTTATTGCATAGATTTAGTACGTGGTTTTAATGGTTATAGAATAGGGATGTTGACACTAATTATAAATTAATATCTAAAGTATTGGTGGTAACATTTAAAGGCCTAAATTTTAGGCCCTAAAATATGATTCTTTTCTCGAAATCAATCACAATAAATTAAATATCATTAATTTAAAATGTTAAAAATTGTACTCACTGTCACGTGACCTCAAACGCCATTTTGAGAATATGACGTCATTGTTCCTATTTTATATGGAAATTCAACAAACTTCAGTAGACAGATAGTATTGCATATCGGATATTGACATCACGTGACGTTTTTGCTGGGGATAATAATTTTTATTTATCAATTTTCGTTTTTAAATTGAAGATTATTATTTTTATAATATTTTTTTCGTGATTAATGAGGTTCTATCTATAAAATAAAATTGAATCCTAAAATTAGTCAACATCTCAATTTCCTTAACTATTTTAAATGTTTTGACGCACATGTCAAAATATGACACAGAGTAATTAAACGGAAACACATTAAACGGAAGGTATTTTAATTAGATAAAAAACATGAGAGGTGTCAAGGGACACCCGGATGGAACGAAGTTCCTTTCGATTTAAGTTTTGTTGTACAGCGCCATCTCATACACGCTAGCGTGATTCAGAAAGTTTTACAGTACAGCGCCATCTCTGTAAAACTCACTGAATCACTTCAAAAAAAGTGTCATCATTCGTAAAATCAAAAAGTGTCGTAATTTTCCGTCTAGCCCCCTTTCACAACGCGCGATAAGGAACTTCGTTCCAATAAATACAAACACATTAATAGAACAATATTTTAACAATTAACTAGGTTTTCATTTGCACGCCTAAACAAAACGTTTTTTCAACGCTCGGTTTCTCGGTGAATCAACTGTCGACACTAAAATATCGACACTTACCCCTCACCTCACTATTAATTTTCTGCAATAGATATAGATAGCAACAAACACTATTTGTGAAGTCAAAGTGGTCCGTCGATATAACCACCACTTGGATTCTTTCTACTACTATTTTATGTAGGCAATACCATACTATATATTATTTCTTTGTGCTAAGCAACTGCATTATCAGTAAATGAACTATGGGCATGGGCAGTATATTGTCAGTAGACAGTACCTATATAACAAAGTACTCTGTGATTATGGGTGATTCCCCGAAACTTTAGTGTTTTTACTTTTTATGTAATAATACAATTCTGATTAAGTTTTATTTATATTTATTTCTACTTTAATAAATATATAAAGTGACATATTAAAATCATGGACATCATTCACAAAGTATTAGATGATTTACCTTGTGGACTGTGAAATAGATTGATTTAAACATGCTTATGAGAAAATATGGGAAGAAGCAGGGAGAAAGCAACTCATATTGTTATCAACTAAATCATTTAATTTATATTATGTATATTGAAGGAACGCTCACAGAAGACAGTGGCTAATATTAATTGTGTCATAAACATTCAAAGGAAGCGACTAGCCTATGCAATTGTCCATTTTCAACTTGGCGAATGGCTTTAAATTTAGGTTTTATCACAGGTATACTTGGACACAAATCTACTTCATCCTCATCGTCACAGAAGTCTTCTATTCTAGGTTCCAGGTCTTTTTTCACACTGCTAGGTCTTACAAATTTCTTATCTTTTTTATTTTTGAAGGTCGCTGTGTCTGCATTCAGTTCTACCAAGTTTTTATAAATCCTGTCATTAAAGTGAAAGTTCAATTTCTTGGTCATCTGCAACAAACATACACAGTTGAATATATTCAGTTTGGTATCAAACATATATAATGCTCTAGTAAAGCAAAATACATCTAGCATACTATAGTAAAAATGATAAATTTAAATAGGTACACGTCTTAAAACATTAATTGTAGTAAATTGCATGTATTCAATATTTTTTTTGTAATAAATTTATTCATAAAAAAGTTAAACTTATAAAAATAAAAATTAATTGTATTTCATACTCTTGCAGTGATTTGTCCTTTGTCAACATTTAAATCTTCAGCGTGCAGCGGTGATAAGGACTTTGTAGTGCCTTGTAAATATTTAGCTAACGCCTCACTGGAGCACAGCGATGGGTGCTCTAGATCGTTCTCCTTTGAATGGGAGCTAGTGGAAGTTACTTTTGATGACGACGCGTCAACATCATGAATTACTCGCTCTCGTTCTTTTCGTACTTTTTGTTCGCAGTTTCTTACAAGAGTTTTCTTCACTTTTGGGTCTGTACCTGCCTTTTTCATTTCAGATTGCTTATTTCGGACTTTATAAGAATTTATCGGTATGCACACAGGTTCCTATAATATAATAAACTTCTGCAATTTTCTTTTATGAGTTTCTGTCCTTAGAAAATATGTGCTTTAAAGTTTTACTCAGAAATGAAAGAAATCCAAAAACTATCCTCAGATTGTAAGTATTGCAAATCTAAACTTCAATCAAAATAAATACACGTCTGTGATCAAAACAGGATCTTAGCAAACAAACATTTTATTTTACTTTACTGTTTAAACCTATTACAAACAAACATTCGTTGAATTCAAATAAAATATTATGTCATAATTATGTCGGCTTGACATTGAAAGGTACGACTGAAACGTCAGTTAGGTACGTCTTTAGTTTACGATAACTGTCAATGATGACATTGACACCTCATGGGCCATGGCTCATGTCCGGCCTACACGTAATAAGTAGTTAAGTAACACGTAATAGGTAAGTAGTAATAAGTAGTTAAGTAGATAACTAATTAAGTGAATTATATACGTTTTTTTTTTTTTTTTTATATCTTGTGTAAACAGACAATTTAATAGTTATCTAATACACAAGTAAACAATTATTTTTTATTTTACATGTTGACTATATAGTTGTATATACTCGTATAGAAGACCTGAAGGGTCTGATATAAAACTAGGTCTCTTTTTTATTTGTATGTATTTTGTATGGGTTATTTTCTTGAAAGTCCTTGAAGTTCCTTGCGTTGCTGATCATTCATCTTGAATGAACTAAAGAGCTTTACTAAATTATTATTGGACGCGCACTTAAAAATCATTCCTTTAGTTATCTACTTAACAACTTTATACGTGTAAACTGCACATAAGCCCAATTTACACTTCAATAAGTACAGTAGTGAGTTAAGAAATCAGTCAGTTAAGTAACAAGTTGAAAGTTGTAAGTAGCGTCCAAACGTAGGCGAGTGAGTAACCGTAAGTTGCCGTTCCAACAAGACTGGTCGCACGCGTGTGTTTTTTTGTCCCACCGAAACCGTTGATTTAATCCAGAAAATGAAAAAAATTATGCACTGTACTAAACTAGCCCGTATACATGCCGACCAGTTAAGTTGGCAAAGTGAGGGAGGAGCCTACTTCGCACTGGACTAGCCGAAAAACAGGATCGCGATCTATTCAAATCAACTTAATAAACCACTTACTACTTAACTCGCTTTTGCCGTTCAAACGACAATAACAACTTAACTCGCCGATATCGTAAGTTAAGTCGCTACTGTACTTATCGAAGTGTAAATCGGGCTTAAGTGACAGCTGCTGACAGCACAGCACAGGTGACAGTTCACGTCTGGTGTTGACTTTTTGTTGATCTGTGGTTTTGAGACTGAGTTTTCCGTCTTTCAGTTCCAGGCGTGTAATTTTTGTTTCTCTGAAAATTAAATTTTATTTATTATTTAATAAGTTCTCAATACTTTTCGATTGTATGATAACTATATTACGTTGTGAAGAAATATGAGTAGCAAGCATGTTGAATTTCATGTGAGTAATAATGTTTTCCATACGATATGTTTTACATACTTGTATCACAGTATGTTGGAAGGTTCTTTTTGATATGTCTGGACTTTGGAGGAGAGGGGCTATTCAAAACACACTCACTTCATGTTATACTATATTGTGAATACTGTATAATTACACTTTATAATAATATTATTTATTATGACATTACAAATTATGTCTACACCGGTTCGTGTCTCAGATAGAAGTCTTTCTTGTCACAATAGAACACATTCTATTGTGACACTATTTAAATATATTAATATTCTAAACACCTGACATGTGCATGTGTTGCCTGCCAGTACAACACCCTACACACTTAAAACTCCTACACAGTATGTAAGCAAAGTACGTGAATAATTTATAGAATGTGCAACGCGACAAGTACAAAACTGCAAATTTTCTTTTCAGAACCCAGAGAACTTGCCTGTTGAGGAACTAACTTTGTCTGTATCTAATTCTGGTGTTGTTCAACAAATAAAAGCTTTGGTAAGAATATAAAAAAAAAGTTTTGTGAATGCGCTTCAACATTGATACAGTTAATAAATTCATCAATGAATGTAAATAATGCTAACTTATATTGCATAATACTATGACAATATTTTGTTTAGCCAAGACCACAAACCATGTCATGTGGTATAAACACGACTTTAGTATGAAACTGAATGCAAGTGACTCATTTATCGTGACTGACAGCTCAAAAAAATATGCTCGTTTGGCCCCACCTTATGCATAGAGATCTGGACAATCCATGAGTTAAGTTTAAAGAACATTGTAAATTTATGTAGGTAAATATTAAACACGAGTAACCACCCTCGCTTTGCTTCGGTTTTCTTTATTTTTTACACCTTGGGTTACATTATTGGAGTTTTATTAAGGATCCCTAATTTTTTGATAATATAATATAGCCTATGTCTCCCGGCGATAGTGTAGCTTCCCAACAGTGAAAGAAATTTTCAAATCGGTTCAGTAGTTTCGGAGCCTATTCAATGCAAACAAACAAACAAATCTTTCCTCTTTATAATATTAGTATAGATTATTTATGAAATGTTTGTTGTCAGTAATGGAGTTCTCTTAATTTTTTTTAAACTCAAATGCTCATCCTTTCACTACTTCTACATATATGTGCCACATGGATGCATGGATACATAATTATAACTACAAACATATGTTGCTGGTTCCAGGACCCGTACTGGGTGGAGAAACGGGAGCTGATATTGTACGAGAAGCCACCTACAGGAAACTCCTTGATCCTGGGTGCTGTAGAAGTATGGAAAAATAAAACAGAAATCTACTTGGAAAACTTAAAATGGTTACTGCAGTTGGAACATCACAGGTATTCATCCATTTACCATTTTCAATAATCTATTTACCCATTAACCTTGGAAAGTTAATGATAAAAGTAAAAAAATCTTGTTTTCAGGTTCTGGAGTACAATCCTCTACCATCCACAATGTATGGACATGTTGGTGTCGTTTCTACAAGAAGCCAACCCACCGTACATGGCGCCGTATGAGAACAGAGAGGTCCAGCGGCTTTACGAGGAGATACGTCGACTCGTGCTTGTCGTGCTGAGCAGGCTTGTCACCAATAAAGAGAGTAAAGTGAGTGAGTTTTAATATTGATGTTTGTTATTGTAATAAAAGTTCACCAGCTCAAAAAGTCTGGAATGCTAAAATTTCGGACAAATTCGTACAGTTAGTAACCTTACGCTAGTTTCACTTCTCCCAACAACACAACCAACAATCATTTGAATGCAAATAGGTTCTCACGATTTTGTATTTTATACCAATATTTCAGATATGATGGTCACAGACTATGATCCATGTAGCTGGGTCGATGTATCAGTATAAATACAAAAATCGTGAATACCTTTTGCATTCAAAATCCTTACAATTATTATTAGTCTAAGGTTTACACCCCTGACCCCAATGTCTGCAGTCCCGCTGGATGAGCAAGCAGTACCTGGGGGATCTAGTGTACAACCAGTTCGTGTGGAGCGTGCCAGTGCTGTGGGACGTGTGCCTGGCGTTCGGGGCGGACAACGCGCGCCACGTGGCGCGGCTGGTGGCCGCCGTGTTCGAGCTGCAGCCGCGGTACGAGCGGGATGTGGGACAGGCTGTCTCGTTTGTTAGCGAGGTACTTGTACTGTTTATGCAGCGTACCTATATGGTGATGTCAGATAAATAAATAATTTTTTTGACATTTTTAATAATATGAAACCGTATACCAAATCTGTATATGTACCAAAATATTTTTAATGCATACTCATTAAAAATATTTTGGTTAGATTTTTAGTATGTAGTCCACCAATAATAAATATAAAATAATAATATAATTCAGATTGTTTCAAGGTTTTTCCAAACATTTGGTTTTCCAAAAGTGTTTCGTTGCCAAATAAGTTTTGGAATCATAGCAAGGATAATAATAATAATGTGTACACTGTAAAGAGAATACCCAGATTGTTAAGAATATTGTGCGTGTGGAGTAATATATTTTGCTTCGTTAAAGTTTATGTAGAGAAGGAATGAACTCAATTAATACCATGTCATTTCTTTCATTTCCAGGTGTTCAAATACATAATACTTCAAGTGAACAAAGACTACGACAGCGAAGAGCCGCCGAACCTTCCAGAAACCTTCAAGGGTTTCGGTGAGATCCGCCGCCCCGCCGACTCGGACAAGCCTCACGACTCCATCCCCTTCGCCATGCTGCGAGACCTGGTGGTCCATCTGCTGGACACGGCCATGACCCTGAGGATATTCGTCGAGGTCTACCCCAAGGCAGCGCATATTCTCAAGAAGAAGAACTTTGTTTTAAGGTTTACGTTATCCCATTACTTATGACTAGCGGAAGAGAGGTTTCACAAAAGGAGATTACAAACATAAACACTCTAATCCACCCTATTTGCTCGTCCTGGACATGTCTGTCTTTGTGCCAAGTTTCATCTTAATCTGTACAACAGTTTGCGCATGATGAAAAGACAAATATCCAAACCAATATCTCCAGATCAATATCTTCACAAACTTTCACATTTATTATATTAACAGGATTTTTGTGTGTGTGAGGGAAATAATGCATACTCAATATTTTTTTATCAGAAGTTTTTAGAGCAGATGCACTGTAAGTGGTCACCTACCTATTAACATTATAGAAAAAAAAATACCCGAGTGACCATTGTAACATTGAAAAGAAATATTACCTTAAACTTTGGCGAGAGATAAACTCTTGACCAGTGTCAGCATTGCACGCATTTCGAAAGGCAACGCTCGCACCGCATAATCCAACGCTCCTTTCTTATGGAGGACCAACATGCATCATACAGTCAGACACGCAATGGTTTCTAAGCGTCAAAAGAACACGCACGATCGTCAAGTTAAGCTAGCACTATCGACAAGTTAAGCCTTGTGTCCATGGGGTTTAATTGGACGATTGCATGCAAGCTACGTAATGAAAAGTTTATTACTTTTCATCAAATTCAACGATGCCTCTCCGTGGGCTATACAAATGTACTTTTACTACCCAAGATGCAAGCGTCAATTGACAGTAGCGAGCGAATGACGTGCGTGTACGTGGACAGAAGACCTTATGTCAGCAGCCCAGCAACGCCTAGATCTATAGTATCGTTCCAGTATAGTCCAGCTGTACGAGTACGGCATCCCCCAGCTGTACGAGCGGCTGGAAGACCTGGGCGAGAGCGTGGGGGGTGCAGGGGGCGCGGCCGAGGTGGAGGGCTACCTGGACGCCGCGCGCGCCGAGCTCATCGACCTATTCAGGGAGGTGCTGGCTGTGTACAAGAACTGCATATTAAGCGGCGAGTAAGTGTCACGTGTTAACACACATTTTGGAACGAAGTTCCTTATCACGCGTTGTGAAAGGGGGCTAGATGGAAAATTACGACACTTTTTGATTCTTACGAATGGCGACACTTTTTTTGAAGTGATTCATAGAGTCTTACAGAGATGGCGCTGTACAACAAAACAATACTTAAATCGAAAGGAACTTCGTTCCATCCGGGTGTCCCTTGACACCTCTCATGTTTTTTTTTACTGCAACTATTTAATGTTTTTATACCGGCAACGACAGAATTGGAGAATTTTACTGTGTCTATGATATTGTAATGCACGCTGTCTCATTGGACAACGAATAGATATCGTTATCGTCAGCAGCAAGGCTCCCTCCCACTGGTGTCGTGACGTCAATAAAATTATATATGTGTGCATGTGTGTACACAATACATAGATTCCTCTTAACATCTCTAAAAGTATTGGGATCCTTGGTGTCGACATTTCGAATGAAGTTCAGTTTCGGGACCACTTGGTTAGTAAGGCCAAACTAGCCGCAAAGAAATTGGGAGTGCTCTATAGAGCTAAGCAGTACTTCACGCCTAAGCACAGGTTGATGCTTTATAAGGCGCAAATTCGACCACACATGGAGTACTGCTCGAGCTCCCACCTTTGGGCCGGAGCCCCAGCTGGCCAAGTGGATCCGTTCAATCGAATTCAACGGCGAGCCATTCGTCTTGTCGACGATCCCAAGCTTACAGACGAATTAGAATCGCTTGAGTTGAGGAGAGATGTAGGTTCTCTCTGCGTATTCTACCGTCTGTATAATGGGGAATGTTCTGAAGAACTGTTTGGGTTACTACCTGCAGTTAATTTTCGTCACCGTACACCACGTACCAGGTTCCATCAACACTATCTGGATACCTGGCGTTCGTCCACAGTCCGGTTCTCACGTCATTTTCTACCTCGCGCGTGTAAGCTGTGGAACAAACTACCTGCATCGGTGTTCCCTCTAAGCTATGACATGGAGTCCTTCAAGAAGCGGGTCTTTCGTCATCTTCTTGGCCGGCAACGCGTTGGTGACGCCCCTGGTGTTGCTAATGTCCATGGGCGGCGGTGATCACTTACCATCAGGTGACCCATCTGCTCGTTTGCCTGCTCAAAGCATTAAAAAAAATTGATCCATTTGAGACCCAAACGAAGCTTTGTACATATTCTTGATATTTTCGTTGATAATTCAAATTTTTTTTGCATAATATAAACTTATGCATAATATAAAAGATAAGATGGTGTCCAATGTAGAAGCTGCCATTGACTTTAACCTATTAACGGCTCACACACACGGGTTTCTTAAGGAGGCATAGAGCACATCACTAAACAATAATAAACACATCTTCCGTGTCCTTCTTTAAACAGCTTTTAACATCTTGAAGTAATGGCGTAAATTGACTTATGATAAGAGTTAGGGAAATCAAATTCGAATGAAAATGACTTTGACTATTTGACTTGACATGCCTGTCCGATGGTCCCAGAGGCAGCGTGGGGTCCCACGTGGAGGCCTACCTGTCGCTGATGCTGGAGGCGCTGTCGGAGCGGCTGTTCGTGCGTGATTACCACGCCTGCTGCCCCGTACACGAGGACCTGGAGCTGCTGCGGCAGGCGTACCCTGATATGTATCCTTTGGTATAGCTCCGTACACCCTTCAACACCTGCATAATAATTATATACTACTTAAAGAATGTTACGATCAATCTTTGGCTCCAAATCAACTACTCGTGGTTCGTGGCGTACTTCTTCGGCAATGGATGAGTCTTAATTTTTTTTAAATAATAATAATAACTTTATTCACCTAAATATTACAGGTTATAAACTTTACAAATGTTCGAGTCCTTCTTTTAAGTATTGAGATACCTGTACCAGAAGGACTCTTCCATATCAGTCTTAAAACAATATATTATTGCCAGTTACCAAACAAAAAAAAATTAAATGTACATTACGAGCAATTTAATTATTGATCTTATGGGAGCGATATTTTATGTCTGAATGAATTGCTAGCTTCTACCAAAAATCAACCTTATTTCAGTAGGGGCCCGTTCAAGTATTACGTAAGCACTATGGGGGGGTGGAGTGGTCTTTGTTTTGGATGACATGGGGGGTACGGGAGTCTAGATGATGATTACGTCATCGGTAGTTATTTACTTTTTTACACTTTTTTTGAAAAATATTTACGTAAGCATGGAGGGAGGGGGTAAGAGATTTGCTTACTTTTGCTGACAAGGGGGATGGGGGGGTAAATAATTATAATAAATCTGCTTACGTAATATTTGTATGGCCCCTAGCAAGGGAAGCTTCCCTTGCTTTCTTTAGAACAACCAATACTCATAGAGATGTGATTTATTTTAGTATAAAAAAATACCGTTCGTTTACGCCTGGCGGTCTATTATGAACTCCTAATTCCAGTGTAAACGTCAAATTCGTGTTACGAAAGCGGTCACGTGACACTTTTTAGCCAATCATACGTCGTTTAAATCCCGAGAAATGAATTGCCTGGAACATGAATGGTTTTATAAAGGTTCATAATAGGCCCGCTGCACATTATTTTATATGTATTTTTTAATATTCAAAAGACAAAAAAAATGTGATTCCTATAAAGACATCCAGAGATACTGTAAAGACTGACTTTATTTTACAAGCAATATATTCTAATATAGACGAACCAGTTCCTGAAGAATTATTAGGTAGCAACACTGAAGCATTAATAAATGGACATATCGGTCCCGTGGAGGTCGGGAACGGTCCAGATGTGTCCCCGGACGTCGAGATACCGGATAATATTAGGGAGGAATCGTTAATAAGTGAAGTGAAGGACATTTTGCCGCACTTAGGAGATGGGTTTATTCTAAAATGCCTGCAGCATTATGGATTTAACTCTGAGAGAGTTATAAACAGTCTACTAGAAGGCACGCTTGCAGAACCTCTAAAAGGTAATTAAGGCAATTTATTATTATTATTATTGTAGGCTTCATCCAAAAAGTTTCGGGAATGGGTTACACCCATTGCGGATTAGTCCCGCACTAGTTTTATTTACACCTAAGTTAAAAAAAACAAAAGTACCCACTTATTTATACAAACAAAAAATTTATGGTCCGCTTGGACTACCCTTGTACTTAAGTTTTCGTGATTTTATAACAAGATATTAACAGTGTAATTTCTGTATCGATGTAGTGGAGATGGGAGATGAAAAATGCAAACTTTTTTTGTAACGTTTTACTGTAACGACCGTACGAATACCACATCAAAGTACATGCCCTACTCGGGTAGGGTATAAAGAAGTTTCACTATGTACGTGTTTTTTTTATGGAAATAGCCGGCAAACGAGCTGACGATCCACCTGATGGTAAGTGGCTATCGCCGCCCATGAACATCAGCAACGCCAAAGGCATCACTGATGCGTTGCCGGCCAAGAAAAAAGAAAAAGAAAGAACTGGCTCTCAAGCCCCCAGCCGGAACACGACGAGTCGTTTGGCGGCTGACTCATGCTCGAGGGTGGTAGCTATCCAGGCGAACCCCTGGAGAAATAATAACACGCACACGCACTTATTTCTTTTTTTGTATCCAGGCTTAGACCAAAACCTGCCACGGATCCCAGAAGACCCGTTAGATCAGAAGTTCCTAGAGACGGGCGTGGCGCGCCTCAACGTGTTCGACGGCGACGAGTTCGACGTGATGACGCGGGATGACGTGGACCTGACGCGGATACACGTTGGGAAGAAGCGGTCCAAGTACAAGGACCTCAAGGCCATGCTGGACGATAAGACAGAGGTGCGACAACGGGTGGATATCTACAGCAAGTATAAGTGAGTAGAAGAGTGTTATCTTATCTGATTTTTTATGCTTCATAATTTTTGACATTTATTTACATTTATCCGACTAGCATATTTATTTATTTATAGGACACCCAAAAAAGATAACACTAGTGCAATCTTATGAATACTTATGCTAAAGAGTCTTATTACATTTAGTGTACCCATAATTAAAGAGTGCTACGTCATACACAAAATAGTGACTAGTAACTAAATAAAAATTTAAGAATACACAAATTAAAAATGTAATACCCAACTAATTTAATCATTAATTTAATTTTAATAACATACATGACATTAACTAGGTATCAACTCAATTTCAAATTAAACAATAATGAAGTATTAGTATTTGAACTTTATCACCATCCTTATGGCCATTTCGGTCAGATCGGACTGCACGGTCAATGTTGAACATTCAACCGTAAGGAAAACTCGAAACTCTTTTTTTCTTTTTAATTTAAAGTAGTTTTATAAAAAACTCTATTAGAATGTCAATTTACGCCAATTCTTCAATCTAGTCCTACCATGAGTGGACCTGAGAGAAGAAGCAGCCTGAATCTACCGGTTTTTTTGGAGTTTAATCATATATTTATGAGGAGTAAAATCAAACTTTCTCCGTTAAAATACGTTATGCGTCGTTTGTAATTCGTAACAACAAATCTAGATGTGGATTGATTTGATGATCTCAAACTAGATGGCGTTGTTACTGATTTGACGATAACATCATGTTAAATTAAATAATATAAATAAATGGATCAATCATGCTTTCAGTAATATAAAAAATGCGTTAATTTACCCTCATTTACTAATCTGTCTTATATATAATATTTTATAATCGTTCGTAAGGAGTAACCTCAATTTTTTTTCTAATGACACTGAGTGTATCTCCCAGCATGGTGTGCGACGAGGAGAACATGTACTCGGACGAGTACGACGACACGTACGACTCGGAGGCCGTGGCGCCCACAGCTGACGAGGAGCCGCGCCGCCCCTTCGTCACGCCGCGCGCGCTGCAGACCACGCGGCGAGACCAGGAGGTACCATCGCTATAGCAGTCGCAGTATCCAGCTGCATTTTTTTTGAGTGTAACTCCTTCAGAGTCGATTTTCATATTTAAACCCGGGGTATGAAAATGTATGAGGTAAAATCAAACTTTCTCCGTTACGTTACGCGTTAGTTTTGTAATTCGTAATATAGAATCTAGATGGCGATGTTACTAATCAGCAAAAATAAATAATCAGTAATAATAATAATCATGTTACTGATTTGACAAATCGCAAACTAGATGGCGTTGTAATACTCTTGTAACTAGATGGCGTTGTTACTGATTTGACGATTGCAAACTAGATGGCGTTAAACTCCAATTGTGCGTGACACACACAATTTTTATTATTCTCTGACAGGTCAATTTTTATTAGAGTCTCTGTCACTCGCTGACAGGGCGAAACATATTGCGCGCTTACTACCACCCTTGAGAATGAGTCAGACGTCAAACGACACGTCGGGCTCCGGTTGGGGGCTCAAGAAACAGTTATTTCTTTCTTTTTCTTCTCTCTTTCTTGGCTGACAACGCATCAGTGATGTCTTTGGTGTTGCTGATGTCCATAAGCGACGATAGCTACTTACCATCATGTGGATCGTCAGCTCGTATGCTGGCTATTTCCATAAAAAAAAAACTGGAGTATTGTTCTCACCTATAATAGGGGCACCTTATTTTAACTCAATCTAAGACAAAAACGCACAATGCAGACAAAAGTGAAGATGTATTATATTAGTAATCATACATAACTGTTTCCAGGAGGAGTCGGAAGAAGAATCGTCGGAGCAGCCTGAAGAAGAGAAGGCGGGCACGAGTAGAGAGCAGAGGAGTAGGATGGACTTCTGCAGCAACCCGGAGGAGGTGCGGGCGCGCAGGGAGGCTGCCTACCAGGCGCGCCGGGGGAGAGCGGGGCACCGCGCGCCGCCCGCTAGGTAACATAGCTTATGTCTTTTACTATAATACGAGTACTCACGATATTTGTTTTGTATTCCGATATTTCGACCCAGGGGCCGTTCAAGTATTACGTAAGCACTATGGGGGGTGGGGGGTCTTTGTTTTGCTTATTTTGGATGACATGGGTGGTAGGGGAGTCTAGTCCCGCAAATAATGCATACGTTTATGTTGTATACTGTATCAGTAAAATCTAATCTCTATCCTAAATCTATTTTCTTATTTTTAAAATTATAATTATAATATAAAAAAATACATTTATAATTGAAAAATGTTTACGTAAGCATGGGGGGAGGGGGTAAAAGCTTTGCTTACTTTTGCTGACAAGGGGGATTGGGGGGGGGGGGGGTAAATAATTGTAATAAATCTGCTTACATAATATTTGAACGGCCCCCCAGTTGCAAGGATCGTGTAACGGTGATCGTGGTTTGACAGGATGACAGGTGACATTTGTGATTTGATGTATGTACATACATAAGTCTGTCAAGTTTCCGTCTAGTTCGTTTTTGCGTTTTGTTAGCTGTTGGGACGTGACCTATTTGCTGACAACCTATGCACCCGCGCAAGTCACACGTCTCTGTAGTCGCATCCTAACACCCGTTTGATTAACCGGTTTCTAAATTACATATGTATATCTATGTAAATTGTACCGGTACCGTGCAATGTAACTGTTAAAGTAAAATAGTAATGACGACTCAACACATTCGGACTTTAATTTCAAACTCAACACAACCTTTGGCAGAGAATGCTTTTAGCATTAAGTCCACCTTTGTTTCCATACTTTTTGTATGGTACATAAAGAAATAAATAAAATAAATAACTAAACCTTCTGAAGAAACTCAGTATATCAGTCTAGCATCAAGATTTTATATTGATGACCCTTAGTACATCCTATAATAACATTAACTATATTACGACACACTACACTCACCACATCTTGCCACACAACACTTTTTGGGAATTACATAGACTTACCATTACTGCCATTACGCCCAAATGCCGATTTAGTTGAAGAGCTATACATTGCCGTGTAAACAAGAAATTATATGGTACCTACAAACCGCCAACTTTTGCCGCCAACTCACTCTTCCTCTTTTTACGCTAAATCTTTCACTACTACCGCTGTTACGACTCTGGACATCTCTTCCATATAAAATTCGTTGTGCTCAATCACTTGATAGTTTTAAAAAACAAGTTAAGGATTTCAATCTTGCTATGCAATAAACTTTTCTTTTACTCTTTACAACTGTCATCATGTTATTTATTTATTTATCATTTCGTTTTCTTTTTTCTTTTATACTTTATGTACACCGCTACCCTTTTTCTTTCTTTCTTTGTATTGTGCTATCCTCTTCTCTTAGGTTGCCTGGAAAAGATCGCTGCTTTAGCGATAAGGTCGCCTTTTGTATACCGTACTTTTATTTATTTGTTTCTGGTGTACAAATAAAGAGTATTTGTATTGTATTATACCTACAGGAACACGGACGTGATCGGTAAGCCCCGAGGTCAGGGTCAGGAGAAGGAGGTGCTCCACAACCGGGACAAGAAGGAGAAGCAGAAGACTACCCGCGGGAACCACTCGCGGCGGCAGGGCGCGCAGTGGAAACGTAGCCAGGGGATGATGCCCTCGTAACGCAAGGTGCGGGATAAGGTACATCTTAGGTACACCGAGCAAGAGAATTAGGTGTGCAGGACATGATTTTGAAACATTCTGTAATTATTGATGTTACAGATTGTTTGTGTTATTAACAATGTTAAATTATACCTGTTTATGTAAGCTATAGAGCCGGCGTTAGGGGTGCAAGGTTGGGCGACGTCGCGGCGTCGCCAAATTTGAAATGGCGCCATATTTGGGGTGAGGAGCAAAAAAAAAGAAAACAAAATTTTTAATAAACGTTCTCATTGGTTCAGCAAAAAATTTTTCGAGCAAAAAAAGCTCAATTCTTGCCTGGGGCGTCAGTGGCTCTAACGCTAGCACTGGTAAAGTATGATTTAACATTTATAATAATGTAAACAATATGTAATTTTAAACATTACAGAAGGTTTTAGAATCATGACCTGCATACTTAATTATTTTGTCGACTGTACACAAAGCAAGAGTTTGGTATGCAGGACATGATACAAAACCCTTCTTGTTTCATGGTAAATTGTTTACGTTTTTAGCAAAGTTAAATCATATCTTAGGTGGGTAGCATTTAACATTGATACTAACATAAGCTATAAGTAATATTAAACATTATATGGAACGTTTTTGTATCAAGTAGTCAATGTGATAACGATTTTATAAATGAAAAGATTCCCAATACCTTGCATGTTTATATTTGTATGCACAACATTTTATAATTGTTACTTGGACGTGAGAACTTGTTGTAATAATACTGTTTATATATAGGTATGTTTTATGTTACTATATTTGAATTTAGTAATTTTGTACATCAAATCACATTTAAAATAGAAATGTTTGATTTGACATCATTTTTCAGTAAAAATATTATTATGGGTTAATCTAAAATGGAATTACCCAATCCCAAGTGAATTTTGGTACATGTTTCTGTTGTTATTGAAAAAACTAACACCCATCAATAGTTCCCAAACTAAAAAAAATTCTTTATTATTTATACACAGATTATAATTGTTTTAAGAACTGTACCATCAACTATAATTCAACAAAAACATCAATAGTCAATTTAGGGATATGTAATTAATTCTTAGGTAATTTACATTATGAAGTTCAAAATTAAAAGGCTTAGCGAAATAACTCGTTTGTAGAATGATGATTTCAAAATAGTTTCAGTTTTTCATTAAAGATGGCATTTTATAGTATTGAAATTCTTTTACCGGTACTTTTGCCGTTCAGTGGAAGTATTCTTTTTGTATAAAGCTTATTTTGCGTATTGTTCATATTCGTGTATCCCTAACTATATCTATTATGAAACTGAATTTCACTTGATCCACATAAATATGTATTTATAAGCAAACTATTAGAATATTATAGTACAATTTTTATAATTACAATATTGGAATATTATTGTGATTATTATGTAATGTGATATACAATAAATAGTAAATTGGTCAAATAGCTGTAGCAATGCATCGCCGACCAATATTATAATTATTCAGTCACATCAGGAATCCATACTACTAATTTATTCCTCGTTCAATGTAGGTTAATAGTAAAGATTGTTACATTGTTAAAATATTATATTTTTTCACTTTAAATAAACTATAGTTATCGGCTTTCTAGCTTTCAATTACAAATAAAGATTTATAGTGCCTCCAGATATATACAAATACATAACACATATCTCATATACAATTTTATACTAATAGATTATTTCTCGAAATAGCAATAAGTGTAATGGCCTTATTCTTTAAACAAATGGCAGTCAGAAAAGGAAAACTAGATGATTAGGATCATTGAAGTATTATTACTAGCGTATAGAACCGACACCTCGAACACCATGTATGTCCCAATGCATTGGCGCCACGTGGCTTCAATCTTCAATGGATTCGTTCGATTTTGAAAGGAGCGGGACACACATTTTGTTCGAGATGTCTGTTCTATGATATTATACTTTAATGATTAGGATTAGGTTAGTAAGTTATTGCACAGCATAGCACATCTCAGTATTGTATGACTCAAAACAATTAAATTGTTATGAAATACCCTAATGATAGTGCACTTTTTACATATTTATTTTGAATGTAGTTTTTGAAACCAGAAACACTTGTACACGTGACCAGAGATAATCTTTGCACGTTGGTTCGTTCCTTACATTAAAATGAAGTAGTTGCCTTAAATTACGTTAAATAATTGCCTTATGTAAACCTGTTGTTGGCATTCTGATTTAAACCTTGTTGTCGAAAATAGTTAATATTGAGTATGTTATGTTTAATTATTTATTGCTAACTGTATAAACGTAATGGAGTGGAGGGGCGTTCATTTGAAAATATAATAGATCTCTACTGCTTGTTTGGCTGGTTCTAGCTATGTTAAGTATGTTTTTGTATTAAACACTAACTTATATGTTATAAAATAGAAAATGTTATATATATGTACCTATATTTATTAAAAGTTTTATAATAAAATGTGTTTTATTTTTATAAAATTCTTGCTACTACTTAAGTACTTACTACTTAAGGATTAATTTGAGCTTATCACATGACTCAAACATTTATCTGTCACATAAATACTTGCCTCAGCTGGGAAAGAATTATCGCACCCTCAGTGGAAAAAAAAACATAAGTCGTCTTACATTGAATTTTAGTTATTAATATGATTGTAAAGGGACAAAAGCTGCATATGGTCAAATTTTTATCATTAATCTTGACGGTTTTGTGCAAGAAATCGTAATGTAAATTCCTTTGACTACTTACTGATATTTTAAGTTTTTTTTGCTCTCCTAAAAAAAATACAATTTTCATCTTATGCCTTTTTTCCACTGAGCGTGCGATATGTGAAGCTATATAGAAAGACGTATGAATTATGATTATGTTATTCAACCTTTCAAAAGCAAGAGGCATTCTAGTTCCCCATAACTTGAAACAACAAATATGCAATATCTGGCGAAGTGTTCAAAATTACCATAACTAAGTGCAAGGCGCTGGTCGGCACGCTCGACTGTCTACTCCACACTCTGCACGAACCACGTTCCGCGTTTATGAATAGCGAGCGTGTGTCGAATGCAATAGCAACAGCCAACAATGGCTCATCTTTGCAATACCGACGCGAGCTCTGCGCGCGCGCCGTGCGCTGGGTGACAAGCGGAGCGGAAGCGAGAACGTTTACTATTGGTTATTATTAGTCCAGTCAAGGAATGACTCAAAAGGGGGTATAGAGTGCGTGAGCGGGAACCTAAGCGATTTCTTCAGAAACTTATTCAGGGTGCTTAGGGGGATAACATACTAAAAGTCCCCGCGTCTAGGGGGTGAGCCGGAGGGAGGGGGGGGTTACAAAGGTCTCAATTTTAGGTTTTTCGCCAATATCTCAAAAACGGTGCGTTGTAGCGAAAAATGTTCTAAGATGAAATGAAAGCTTATAAAATTCTCTATAACTTTAATTCTATACACTTTTTCCATATCTCCGACCGTTTTTGAACTATTCGCTCCAGAAATGTAGCAATTTAAGTTATTCAGCGTGATAACAGCGTGATTCACATCAGCTGTCGTAAAAATGACACCCGAACTGATACCATTAAAAAGATGTTAGCCAGGGCTCTTTATATAATGAAGAGGCAGTTCCGTTGCAGCTCAGATTTTCTGCTCCATCATTTGACTTCAAGAATCATTGTTTTTATGTACATATTGCCTTAATGAAGATATAAAAAATCCTTTGAACAAAAGGCGGGTTGTACATTCAGTTGAGACTCTAGCTGCTAAATATTGTATCAAGCAGGTATGTTCTTTGAGAAATGATGCCTGGGGTAACGAAGTTCTAGATATTTTTTCCTGCATTACCGATATTGTTGCTGAAGGAGCAAAATATCACGAAGACACTATTACTCACTTGTGAAGCCTGTCAGTTACTCAAAACTCTACAAAACTGTGATCTCTAGAGATACCCATGTCGTAGAGGCTATGGAAGCAATATTTGCTTAAATGGATTACTTTCCCACGATGAGATACTCGTTTTTTTTTGTTTGTTTTTATTAAAAGGCTTTTTTATATCTTCATTAAGGCAATATGCACATAAAAAACAATTATTCTTGAAGGCAAATGGTGGAGCAGAAGGTCTGAGCTGCGACTGCCCTGCCTCTTCATTAGATAAAGATGCCTGCCTAATGTCTTTTTTAATGGTATCAGTTCGGGTGTCATTTTTACGACAGCTGATGTAAATCAAAAGGGATGTCAAGTCAAGGAAACTTCGATATTTGCCGTCTTTCCTTTCCTTACTAGCTTTAATATGACCCAGTATTCCCTTTCCCTTCTCTCAGAGACATCGTTACTTCCTTCAACGACATTCTCGTCATACAAAATGCATACAAGACTCTTATTAGTACTCATGTTGGATAACCCAATTGTGTTACTAATAACAGTGGATGTATATCTGAAAAGAATATTTTGTGGCTGCCCCCCTGCGTTACTAGCTAGGCTACCGTGCCAGACAAAATAAAATTGCGAAAACCTATAATAACATAAGCCCGAAGGCAAATATAAAAAATACAAATCAATAGGAGTTTTAGCCAATAAGGTCGCGTTTCCTACAGCGAGCATTAGAGATATTGAGCGAAAAGAAATCTTCATCAATGTCATGATTGTTTTCCCGCCTCTGCTCAGTTATCCACTGTTATGAAAAACGCGATTTCTTACTGTTACTGCCTTTACTACGTGGAGGTACTCCCAGCTTAGGTTACTATAAATTTTAAGATAATTTTCGCATCAGGTAATGGTATCACGCTGAATTACTTTAATTTCGACATTTCTGGAGCGTGTAGTTCAAAAACGGTTGGAGATATGGAAAAAGTGTACAGAATTAAAGTTATAGAGAATTTTATAAGCTTTCATTTCATCTTAGAACATTTTTCGCTACAACGCACCGTTTTTGAGATATTGGCGAAAAACCTAAAATTGAGACCTTTGTAACCCCCCCCCTCCCTCCGGCTCACCCCCTAGACGCGGGGACTTTTAGTATGTTATCCCCCTAAGCACCCTGAATAAGTTTCTGAAGAAATCGCTTAGGTTCCCGCTCACGCACTCTACAACTACTTTATTGACTGTACTATATAGGAATAAGTGTCGGAAGTTTTCATACCGCCTAAAGGCCTCCGAAATGGCTTAACTACTGCTATTTAAAGATCACAACTGAGCTATCTGATTTATGTACCCTCCGAAGCACGAAAACGCTCATGAGTTTTTTGCCGGTAGCACTTTTTAACTTTTCACCCATTCTGCTACCGAAAGCGCCCGCCAATTGCTTACTAACGATTAATATTGTTTAATATGATTAATATCTAATTATACATATATTAAAAAAATTACATGCATGCACTGTACCTATTTTAATTGAAGTACATATGTATTGTTGTAATCTGTGTGTTAGTCTGAAGTTAAAATAATTCCTCTCCTTTTCCAACCACTGAGCCATGACCCTAACGTCAAAGGCGGGCCGCCGGGCATAAAACCGTCATGGCGATGCCATAAGTTTATTCTATGTCTTCATAATTATTATAGCCGTGCGAGTTGCCTGAACAACAATGTCGGCCGTCATAACTCCACTGAGTGAGCGCCGCACGCCGCACGCCGCATGACGCATGACGCATGACGCGTGCCGCAAGGTATATGCCACAAGGCCCACAATTTGTATGCCGCACGCTATGCGCCACGCGGCCGCGACAGTTGCATCCCCGTCTATTTATTGTTTTACTATCAGCCAGATCGTAAAGTAGGGAAAAACGTTTTATAGTTCATCAAAGAGCGATGGTTATTGCACAGATATGAACAGCGTACCTAAAGTATTATAGATGAGTGGATGGATTAAAAATAGGTACTTGTAAAAAGGCAGTAAAGCTCTCGACTTAATACATAAACGCAGCTGACTCATGTGTTTTAGAGCCAGGATAGATAGTTTTTCTTGTTATGTTTAGTTCTTATTCATGACACAAGTGACCATGACCAAAGTTGTTCATGTTCACCGATCTGTTTACCACCGACACACTGTAGCCTCAGGGCGGCGCAAGCATTTTTCAAAGAGCGCCACCTTTGGAACGTCGATATGAGAAGCCCTGTCGTTATTTTCAAGCAACTTGTTACTTTGGGAGAACTTTAAAATTGTAATTTTCAGAGTTTATTTCCGGCTAAGGTGGCGGATAATACAGGTCAAGAAGAATGCTGTTGCGCATGCCTATTGCCTCCTGTGCTAATTTGCTAGTTGACTTTCTATCAATGCTTCCGAAAAGTTAAAAGATCTCGTTGTTGATTTCTGAAGAGAAGGGAATAGCACTGTAGCCAGAAAAACAAGTTAAGAATCGGAATTGCCGCGATACTATCAATTCATAGCCTATGTATAATGTAGGTAATGCTACTGACTAAGCCCAGTCAAACTCCTAAGTTATTAGTAATAAGTAATTAAGTAAGCAGGCTTACTTACATAAGCTGCGGCCTCGTTGACAACTATTTCCTGTGCAAAAATAACTTCTATAATTTCCAGGTGCTCATTTATATCTGCACACTTGTCTAGCGGTTACATAATTGAATAAAGCAAATGGCGCATGGTGCTTGCCCCCATGCCGCGTAATTTATTGGAAATTGCTGTACGACTACGTTTATGATGTCGGCGATAAAGCCGCGCAATTAGATGGCTCAGAGCCGCCTGTTTACATAACATAATGGCGGGATAGGTTCTGCACTTTCTGCTCTCCCAGCGACAGATCAACGGCTGATAATGCTTACTAATTATATACTTCCTCTTCCTCTCTAGAGAACGTGGCCATTAATTAGATTTAAGGAAGTTATCATAAGTGGGTAATCCAATTGGATGGAGTTTTAAACGAAACTGTGTAAGTACTTCGTAATTCGAGAGTATCTATTAATTACTTTATAGAATCTGTCCTTATACGAATCTATCCTCTTGCAAATAATCCACAAGAACTTACCCACTTTTGTTCATAAAATTGCTATAATATTTATGCTGTAACAGAGATTCTGAGGAGTTTGTTCCCCTCCTCCCCATGTAGGTACGTAGTATGATTTAAAACGTATTTTTTAGTACCTAATTATGTCTAATAGTCTGCAATACTATAACTAGTTACTAATGTTAGGTACTACCTATGCCATCTAATATTTAAAGTAGACATGCAAGCTGCAACTTGTGTTTTTCTTGTCGTCCATCTTGGAAAACGTTGATACAATTAAACTTTTTAATGTAAGCCTTTGCCGTTTGCCGCACTATTAAACGTAACGACGTTTCCTGGAGACAACTTGCAAATGTAAATTACAATTTTATATGTCCTTTGATTACAATTTAAGTCACATCATTCAGTCTAAACTGCAACTAAGTTGTTTTAAACGAATAAGGACAAAATGGGCGATTATATTCCTTTACGAGTTTGCGACGCCACTCACAGTGAGGGGTACCACCAGTGGACAACCAGTTGTAACCGCGTTAATTTCAAATGATTACAATGTTTCAATGTTTTTATACATAGTTAAACTAGATTTTGCTTTTTAGCACCGAGCACGTCAGGAATCTAGATCGTTAACACCGATCTTACTGAATGCGATTAATGCGAACACAATGCGGTGTTGGACGTAAAGATGCTTAGTGATGATATTGCGAGATAATTTTAAAATGTCACATAAAAACTCATAGCGGATATTTGTAGAGATTGAACAATTTTAACGTAAACTACAAAACTAGGTAACGTAATAAGGGTTTTATTACCCTGAATGCATACCTTTTGGACGAGGTTGTTCGCTTTGTTAGTTTATCAAAGCAGAATGCTTAAAATGTCTTTATTGGGCGCATAGTTCAAATAAAACGAACCGGAAACGATATTTACTGGGAACATACAGATAACGCTTATCAATTATCACCCAATTGTTTTCGTTTCAAATCGCTTCCTTTCTCCTTTCTGAGATAAAAGCGACTAAAAAACATAAAGACGACCCAACCTTGCGGCCGTGTGGTGTAATGGTTACCATATCGGACCGCCGCGCCTTCGTGCCGGAGGGTTCTGGGTTCGATTCCCAGCGAGGCGGGAATTCGAATGATGAATTAGAATTTCTGTGTGGTTCTCGGTCTGGGTGTGTGTGTGTGATTTTAATTGTGTGTTGTCCATGGCACCCATGACACAGAGAATCCTAGTGTGGGGCTGTGTTTAACATTATTTATTAAGCATTTTAATATTATTTATTATATCTTACTTCTACATTAACAAGTGCTTGGTTTAAGACAAGCAAGAAGATGAGACAGCAGTTCGAGTCAGGGACTTTGGTGTCCTGTGGTACCAGGTGCCACAACCAGAAATATCAAGTTATCAACTAGAGGTAAAAATAAAGTCTCACACACTACTCCCATCCCACAATCCCTTTATCACGTGTGGGGTTGTGTTGCATGGACACGATTTAGGGCCCTTTTCAAACCAACATTTATCTGTTACATAATTAATGCCTGCTCGGCCGGGAATCAAACTCGGGGCCCCTCGCTTCGCAGGCAGATCTTCAAAAAGATAACAAGAAAGTCTGCTTCTTTCTAGGCTGGCACCAGGTCTGTTTCTTGACATTGTTTGTCAGTAGAGGGATTGATCAGTTGATATTGTGATCTGCAGGGTCCATTGAACATTCGGAACTCATGGCATCTAATCTACGTGTCACATAAATCATTATTAACCAATAATAATAAGGACAAGGACAATATAATTCATTCATGTAGCTATCACTGATACTTATGCACGTCATTTTTTATCTAGGTAGGTACCAGCTTTTCGGAAAGGTGCTTTGTCATGGAGGAGAAGAAAAGCCGTAAGATAACTTTACATTATAGAAGTTATGGTTTTGTTAATGTAGAAGTTATGATTTCGTTGTTTTTTATACTATTAGGTATTTGAAATATAATAAAAAATCTTTAGATTTTTTTATTATCTACTAGTAGAGCAACAATCATTTACTCAGTGGTACGATGAGGAATGAGGAATGACACTGGTGGAAAAAGTTGGTGGCACGACAAGGAGGAAGCGGTAAATTCCTCCACATCTTTTAAAAAGAATACAAAATTACAAAAATATTTACTACTCTGAGTGGAACGAGTATTTAAAATTTTAAATACTCGTAATAATACATTTATTACAATTGTGCTTTTAGGTACGCGTTTCTTGAAAGATTCTATTGAAAAGTCATGTATTAATTTTGGGATTATAACATAATTAATTAATTATACGTATTTGAGTAGGAGGTAGGGTTGCCAGATGGCAAGACTGAAATATCTGGACAAAACTTCAAAAAGTCGGGATTTGTCGGGACAAAAAAATTTTTTTTGGAAGTTGCTGGCAATCGAGCTGACGACGAAGAAAAATACGGCTAGAGCGCGTGCGGCAAACGCGTTCTGATTTGAGTGAATTGTCGGGACATTTATTTTTGTAGTTTGTCGGGACTCTGGACATCATGTGAAATGTCGGGACAACCCAGACGAATCGGAAAATCTGGACAATCCCGACCATCTGGCAACCCTAGTAGGGGGTAATCTATGAATCCGACATATAAATAAATTAATTAATTATACGAGAATATTGATAGGTATCTAAAGAAAATATAATTTTATAGTTTCAAAACAAAGTAGTAGGTCTACTCGCAAGGTCTGTTTCCACTTGAACAATTCGTAACAGTTTATACTTTATATTATATATTTTATGCGCGAGCGGTGCCGCTTCGTGGAACAATAATAATAATCGAGGCAAGTACACTCAATGGGAAATAAATTATACCTGTCTCATAGCCTCTTTAGGGATGGGGGCTGTTTATCGATATTTATATTGTTGTTGTCTGTTTAACTGTAACTAGGGTGCAGTGCAGAAAACTTTTCGTCAGTGTTCACTGTTGTAGACATGCTGGGTAGCCAATAAGCCAACCAAAAAGTTGGGTTATTATATTTTCGTAAGATAAAGCTTCTCTTTAACTAGCTGTGATTACTGTTGTCAACTATTAGATACATATTATGTATTTTGTGGTATGGTAGTATCTAAATTGCTATGTGACAATAACAACCATATAAATTTTCCATTTAATTCAATTTGTCACTTTTAGCCCTCATTCCTGGTTAGTATCTACCAGTATTTTACAGCAGCAGCCAGTTCGCCATCATGGAGGCTATTTGTGTAATAATTTATGTCGCTGGTTGTGGCTGCTAATAGTACTTAGGTAATGCTGCAATGTCGTAGATTTCGCACAATTTCGCGACACAGCATGAACGTTTTTTTTAAAATGGACAGTTGCTATTGGACCTTGCAGCCTTTACGTAAGTATTAAGTATTCTGATTTCTGTGCCTTTACTGCTTCACGCGAACAGAAGCGTGAACATGTAACGTGCAACGATGCAGCATCGTTTTTTCCAATAGTAATCACTATCAACGAGATTAGAAATGGTCAAGTGTCAAAGGTCCCCGCCACCACTAATATCGGGCTGTGACCACGATGGGTTGACATAAGTATAGATAAAAAATACAAAAATTGAGAACATTTAAAGCACGTAGTAGGGGAGAGTTGGATATTACCGCGCGTCTGATAATTCCGTGCATCAACGTATTGCAAAACCTAAACACTTCTAGCACTATTCATTGTTTAAAAATCATAGACCGAAGTGCGTACCCCTTCCCGCATGCACGACCAGGTTGCTCCGAGCAGCGACGGAATAACACCGCGTCGTGCAAGTTTTTACTAGCGTTTCTTATAATTTAACTGGTATTTTTGATAAGAAGTAAGTTATTCTGTATTTATAATGTAACTTATTGTTTCCTTCTATTCTAATGCTTACATATTTTAGAATTCATGCCTAGATGGATTTGAATCCTCGATTAATTTTACTATATTATTTTGAGATAATAAAATGAAATGATCGAGTTTGACAATTCCGCTACAAGGGCGCGGTATTAGATATTAAATGGGGCGTGAAATTGTAACCTATGAAAAAGATATTATAGATTATTATTATTTTGTTTTAGATGGAAAAATCTCCTCATAGGTACATCCTACAAGATGCAATCTTTCGATGTTACATTTTATGAATCACTAAAATCAGCATATTCTCGTGAATGCGACTTATTTATGCAAATGCATCCTTATATAAAAAATCACACATGATCGACGGCTTCAATTTTTAACAAAATTTATACTCGAGTGGCAACAATGGAAAAGGCCGTCAAAAGCTTTGAAGTGACTGTGATATAGATATCCATGAAATCCACATATTTCCGATGACGATGACATTCTAACTTCTAACTTCTGATCCGGAAGTAATCTCTTCCGGACTCATTTTAATACCTAGTCATTAATAAAATAATAATAAACGTACCTACCTAGTCTAAATACATAACTTTTGTTGACTTAACGAATCTAAGTTTATGTTGTTATTTCGTTATATTTTTTTACACTTGATTTTGTTCTAAAATAATATTTCAAGCTATAGGTGTCTTCTATACTTCCATATCTGGATTTGGTTAAACTTAAAATTGTTTTTTATTTTATTTATTTTAATGTTACTCATATAAATTCACGATATTATTACGGGTACGGTTGTATCATACCTCCGCACGATATTATCAACCCGGTCTGATAATACCACGCTTTCCCATTTTTTTTAAATATCGAAATAATTACTTTCTGTTAATTTTTAAAAATATTTTGCCACGCTGTACGTGTAGCTAAATAAATTATCTACTACTTGAGTGCATTTTTGAACCTGTACATCAAACCCTGCCTGAATTATAGGTTCAAGTTCTTAGGGGCTCGGTAATATCCAACTCTCCCCTAGTCATAATATCGACATGGGACCGAATACAGCGGCTCTTCCCTACGCTCCGCCGCCCGGGGCGCTGCGTACGCGGCGAGCGAGCGTCGCATTTCACCGTGTGCCGCGCACCGCTCGCTTATTAAATCCTTCCGCCCCGCCCTAATGCCCCCCATTACCGACAATATAATAAAACGCGTCCCAAGATCGATGGATCTGTCCGTCTGTCCGGGCTGTCCGTTCCCCGTAGCCGGCTATTAAAGAGACATTAACGTGGTCGGAACGCACAAATACTGCGCCAGTAATTGAATGTCTACTGCAGGTAGCGCTAAGAACTGTGTGGTTGTATGACGTATGTGCAGTGTGCAGTGTGCACTAGCAAGCTGTTTGCCGCGAGATTCTAGTAATAACACATGCAATTCTAGCGCTAAAGTGTTGGCTTCTCTCTTCAGTTCAAAGCCTGCCCATAGACTTCCGCAACGTTGATTAAAAAAACTATTATAGTTAAAACATGTTTATCGAATATCGATTGAATTTAGCAGCTAGTTATATCATGACATAATTTATAAAAATTTGATAAAAACAGTCTCTTTTATGGAAAGGTAACGATTCGATTATTTAATCTAACTGAACTAAATTAATTGTAAGTATAACTAAGTGCCTACACGTAAATACCTACCTATATGTGATGCCATGCTTGCCCTTTGATTCTTCACAGACAATAAAACAAAAATTAAGTATAGTATAAAGTGCATAGCCATTCATCTAAAGAAATGTCTCAATAAATTAATTGTGAAGTGAACTTTACATTGACGGACTAGCCAACAGCTAGCCGCATAACTTACGGCGATAGTGGTAAAAGCGGCTAAATGAAAGGAAAGGGTTATTAATTAATGCAATAGCAATAAAACCGCCCAACCAAGATGCTTTACGCCGCAATTACAATTTTTTACCCACACTCCACGCACTACTTAATTGGCTGTTTACATTTTTAACTGTCAAAAGATACCATATAGTACAGTCAATAAAGTAGTTGTAGAGTGCGTGAGCGGAAACCTAAGCGATTTCTTCAGAAACTTATTCAGGGTGCTTAGGGGGATAACATACTAAAAGTCCCCGCGTCTTGGAGGTGAGCCGGAGGGAGGGGGGGGTTACAAAGGTCTCAATTTTAGGTTTTTCGCCAATATCTCAAAAACGGTGCGTTGTAGCGAAAAATGTTCTAAGATGAAATGAAAGCTTATAAAATTCTCTATAACTTTAATTCTGTACACTTTTTCTATATCTCCAACCGTTTTTGAACTACACGCTCCAGAAATGTCGAAATTAAAGTAATTCAGCGTGATAACCATTACCTGATGCGAAAATTATCTTAAAATTTATAGTAACCTAAGCTGGAAGTACCTCCACGTAGTAAAGGCAGTAACAGTAAGAAATCACGTTTTTTATAACAGTGGATAACTGAGCAGAGGCGGGAAAACAATCATGATATTGATGAAGATTTCTTTTCGCTCAATATCTTTAATGCTCGCTGTAGGAAACGCGACCTTCTTGGCTAAAACTCCTATTGATATTGTATACTTGCCTTCGGACTTAAGTTATTATAGGTTTTCGCAATTTTATTTTGTCTGGCACGGTAGCCTAGCCGGTAACGCAGGGGGGCAGCCACAAAATATTCTTTTGAGATATACTCGTACATACACTGTTATTAGTAACACAATTGGGTTATCCAACATGAGTACTAATAAGAGTCCTGTATGCATTTTGTATGACGAGAATGTCGTTGAAGGAAGTAACGATGTCTCTGAGGGAAAGGAAAGGGAATACCGAGTCGTATTAAAGCTAGTAAGGAAAGGAAAGACGGCAAATATCGAAGTTTCCTTGACTTGACATCCCTTTTGATTTACATCAGCTGTCGTAAAAATGACACCCGAATCGATACCATTAAAAAATACGTTAGGCAGGTATCTCTATCTAATGAAGAGGCAGGGCAGTCGCAGCTCAGACCTTCTGCTCCACCATTTGCCTTTAAGAATAATTGTTTTTTATGTGCATGTTGCCTTAATGAAGATATAAAAAAGCCTTTTAACAAAAACAAACAAAAAAAACGAGTATCTCATCGTGGGAAAGTAATCCATGTAAGCAAATATTTCTTCCATAGCCTCTACGACATGGGTATCTCTAGAGATCTCAGTTTTGTAGAGTTTTGGGTAACTGACAGGCCTCACAAGTGAGTGATAGTGTCTTCGTGATATTTTGCTCCTTCAGCAACAATATCGGTAATGCAGGAAAAAATATCAAGAACTTCGTTACCCCAGGCATCATTTCTCGAAGAACATACCTGCTTGATACAATATTTAGCAGCTAGAGTCTCAACTGAATGTACAACCCGCCTTTTGTTCAAAGGCTTTTTTATATCTTCATTAAGGCAATATGTACATAAAAACAATGATTCTTGAAGTCAATTGGTGCAGCAGAAAATTTGAGCTGCAACGGAACTGCCTCTTCGTTATATAAAGATGCCTGCCTAACATCTTTTTAATGGTATCAGTTCAGGTGTCATTTTTACGACAGCTGATGTGAATCACGCTGATATCACGCTGAATAACTTAAATTGCTACATTTCTGGAGCGTATAGTTCAAAAACGGTCGGAGATACGGAAAAAGTGTATAGAATTAAAGTTATAGAGAATTTTATAAGCTTTCTTGAGATATTGGCGAAAAACCTAAAATTGAGACCTTCGTAACCCCCCCCCTCCCTCCGGCTCACCTCCTAGACGCGGGGACTTTTAGTATTTTATCACCCTAAGAGCCTGTCCAGATGAGGCGTTTTACGCGCGAGTCGACTCGCGCGTTGTCACTCGCGCGTAACCGAGATACTAGAGCTACATACATCCCGTCCAGATGCTCTCGCGCGTTTCCTCACTCGCGCGTAAAACGCGTGCAACACGCCGGACTCTCGACTCGCGCGTAGCTCGCGCACGAGACGCGCGAGTCGAGATACTCGAGCGCCATTGCTCCGTCCAGTACTACGCGCGTATCCGCAGCGAATGGTCGAATTTCGTTCAAAATGGAGCGTGATAATTTTGATACTGAACTTTTTATCGATGAGGTTGAAATAAGAGTAGCATATGGGATATGGAATCTCCAGATTATTCTAATAGTGTCATAAAACGTAGAAACTGGGAAGTAATAGTCGACATTTTTTTGCGAAGCTGGTGATTCCGAAGAGAAGAAAAAACTCTGGCCACAACAGAACTGCTTTGTCTGCCTCCATGTTTACCTATAACTAGTCCCTTCCAAAAAACTGGCGCGCAGGTACGCGCTTAAAACGCGACATCTGGACGCAACACAAAAGAGTAGCGCGCGAGTCCACTCGCGCGTAAAACGCCTCATCTGGACAGGCTGTAAGCACCCTGAATAAGTTTCTGAAGAAATCGCTTAGGTTCCCGCTCACGCACTCTATACCCTCTTTTGAGTCATTCCTTGACTGGACTAATAGAACGTAAAGTGGTTTCAAATTTTATTAAAACATGCTGCGAATTTAGTTTTAAGCCTACAATGCATGATTTTTTGTTTTCGTTTAAAAAATATATATTATGTGATTCTATTTATGGTCTAGACCTGGACAAATAATAAAAAATCAAAATTCAGTGTATAAGTAGATACTTAATTTTTTTTAAAGTGCCACATATAGAACTATATGCACTTTTACACCAGTATTTGGCTAGTTTGTAGGAAGAATCCCTCTTTTTATACATACAATATCATTGGAAGAATCGATCTAATCATCTAATCGAATATAAAAATTTTTTGAATCAAAATAGAGATTATTTTACATGTACATTAAATATGTATGTATGAATTTGTTGAAATTTATAAAAAGAAAGAAAGAAAGAAAGAGACACTTTATTCTACAATAAATATACACTGCAGCGCAGACATATAGTACAGTCAATAAAGTAGTTGTAGAGTGCGTGAGCGGGAACCTAAGCGATTTCTTCAGAAACTTATTCAGGGTGCTTAGGGAGATAACATACTAAAAGTCCCCGCGTCTAGGAGGTGAGCCGGAGGGAGGGGGGGGTTACAAAGGTCTCAATTTTAGGTTTTTCGCCAATATCTCAAAAACGGTGCGTTGTAGCGAAAAATGTTCTAAGATGAAATGAAAGCTTATAAAATTTTGTATAACTTTAATTCTGTACATTTTTTCCATATCTCCAACCGTTTTTGAACTACACGCTCCAGAAATGTCGATATTAAAGTAATTCAGCGTGATAACCATAACCTGATGCGAAAATTATCTTAAAATTTATAGTAACCTAAGCTGGGAGTACCACGTAGTAAAGGCAGTAACAGTAAGAAATGGCGTTTTTTATAACAGTGGATAACTGAGCAGAGGCTGGAAAACAATCATGATATTGATGAAGATTTCTTTTCGCTCAATATCTCTAATGCTCGCTGTAGGAAACGCGACCTTATTGGCTAAAACTCCCATTTATATTGTATACTTGCCTTCGGGCTTATGTTTTTATAGGTTTTCGCAATTTTATTTTGTCTGGCATGGTAGCCTAGCCGGTAACGCAGGGGGGCAGCCACAAAATATTCTTTTCAGATATACATACACTGTTATTAGTAACACAATTGGGTTATCCAACATGAGTACTAATAAGAGTCCTGTATGTATTCTGTATGACGAGAATGTCGTTGAAGGAAGTAACGATGTCTCTGAGGGAAAGGAAAGGGAATACCGGGTCGTATTAAAGCTAGTAAGGTAAGGAAAGATGGCAAATATCGAAGTTTCCTTGACTTGACATCCCTTTTGATTTACATTAGCTGTCGTAAAAATGACACCCGAATTGATACCATTAAAAAAGACGTTAGGCAGGCATCTTTATCTAATGAAGAGGCAGGGCAGTCGCAGCTCAGACCTTCTGCTCCACCATTTGCCTTCAAGAATAATTGTTTTTTTATGTGCATGTTGCCTTAATGAAGATATAAAAAAGCCTTTTAACAAAAACAAACAAAAAAACGAGTATCTCATCGCATCGTGGGAAAGTAATCCATGTGAGCAAATATTTCTTCCATAGCCTCTACGACATGGGTATCTCTAGAGATCTCAGTTTTGTAGAGTTTTGGGTAACTGACAGGCTTCACAAGTGAATAATAGTGTCTTCGTGATATTTTGCTCCTTCAGCAACAATATCGGTAATGCAGGAAAAAATATCAAGAACTTCGTTACCCCAGGCATCATTTCTCGAAGAACATACCTGTTTGATACAATATTTAGCAGCTAGAGTCTCAACTGAATGTACAACCCGCCTTTTTTTCAAAGGCTTTTTTATATCTTCATTGAGGCAATATGTACATAAAAACAATGATTCTTGAAGTAAATTGGTGCAGCAGAAAATTTGAGCTACAACGGAACTGCCTCTTCGTTATATAAAGATGCCTGCCTAACATCTTTTTAATGGTATCAGTTCAGGTGTCATTTTTACGACAGCTGATGTGAATCACGCTGTTATCACGCTGAATAACTTAAATTGCTACATTTCTGGAGCATATAGTTCAAAAACGGTCGGAGATACGGAAAAAGTGTATAGAATTAAAGTTATAGAGAATTTTATAAGCTTTCATTTCATCTTAGAACATTTTGCGCTATAACGCACCGTTTTTGAGATATTGGCGAAAAACCTAAAATTGAGACCTTTGTAACCCCCCCTCCCTCCGGCTCACCTCCTAGACGCGGGGACTTTTAGTATTTTATCACCCTAAGCACCCTGAACAAGTTTCTGAAGAAATCGCTTAGGTTCCCGCTCACGCACTCTATACCCTCTTTTGAGTCATTCCTTGACTGGACTAATAAGGCTTACTACATGGTAGGTGCATAATAATGTTTCTTACACAAATAACACATTGAACAGCCGGTATATTTGGAGGATTATTGTTTTGTTTAATTGCCTGCGCTGCAGAGCCATATTGTAAAAAGGGACATCACTCAGCTTATGCTGCAGTTTCTATAATAGAAGGCCTGCATCGCTGGTTTTAAAAACAAAAACAAATGTAAAAACAAATGGCTGGTAAAAACAAATGTTATCTTTATTTGAGCATTCCCCGTGAGGTGCCGGGCCTACTGACGTAGAATAGCACTACTCCCACTTCTTCCTTGTACCCCCACTTGTTCCTTGTACCTATGTCGTAAAAGGCGACGGCTAGCAGCGTCTCTGGTCTTCCTGAGTGACATGAACACGCACTAACTAAGCTTGGTGACTATTTAGCTGAACTCCCTTTATGACAGTTAAAACTAAGCCACGGCCCCCAGTCCTTAGCAGCTCCACTATTCCTAGCTGCGGTAGAGATCGTGGTAATGGAGGGGTAGGTGCTAAAAATAACCATAAGAGACCGGCTAGGTACCTATCAAAATGATGACTTCTACACCTGCCAACATACAATACCAGTGCACTGAGGATCGATGGCAAGGTAACAGAGCTGGAAGAAGAGATAGACAATATAAACTGCATTATTGTGTGTTTATCTGAAGTCGGAACTTCGGACTCCGAAGACAGGACGAACAACAAAAGTAAGGCTGTAAGGGCCTTATCACAGTGACGGATTCCGAGCGGATTCAAAGCGGAAATACATTATATAGATTTTGTTGCTGAGTGTAGTGTACTTACGTCATAAATTCATAAAACGTTATGTATCCGCCACACGTCCGCGGAGGCGCAGCGAATCCGTCGCGTCTCCGCTCAGCTTTGAATCCGCTCGGAATCCGTCAGTGTGATAAGGCTAAGATCCTCTGTCTAAAGCTGGCCATACACGATCAAGTATACTTGTCAAGTTTGCAGTTTGACTTGATGCGGCATCCAGTTTGAATAAAATAACCTAAACAAGTGAAGCCGCAGGGAACACAGCTAAAGGTTTTAAGTCTATATTTGAATTCTCATACTTTGGTTGGGTGGGAGCGGTGTCGTGTAGATGAGCTACGACCTTAACAGTGGAACATGGGCGGGTGGTACGCGATGGCGCGACGCCGTTCGCTTTGGCATTTCAAAGCATGCAGCGTGCACCTGCTAACGAATTGCGACATTAATTATATCCTCCAGGCTCGTGATAGAACGCACAACGCACAACGCAATGTCTGAATAGCGCCGCTGAAATTAATGTTCTGTCCTGTATGTGGTATAATGTGGTCGTATGTGGCAAGTTGCGTGCTATCAACTTGGGTATGAGATGCCGGCTCCATTATTGGACAGCATATCACATTAGATAATAAGAAAAATGTGTGCTTGTTTGCACACGTAGGATCTGAAGCGAAACTTTTATTTTTTTTTAGTTTTAATGAAGCGCCCCTTAGCGAACAACACTTACATTAATTGCACCCTCAGTCGTCTAACGTTGAATTTTAGTTATTAATATGATTGAAAAGAGGGACAACAGCATGCTCAATTTTTTTTCAAATTTTTATCATATACTTGACGGTTTTGTGGAAGAAATCGTAATATAAATTCCTTTGACTACATACTGATATTTTGACAGTTTTTTATGCCTCTTCAATTCTCATCTTATGCCTTTTTTCCACTGAAGGTGCGAATTTTCTCTAACAACAATCGCTGATAAATCATAAACTCTTAAAATCATAAACAGGAAACTTCAATTTCAAGTACCATTGCATTGAGGTCATTAATATACGTATGTGCTCTTTACGGACGTGATAAAAGGACGTAACATACCCAAATGATGTAGCTCGTCGATTGTCGACGACAAAAGCTCGTAAGTCGTATTGCAACCGATTCCCGTCAGCACCTTGCAGTTTGCATAATCGCACGTACGTAATAAATGTAAGTATCTACATGACATTACCAGCTGTTGACTGCAAGTAGGGAGCCCGTAGCAGCACTTGCCGAGTATTTATTGTCATGTTTATAATGATTAGGTACAATATAAATAATGAGATAAATCCAAATGAAGTAGGTAAATAGGTACATCTGATGTTTTCCTTTATGATGTCGTTTCTGCTAAACATTGATCAGATTCTCACGCCCCAACTCAGAGTCACTAATTGTTACTTAAGTCGCTCCTTAGTACAGAATGTGTATGGTGATTCTTTACTAAGGAGCGATTAAAGTAACAGTTAGGGACTCTGAGTTGTGGCGTCAGACCATCATCTTAATTTACGTAATACAAAACTTAATCAATTTAACATTAGTGACTGACAAACTGAAATTTTACCATTTAGAAAACTTTTGTTCATAATTATTTGAGTTAAGGTCGATGCATACGTAACGTGTTTTTACTCCGTACGGGAGGGGACGTGAAATTTTGGAAACATCGTTTCATAGAAAATGTAAACGACAGCGCATACGCCACGGAGGCATATGTATGGGACGGGAACGGGGCACGCACGTATGTATATATTTGTGCCCCGTCCACGTCCCATCCACGTTACGTATGCAGTAAACTCCGAGACAAAAGTTGACAAAACCAAATGTCAGAGATGATTAAAGAATTATAATTCTAATACCAAAGTATAGAGCAAAAAGCGTAACAATATGTTGTAATTCATTTTCTATATGCATATTAACGGCCGCATTGAGGTTAATCCGCGCGCACGGTGGACGTCGCCGGAGTGGACACTGGACGCAGACGACGACGGAATGGACGGCCATCGGTTCATTACAGATAATATAATTTTTTCTCGACGTTGTCAAGCCGATCGTCACGCCGCTGTGGGCACAAATCGGCCGCGCGATCAACACTCCCAGCTACTATATAAAGAACAAAAACTCAGGGCTGCCTCTGACATTTTTAACAGGTAACAAAAGTATCGGTTTTTATTCGAAGTGTGTAAATTTTTATTACTTATAAGTTTGTCACTAAACAAAATATTTCGTAATATGTATTTAAATAGTAAATACCTACAATACATTTTTAAGTTCTTTATTTATTTTTAGGTAGATAAGTTACGTATTATTATGTCACAGTGAAACATCGAAAAGTTCGGCGCTTTTGGGTTTAGGTAATCCAAAGATTTGATTACGATTAGCTTCGGTGTTTGATTGTAGTTCTCTTAAGATTAGACATAAACTCTTTAGTCACAGGTTGAAACAGCACAGCCTACTGATTTTGACTAAGACTTGTTGATAGACAGAATAAGATTTGGATAGCACCTAAGGTTGGTCAACCATGGTACTTACACTTTATAAAATTATAATACACACATTGCATATTACTCAAGTAATGTTTTCTTTCCAATTAAATAAATATAAATTTATAATAATACAGCTGCAGAGCGACAGCCCTCTGCGTCGCACAAAGCAGTCGCGGTGGATCTTTGTCCTGTCCGTCGATCACTCGTGCGTGACAATATCTTTACGCGGTGGAGCTACACCCTGCCCTTTGATGTTGAAGAACGGCCATCCTGATTCCTGCTCTCCGCGCGCTCCGCCACGGCCGTCCTGACAACTGCTTTTGATCCTTCAATGCGATAGCTATCTGCGCCTGATTAATATATGGACGATTTGAAATTGGACGCACTACTATGGACGCACTACTAACGAACGTTATCCGAACGTGTTCGCTAATTTAATTTTATAGTGTGGATAGAATGCTATTGCTAGCACTACAAGTCTCATGTTGAAATGAACGAATGTAATTGTTGTGAGCTAAATACTAATTAGACCTGACTTCTGCTTATTTTATTGGTGTCTAGAGCCTGACGAGAGGTGCAGAGCTGCTGAATGCCGAGGTGCCTTGGCTAAATATGAGAATGAGTAACTTTAACTAACTAGTAGGTACTGAATTAAATTATGAATTGAACATCTCCCAATAAGAAGGACTCTACTTATATCAGGCTAGAAGTATTAGAAAACTTAAACACAAAATAGTATAACTTCATACCTAAAAACTGAAACTATAAATAATGTATGGTTGAAAGAACTTACCTGTAAGTGAATTTTAACCGGGATAGTAGACATAGACTAAATAAGCGACACTTTATTATTATTTTATTTTTTATTTTCATATTATGCTCCAAAATGTGTGACGACGCTGTACCACGAGGTCCACGAGGGATAACTACATGGTATTTAAATCTCTTCGGATGCAACATCGGAGTATAATAAAATAAAGCAATTTTTAAAATGTCAACATTTTCGCTTTATGTAAATTGATATAAAAATATTTGCTCCATAAAGCAGAAATCAAACCGCATAGGTACTCGGCTCACACGTTGCACGTTGCATAAAAAATATTAGTCACGGAAGCGGTACGAACGATGAATTTGATTAATAATATTGATTTGTAAGTTGGCGGTATACAATTACATGGATGTTATAATATGGAAGTCTTAAAGTTCTTTACAATTCATACGAAAATCGTATTATATAGCGTATGATAATTATACTGTATAATTAATTACATATATTGTATGATATGTATATACATAATCTCCCTGATCGAATATTGAGCTTTCTGCTTTAGGCAACGAAGACGCTACTGAAAAGTAGCGAAGAGATTTAATCTATAATCATGCTTTGAATGTCGTTGGGTACCTTAAAATTTGTCACATATTTCGAGGCAATTTCGTACAAACATGGGACATTAGGGAGTGAATTTTGGGCGATTAAACCCATCATTAAAAGTCCTCACATTCGTCATCTAGCTACAAGAACGGCGGTCATCTATTTAGCTGGAAATCTCCTCGGAATGACAATGTTGCGGTCACAAAAACTAGCGTCTTCGTCCGTACCAAATTACACCTCCACAATCATGTAGAGCTATTTACAGTTGAAGGATACGAAACGACTGCGTAACGAGATTATACCAAGAACATATAACAACGAAGTGATTAGGCTCCAAAATAAAAAATGTATCTGATTTTGAACAATTTGCATGTTCAAAACAGAACTGTTTATCTCGCTCGCTAGCAGTCAAACAAATGAGATGAAGAATTGACCTTAACAAAGTGTGCAATTTTATAGTACCGAGTAAACAGCCGCTCTAGTTGAATACTAAGAATTCTTTGAGAAAACTACCCGTAAACAAATCCCCGGTAACTTAACTTAAATAATATCAATCATATTAATAATTAGTTAATACGTACTTTAACTCGCCTCTCAATATTTTAAATGTCTAATATTTAATTCAATTTATGAAGCGTACCTTAAGTAGGGGAGACTGGGGCTGATTGTGACAGAGGTAGGTAGTTACAGTGGCAATGGTGGCTAAACAGAGAACGCTATATTGACGTGAGAAAGAGACAAATGGTCACACCACCACCGGCTAGCATGCCGCGGGAGCCAAAGGCGCCAGCGCTTTTATGAGAGGAGCCCGTACATGTTGCCGTCAAAACCGCACGTTACTAACATTTTCGTTTTTTCGTAATATTGGTCTACAACCTCTTTTCCTTTAAAGGAGATATGTGTGTGTTATGATATTTGTGCCCTAATCCTTTCTTTTTGCAATATATGCTTTTTATACTGTTATACTTATTCACGTTTTTACTACTTAACCTTGAAAGGTCAGTTTTGGCGTTGGGGCTAAAAGTTACATTTGCTCGGGGCAGGTTGTTATTTGTTACTACCTGCCCCTAAGTGCTGTTTGCCGACTAATATATCATAAATGGAGCTACATAATTTGTTGTTTTTTGTAGGATGAGGACGTATAAAAGAAAAATTGAGCGTGGAAAAAATATCTAAAGAGATTTACGAAAAAGCAGCAGCTATTTTGAAAGAGGATAAAACTAAAAAAAAAATGTGGCATCGCAGAAAATCATGGATTGTGTCATAATATGTCGCTAAGAAGATATTTAAAGAAACGAAAAGAAGAAAGGGAAGTCAACTGAGCCAGGAAAGATGAAGAGGGAAAACGCCTAAGGAAACTGCTGATTGCTGTGAAAAGGAAGGTTTTACATGACTCTGAGTCTGATGGAGGATGTATAGATAATTATTTTTGCCTGATATGTTGTGAATCGTTTGATCATAGTCGAGCTGATGAGGAATGGGGAGGAATAGGTTGGATTTGTAAGAAACGGTCACACGTAAGATGTGCTAAGGGAAATGTTTTATCCTACGTAAGTTTGAATTGTGAAAGTGATTGTTCAGACTATAGTGACTGAACTGTTTTTTAGCTTTCAGGATCGGATTGTTTTTTAAATGGAGACTTTATTTATTTTTTGTTCATGTAATGAGGCATAATATTATGTTTTGTTAATTTATACCAAGCTTTTGTTTAATAAATAAATTTATAATTTTTTACCGGGTTCAAAGTAACCTAAATTTTATTTTTATGAGACGTACGACTAAAAAATATGATAATTTTGGTTAACGAAACTACTATGTTTTTGTTTTAATGAGGCAAAATACAGCTATATATACATTGTAGACATAATAATTGTAATAAACTGTCATTGTTCTTCATAAAAAGTTTTATATTACGCTTGATTTTTGTTGTAACATTTTACCCCTTATAATGTAACAACCAGCCCCTGACGCGGGGCTAAAAGTTACACGCCTCTTTTCCTAGAATTTATTCATTTATGTGACTTCTAATAGTCTGGTATCTAAAATTGTTTTTAAATTAATAACCTGAATAGTTACTTAATCGAACAAGCCTACATTCCGGTAAAACAATCAAACAGATAAAAAATTAGGACACTTTATAAAAAAAATGTCACGACCAGCCCCAGTCTCCCCTATCTGCATGAATCTAAAAATACAATGTTCATATGAACGTCTGTCTTTCCACGCGAGTGCTTTGTTAAACCTGATATTAAGACATTAATAATGCTTTGCGATAGTAATCTCTTAATGTTTCTAATTAAAGAGTGCAGTGTGGGTTACATTTAGATCGCTATCAGCAGAGAGCGGTTCGTGTCGTGAGGTCCTGACGTACCGGCGTCGTGGCGTCGTGGCGTCGTGAGCCATAAGTGAGATTTTGTCGGTGAGCCGTCACAAGGCTAATTATTTTTTTCTACTCGAACAAAGTTTTGAAGCTGATAACACATAATAACAATAAAGTATCCGGTCCCCGCGTGGGATATTTTGAAACGGGGGATTCGTTATACTTTTTGTGATGACGACTATTAGCGAAAGGAATAAACATTAACTTTAATTGTACGTTCAGAATGTTTGTAATTAACGGAAACCAAAGCACGGTTTAAGGTTTAACTGAGCTGTACCTCGATCACGAGTTTTTAAAACATTCGTAGCGTCACCGTATCGAATTGACGATACGTAGTTTACGTAGACGTTAGTTGGCATCACGAGTTACTTGCGTTACGCTAGCGTCAACTCGCAAGTTCAACGCAAGTGACGTCATCCTATCGTAAATAAGAGAGGGGTCCAAGTGCATGAATGAACGAATGAATGGTGCGTTCAAAAGTTACATGTAAATTGAAAAAACAATAATTATGCAAAGAAATTTCATTAAAACTTTGAAATCACACTTTTAACACAGTTAATACAGCTTGTATTAACTTTTCAATAAAAATAAACCTTACATTAAGAAACATTTAGGTACTTAATGATATATTTTACAAAAATAAAAATATTTTCGTGTCTCTTTGACCTTGGTATTCGAACGCGTACATTGTCAAGGTGAATCTCTACCGTTTAAGTACTCTGTGTCCCTACCTAGCCTGTGGTTTGGCGCCCTTAGCGGTCTGCCGTACTGCGTTTGTTAATTGTTGTCAAACTAATATTTTGTGAATTTTATAATTTTATATAAACTAAAGTAAATAACAAAATTCACAATGTAATACTTAATAGTGATTGCGGCGTTTATGGAAAAGTACCCATATATTATTGAGGACTTATTTGTATATACATTTATACAATGACCCAATGACCTTTATGATATACAAAGTTTCTCGACTTCATCTCCATTACATCGCGAAGGTCTCCAATGTCGTGGAGTAGTTGGTGAAGAAGACGAAGTACCGGTTGTTACTCAACCATAAGTTGGATTTGCGTAATGCAGTGAACTTCAACCTATTATATAGTATTTATTTTGTGCTTTACAACGGAGCTCTTGTCTACATTCCTGAAGTTATAGTGATATAATAATAATAATAACAGTGATAAAATGAGTGATTTAGTTATAAAAGACGTGTAATAGTAGTTTAAGTATGTTAGCCTGCATTTTGTAAGGTATTTATTTATGACCTCGTTGCCTGAAATAAAGATATAATTATTTATTATCTTCTTTTATTTGGCGCCTCAAGTATTATTTGTTATTTAATTACCTATATGGTGTATATTTTAGTCGTTTCTAGGTATTTTACTAATAAAAGAAAACTAATATTATGTTGTGATACTAATGGAAGAATTATTAATTAGGAAATGCATTTTTATTTCGCATAAACCTATTTCTCACTTCACTTAAGTAGCAGGTATGCACACAAGCTTGACTTTGAGGATAATTCTTTGGTTTGATTTTAAAGACGATTAAGTTAATTGCACTAGATTTTAAAACCTGCCTTGCTAAGAAGATATCAATTTTAAATACTATTTCATTGCACTTAGCAAATTAGTGATTATAATCTGCTTTGCAATTTGTTTGGCTGGGACCAAATTAAATAAGACAATCATCATATGACAACATATTAATATATTATTATTATTTTAGTAATTGGATTACTCACACAATGTTAAGCTTATTTTCATACAAACAAATATTTTTCCCTTAGAAACTACTCTATATTTCATTACTCCGCTGCGTGATAGTAAAATAATAATAGGTAATAATAAAATGTGATACGTTGAATTATACGTTTTTCTTGCATTTTTACTTCAATATAGTTTTAAAAACAATTAAAACACTGAAATTCACTGCTTAAAAGTGATACGAAAGTTTTCTCACGCAAAAATTCTCCGTGAAAAAACATTCGTAAGATGACGATAGCCAGCTAGCGTCCGTATGTCAAAAAAATATTCGTGCTGCCGTTTTCCACCGTTTTCCATACAAAATTCTCACGTAGCGTTACGCAGTTTACGCAGCGTTACGCGGCGATACGCAAGTTGTGACGCAAATATTCGTGATGCCGATTTTAGTACCATTTACGCACGATAGGGGCGCTTTTGCAAAATGTCATACAAATTGCTTACGTCAACGATACGAATACTTTTTCGCAAATATTCGTGATCGACCTACTGAATAACTTGAGTCAGTATGACTTGTGAGTCACCAACAGTCCAACAACTAAATACAAGAACAAATTATAATACAACAACGGGTTTTCAATCGGTAGATCTTATTGAAAACGGAAAAAGATGTCCAATCGTATACCCTTGCCTTAAATACTTGCAGTCCAGGCAAACCTTATACTGGCTATACATGATCAAGTATACTTGTCAAGTTTGCAGCAGAGGTGACACTTCTTTTGGTCGGTTCTTCTTTTTGGTTTATAAATCATATCGCACTATTTTACCATTTACAAGTCTCCTTCTTTGCCATAGTTTTAGCTTTGTCCAATACGCAGACCGAAAATATTTCTTTTCAAACTGTTACTTCCGTATTTATGACACATGTACCTAAGATTTCAAATACAATACAATTTTCAAATACATAATATGATCTTATTCCCATTCGACTACTTGTGATTATATGAATCATCAAATTAAAAAAATTGACAATTGAACCACCACTTGCGACCGTGGGGGAGAGGGCTTACCTTTGTTTTTTTTATGTACATATGATATTATGCCATTTAATCGAGCCGTAATTATATTGCTATATGGTATATAAAGAAGAAGGATTGAGGCATAATTTGATTGCTATAACAATGATATTGAAATATCATCTTTGATTGTAGCGATTATTGCAAATGACTTGCATTTAATATCCTCTATCCTCTTTAGAATAAATAATGAATGATTTCATCAATATGGACTAAGGAAGAGAATTGCTTGATTCGTGTGCCTTGGTGAGTTGTAGGATTCGGTATGGCAATAGCACAAAACAAAGTTTTTACATTTAGATTGCAAATGATATCTATACGTTTTACATAAAGCGAAGCTCTAGGCCTCCTCAAGAGGGAGAGGCCCGTGCCCAGTCGTGGGCCATTAATGGGTTGAAGCCACTCAAGTAAGTACGGATTGATGGTGGCATACAAATAAAAGCATAGATATTATTATGGCTATTAGTCCATTAGATATAAATAGCAAATTAATATTTTATACAGATTATCTTGATGATAAGCAAAGTTGCAAAGTAAATAATGGTCGCCGGTCGCCATTTTGCTAAGGCGGCACCGCATGCACCGCACCGGCTCTCGTCGCAAATTAATTGCACGTCTCTTGTCTTGACTCTCGACTTGACATATTCACTTTGATAACTCAAACCGCATCGCAACGCACCGCAACGCACAACCCGGACTGCACCGCACCGCATCGCAGTCTTTTGGTTCAAATAGTGTTGGGTTACTCGATGCTGATATTGATACTTTCACGTAATTCAGAAAGAAAAAGATAAGCTACAAAGTAGGTTTAGGATAATGTCGCCCTTTGAAAGAAAGAAGAAAGAGATTATAAATATTTATTCTGGGGTAGTGGGGTACCTACAGGCCAGCTATTGAAATTAATTTCCTGGTTTGAATGCTGTCGTTTTGTCTGTCTGCCTCGATCTTATTTTAGTTTAAAGAAACGAGTAGGGGAAGTAAGCCCAAGAAGGGTACCCTAAGGCAAAATTAAAGTTTGAACATGTTAATAACATAATTTCTAAAGACTTAAGTTGATGCGTGTAAGGGAGTTTAATATAGTTTGATAAAATTAGGTCATATTACTTAAAACTACACCAGCAAAATTATTATGAGCAAATAACATAAACCTTCAAAAAACTCATTTTGCCCGTAGGGGGGGCCTAAAATGGGTACTGGCCTCGGGCAAAACGGAAGGCCGGCCTAAGATGGGTAGGTACATAAATCTCTCGAACATTTCTAAGTTAGCTATATCATAATCAGTCTAAAAATAAGCAACTTAAATGTACTTCAAAATTGCACAAAAACTTAACATAATAGAATTTATCAATGTCCAATAACACTGAAGTCAGTAGTAGTAATTAGTCTTTATTGTAGCCAGGCACCATTGCTACTATATTAAAATAAATTTTCATTCATTAATTTCATTCAAACTTATTTTCTTTGCTTCTATTTTTATTATTTTCTATTCAAACCTCGGAGAGCCTAAAGAAAGTATTCTATATAGGAGTGTTGCGGTCTATGGCTTTATACGGAGCTCCAGTATGGGAAGAAGACCTGACTGATAGAACCATCGCCCTTTTAAGAAAAAAGAAAAAAACCTCAGAGGGTGATGGCTATCGGAGTCCTTCGAGGATATCGCATCATCTCCTTCGAGGCAGTGTGCGTCTTGACGGGATGCTCAAGCTTCGTTATATGATTGGCGATCAGATCCGGGCCCGGTGTATTGTACCCTCGCCAAGAAAAATGGAAGAGTGGAAGTTCCACGCTCAACAGTCGGTGACTGAAAGGTGGAAAAAGAAGCTGGCTGAACTCAGATTCGGACTGTCGGGGCTGTCCGTCCGATCCTGGAGGATTGGTTGAACAGGCTGCATGGGTTGTTTACCTTCCGGCTCATACAGGTGCTCACCGGACATGGTTGTTTCGGAAAGTACCTAAATAAGTGAACCGACCACCAGGTGCCACCATTGCAGCTGCGTCGAAGATACGGCGCAACACACATTGTTAGTGTGCCCAACCTGGGAAGGTGAGCGCCGTGAACTCGTCGCAGAAATGGGGGACGATCTCTCGCTTTCGACCATACTAACAGCAATGGTCAGAACCGAGAGGTCTTGGGATGTGGGACTTTCCTTCTGCGAGGAGGTTATGTCGCAGAAAGAAGCTGCGGAGATGGAGAGGGAGATATCATCTAACCTCCCAATCCGCAGCCGGAGAGTAGGACGTCGGAAGAGGGCCTACCAGGCCCTTCTCCGTCCTCCATGAATTGATGTCTTGACGATGGACACGGTGTCAGCCGTCAATAAAATAAAGCCTCGAGAAGGTGCGCGCGGTGTATGAGCCGCGTGCCTTGTAGTGAAAAAGGGATGGATAAACTCCAGATCCATGCTGAGAAAGGGATTTCAAAAAGGACCAGCGCTGTCAGGCTCGCTGAAGAATGCGAGAGCGTACCCGTGATCCTGACCGACGGTGTAGAGGAGTACACCCGTAATGGTTTTAGCCGGTAGGAGTCCAGCATAGCCAATAGTATTCATGACATCCATGAGGATTTCCCCACGTAAAAAAGGGGCAAAACGAGTAGGTACTCATTTTGCCCTACCCATTTTGCCTTTTAGCTAGAAGTTTGCATTATTCGAAAAATAACCTTCAAATATTAACTCTAAATCCGTGTGTTGAGTATGAAAATATACTCGAATAAGTTTATTTCGATACTGAATTAACACTATTAGAAAGACATTTAAGGAAAAGCAAAAATCAATGTGAACTCATCTTGCAATTTTTTATCGAAACAGACGAAAAAATATTTTTGGTCACTGCGCACGTGTTTCTACTAGCTTCGTTTTTTAGTGACTGCCTCAGATGGAGCGGGATGCGGAGCGACTGTTGCACTGTTCGCAGCGAGTCCAGCGTTCAATCTGACGATGTCGCATTGCCTACCCTTTTTAGGCTGGGTACCCGTCTTGGGCTTACTTCCCCTACTCACCATTTTCGTATTTTATACCGTTAAAGATATTATAAGTAACTGTAAAAATAAATGATTGATACTCAAAACATCGATTTTTATGTAGGAACATCACTACCATTGCCGTATGATTTGTAATTTACGTACCTAGGTAGCGAACGGGAATAAATGCCAAACTTGATTGTAAAGACCTATAAAGACTACAGTCTATATTAAAAGGCAGTACCTCTCGCGGCGCACTAATACCCCACGGGAGCGAGGCAGATCTCTAATGACTCGTAATTACGATCAAGGTAATGGACTCTGGTAATGGCGGGCGGCCACAAAGCGCGATGCCTCCATTTTGTTTTTATTTTTTTCGTTTTTTACTCCCGCGGCGCGATGTCTCGGCGGCCAGCGCGTTGCATCAGAGGAGTAGTGAAATATTTTATTTGTGAATTAACTTTTGTAAGTTTGATTTGATACTTTATTGTTACAAGCAAAAAATATTGTAGTTCTGTGAATTTCTTCATGTACCTAATTGCGAATCCACCAATCCGCAATGGAGCAGCGTGGTATGCTCTAGGCCTCCTCAAGGGGAGAGACCCGTGCTCTCAGTGGTTGTCTATTAATGGGTTGAAGCTATCAAAAAAATATTCTGCATTTATAATTCAATAATTCAGTGTTTCTATAAATAAATTTTAAATTCGCTCTGCATAGGTACTTACAAGTCTCTCATGGTCTCTCTATAGGGAACAATTAGATACTCTAATTTAATTGACCTGATAGCATCCTGATAGTAAACTAAATGTACATACATATTATATGTATATCGTAATATTTTTATTGGGATTTATGAAGAAATAATAAACAACTATAAAAATCAATCACAACTTGTTGGTGAAAATATTGTCCAAAAGAATCGTCTAAAAAACTGTATTAAAATTAGGCGGGAAATGATGTAGGGTAGGCACATAATTATAATGATACCTTATTATTATTAGTATTACGTATTGTATAGTTAAGTGTATAACTGGTAGTGTGATGTACCTACCACCATTAACCACTAATGCTCCCGACTGCATCTCATGATTTAGATGTTTTTTGTACTTACTACGATTTGATTACGGTGTGTGGTTGATTACCTATTGACGCCTCGCCGAGTTAGATGGATTTCATCTTTGCGCTTTATCTGAGAGATTAAAAGAAAAAACAGCGATTTATTTAATGACTCAGTATAATTTTGAAACTGAAAATTTCACTACTAAAGCAGAAATATTAATGAAATCATTGCCAACGTAAGTTCCCTAATAAACATAAGTAAATATTTAACAAATATACCTTGCCAATAAAATGCTTAGTAATACTAATAACTAAAAAATATTTTAAGAACTTTTGTATAACCTGCAGAATTCCTATAACATTTACTCATAATAATTCTCAGTCACGGTACCGCTGAATGCGCTTCAGGGCTCAAATATTATATAATTTGAAGACATTGATATTAATTCCACGGAGATGTTTTTAATCGATAAAAAAATATGCTGACGTCACTATTACTGGCACGATTTTACTCTGAATTAGTACTTAGCTGACTGGAAAGGCCTATTAATTACATACTTATTAACTTGTATTAAAATAAGTTTTTATTTTGTTCATGAATAACATTTACTGAACTGTTGGTACTCTTAATACATACGGTCTATTCCTTTCGTAACTATAATTACAAATTAAAATAAATAAATCTACATTGCCAATTTATATTTTCCAATTTGCGATGAATTAGCATGGCCTTATTAAGACCGCCTTATTTTACAAGTGATTATAGCCGAATTTAATCCAAATGCAGCAAGTATAAAAATGTAAAAAAAAATACGGAATAACCCGATAACCTTTTTAAAAAAAGAAAGAAATTATTTACTTTGTTTTGTTTTTAATCCAGAGTACCTATAACCACATTATACACCATTATGCTCATCCAGCATTCATAGATTCATAACATTACAAACGGAAAGAATAAAAAGAAAAAACTTGGGCATTCATTAGTTCGTTATTGAAAGCTCACTTCCATTTTTAATCTACGTGCTCTTAGTTTTGTTTTAATGGCTTGTAATTATTCTCGCCTTTGCTCTTCGATTGCGTAGAGCGTGATCACGGCTCTTACACCATCAGCATAAGACTGTGGTCCGTAGATGATGAGGCGTACCGACACGGCGACAAATAGAGATTTAATTCTGAGTAGTACAGTAATAGTACTGCTTCGAGCAACTTGCTTCTTATAACAAGGGAGACGACATAATATCATAAACACTAAGACTTTATAATAAACATTTATCTACCACATATTTTTTTGCCGAGAATCGAACCCAAGACACTTCGATAGATAGCAAGATGGTCATTATTTACGTTACGAGTGCTATAACCTTTCATTACTTTTAGCAAGTGAACGACCTACAGCGCGCATTTCTATTCAAAACATTCTGAAAGTACCCTTTTGTTAAAATTCGATGGCCCCAGCACAGTTGGTAGTAAGAAGTTAGGAACTACCTGCCTGTCTAGCGACAGTAGCGACCTCCCTGTTTGTTCGATTCCCGGGGCAGACACTTATGTGACAGCTCAGTGTGACAGATAAACGTTTTTTCTTAGGTGTCGTCAGGAAGCCGTAGTCTATACTATACATATAATAATATTATTTAATTTGAATTAAATCGATTGCTAAGACCGTCTTACCATCAAAAGTCATTAATTTTCCCACTATCGCATAATTATTGCATTAGAACTATAATTAACGTATTAGTGTGATATTAAATCACACTCTAATGACGGTATTTCTTCATTATGCATCTTTATATGCAACTTTTAGAGAAAACGATGCAAAAATGGAATCCGGAGTAGATATTTCTTATCATAAAGATTATTCGACATGGGGTCTTTTAATTAAGCGACGTGGCTAACCTCGATCGCTCATTAAACCCATTTGCTGATTCAGATTGGTTTTTATTTACTTTTTATGTTCGTTGCTAATCGAACGAATCGACTTCGGCCGATTGAGACGCAGATATAAGTATAAATCCATCGACAAATCTGATCTTATCGCGGTTTGAATTGAGTGTTTTATATTATAAGTAACATTTATAATAAATACAAGTATGCACTTAGCTTTAAGAATGTAACATATCATTACTATACCTATTACTGTTTTTCAGTATTATAACTAACTGATTGATGTCTGTTTATGGATGATATTTTTGAGAAAAACTATTATCTAACTAAGCCCATATCAATTAAGCACAAATTAAATATAATATCGTAATAATAAGGTAATAATATAGACCCCATAACAATGACTTTAAGAGTTATTTTTACAGTTTCTAAGCAATATGTTTTAAATTTTAATCAATAAAACTGTGTTACACTTTTTCTTGAAATTGAAACTATAATTTATTAATTATTACGTTGTTACTTAGTCGTGCGAGGATTACTGGTACCACACTGGTACTACCACAGATCAATAAATAAGGTGATCTGTGATCTGTGGTTACGACACAATAAGTACCACAAATACCTACCACTCGTATCTGAGACTTTAAAATTGGATATCATATTTCAGCAATAATAAATTATTGGCTATTTTTTATTTATTTTTAACCCCTCACTGAATGTCTGCCACTACTGGCTTGGACTGTCCGAGCAATTTTTAACGTCATTGAAGACAGCGCGCTCAAAGCAGATCTGACAGCGCAAATCTAACAATAAGTTAGGTAGGTAGGTATATTAACTTAATTCGGGCGCATAAATTTTGGAATTAGGGCCCAGGTGGCGAAAGAAGTATGTGACTTATGTGAGCAATTCAGTGTGCCTCCGTTCTGTAGTTTTCTCGGAAGGGCATTAGGTTTTTTTTTCATTGACAACACGGAATTATAGCGAAGGTAATTTTATGCCGTTGTGATGTGCCGTGTGGTCAATCGATTCCCCACGACTCAGCGATTCGTTTTATTCCCTGCTAATGCCGGGTCGGCCTTTATTACTCCAAGATTTTTTAGATGTTACTTTTTATGTGCCTTTCACCGAACACCCTTCAACAAAAACTCACTATTGTAAGAAGTGATGAAGTTATGTTTTTCATTAAATTGCTGTAGGTATTTTTATTTGAAGATGACGAGCGATTTTTGTATTCACGGTTTTTAGAATCCCACCCAGTATTCAATGTGGGTCGAGAGGGCCAAAGATTTACTTTGGCAACAAGATATAAATAGATAGTAGATACCTAGCACCTATTATCTAGTAAAGCAATTACTGAGTATTTATACTAAGGGTCTAATAGTTATTAATGTAGCATTTTCTTTAGAACCCTTATAAAACCATTTAATATTGGGATGTGAGCCCGCAATCCCGACAGATCTAATGACACGTAAACAACATTAAAAAACTCATTATATTCTCCTATTTAATGGTTGTGACTTTACCTGTAGCCACCAAGATCCATTATATCCACTTACTACTCGTAATACGATTATACAAGGTATTCAGCGTTGCACAATTCTCTACATCTTTCATAATTTTTATTTTTTTTTATTTTTGTTTTGCGACATTTGTTTTGCGAGAAATTAAAAACCGAGTTAAAATTAATTGGAACTGGACACAATTACGACAGAAGTCTAGACGGCTGTCAATCGAGGTGATATTTGGAAACATTCCAGGATTTGGAAAAGCTCGTCCTATAGCAGAATTAGCAGATGCACCATGGTCAACGAGGAGGAATTGAATTGAACTCAAAACTAAACGACAAAATTTTAATTTTAATTCACTAGTGATGTCTATAGATATTCGATTTTATTATCTTTTTGTAGGCACTTATTCACTTTTCAAACAAGAGAACAATAATTGTCCAGGTGGTTTGGTTCGGTTATAATCTGCGAATTCAAAAAACATTCGGTCGTCGGTTATAAGTACATATTATTATATATACAGGGTGGATTTTTGAGACGGGTCAGTAAGGGCAGGTACCTTAACCGTTATAGTTACAGGAAAACGTTCCTAGGAGACTATCCACAACTTTTTAAGATATTCTGAACTACATTCACAGATTTTTGAGAAAATGTATAGTCAGCGAAAAAAATGCTAAAATCCAAAAAAAAAAAATTGGTTGTCTGTAAAGTCGGTTTACGGACAATGGTTTTACGTGATAACGTCTATTTCGTAGAAGAATAATTTATGATATAAATAATGTAATGTAAGAACGTAATGGAAGCCCTACGCACGGAGCCGCGGTGCTACTCGCCAGTTGTGTCAGCTTGAACATGGCTTGACGCGCCACCGCGACCCGCGTATCTAGCTAGATTATAATATTAAATTTCATACTAACTATACGATTTTAAACATATTTGAGTTGAAAATTTGGTTTAAATCGTTTTAAATATCAGGAGCTGCGCGACATCTGTGATTTTCTTGACTACAACTAAAGTCCGAGTCGATGTACTGTGTAAAGTTCTTTTAAGTAGTTCATACCTATAAACAGAGATGACGCTATTGTAGATTTTCGTTTTCATATACTTAATAATAATACGTACGAGCTACGAGAAATCATTTCTTTTCAAAAGATTGTAAAATAAAATAAAAATGAAATGAAAAATGCCTTCCAAGCGGACCGATTACGCTTGAGTGGGAGAGAGACGGCCGGTCTAGCGTGCCTCTCTCTCTAATGCTGCGCGCGCTTCCGTGACGTTACTCCGGCCGTTACTCGGTTTTCGTGAATGCCTCTCAGGCTCATCGTCTTTATAAACGTTATCACGTTAAAAAAATTTATGCGTATCGATCCTACTTCGTATGGGGATCAAAATACTCTACGGGACCATTTAAGGTATGAGTACTAGAAATGTCAGAAATCGCTAAAAACATTTTCCATACATTTTGTACTGAAAAACGATAAATCAACTCGTAATATTCTTTATCGCCAAACAACCTTATTTGTTCCTAAAAAAAATAAGTAAAAAAATTATAAAAAAGAAGTTTGAAAGTAAATTTTGAATTTTGAATCTTCAAAACCAGTTGGATGAATGGCCCCTGACGGAATTGCAAAAAGTTTATTTTCAACAAGATGGTGCACCGCCACATAACAGCCGTCTTACGCGTTCTAATTTGAACAAACAATTCGGGACACAGTGGATAGGAACACATGGTCCAATTAAGTGACCACCTCGCAGCCCAGAAGCGTTAGCCTCTCGATTTTTTTGTGGGGCCACCTAAAAAATGAAGTCTACAAAAGAAAGTACGACAGTGTTCAGGAGCTGAAAGAGGCATTAACGGGGATTTTAAATAATATCCATCAAAGAAAATTTCCGCTGTTACTTGCTCAGTACAAAAACGAGTGAACTTATGTATTCCTGAAAACGGCGGTCATTTTGAACAATTTATTTCGTAGATAACCTATTTTTAAGTTTGTGTGATATGTTGTGTCTTACCTGTGGTTTTTGTATTTAAATTTCAATAGGCCGTAAAGAATATTTTAATCGTAGTAAGAAATAAGATTGTTTGGCAATAAAGAATATTACGAGTTGATTTATCGTTTTTCAATATGAAATGTATGGAAAATATTTTTAGCATTTTCTGACATTTCTAGTACTCATACCTTAAATGATCCCATAGAGTATTTTGATCCCCATACGAAGTAGGATCGATAGGTATAAAAATATTTTTTTTTGGATTTTAGCACTTTTTTCGCTGAACATACATTTTCTCAAAAATCTGTGAATGTAGTTCAGAATATCTTAAAAAGTTATGGATAGTCTCCTAGGAACGTTTTCCTGTAACTATAACGATTAAGGTACCTGCCCTTACTGACCCGTCTCAAAAATCCACCCTGTATATTAAAAACTCGATTTGATAGCCCCACATAACTATCTTAGCTATCAAAAAGCAATTAGTTCTCAAAGTCGTAAAGAAAATTGCAGCGACGGGAATAAAAGTGGGCAAACAATAAAATGCTTGTTTCGGCATTTCCGATTCTAATTCAGGATTGGTTTTTAATGACATTTCGTAGGGTTGAACACGATACTGTATATATATGTATTTATGTAATATTGACTGAATACCGCTGTAAACTGACTGCAATAATTTTTGACACACTGAAAATTATTATATAAGTAGGTAAAACTTATTATAGATTTGATGAAATTCTGATCTGGGATAGGTCCAGTGGTTTGGAAAATATGAGGTAATAAAGAACACACATACATACCTACTTATATACCTACATACATATTACATACATTACATACAAATTACATACATAAAATATATATCGTGAGTACCCGTATTATAAGTACTAAAAATGTTTACAGTCCGCGATGAGTTAAGTTTGAAATCATGGAATACAATATACTGGATAAGATCTGGCAATGGTAATGGCAATGGCAATGGTAATGGTAAGAAATGATCTGCCAATTCTGTCAAACCAACCCTAGCTCGGGCTGCATCAGAGCACGCGAGGTGAGCAGCCCCGCCCTCCGCCCCCCGGCCGCGGCGCCAGCAACACAACACCTCCAGAACAAAGCCACCATAATTACTGCCCAGAATAATGGGATCCCATGTTAATGTTGGGGATCATTCGGCGCGCACGCATGCTTCGATATGTAGATTAGTTTAAATGCAAAGACTCTACACGGTCGACTACGAATGAAACAGGGATGGATAAAAATATTCGAATAGAAGGTACCGTAAATGTAAAGATATCGAATTTATAAATATACCGGCTTATCCAGCTGATCTAGGACTTAATTAATTACATTTAGGACTAAATGTTTTCAATATGTATAAAATGTTCTTATTACATTGTTACAAAACCACACCCCTGTCGAATTGGGTTTTCTGTAAGGACAAAGTTGGGAGTCATAAAAATAAGTAAATAAAAATTGATTTATTAATTATAATATTAATTAAGTGTACCTACGGGATATCAATTATCAATGCCAAAGAATTGGTTTGTGAATTACTGAGTTTCTCAAGGCCTGCTTACACTTACGGAATATGTAATCAAATGCATGCAACAATATATGTATCTACATGCATGTAATTTATTTACACTTACGAACATATACAGTACAAATTACAATAAAATGCATTAATCCCACAAAATTACATCTTTGCATAATTATCTCAACTGGAAAAGCGGTACCTACTACCACAAGGTGGACAATATTACTGAATTATTAATGAATTCTATCTTTAATGCACTATATTCATGTTATATTCAAATATACGTCTGGATTACATTAAGAGACGTCGTTCTATAAATTCATACGAGCGATAACGCGAGGTTCTCATTAGTGGGTGATAAGAACCACCATTGGGTTATAGGAACGATCGGCCCAGTATTTCGGACCCGAATGTCAATGGAGCGATATCTCAAAGCTCAAAAATAAATTTTAATGATTATTAGGACAACAAGATTTGTTCGAATGTTTCGAGTTCCCGTAGACTGAGAGCTTACAAAATTATACTTTATTAAATAAATCTACTGCCGCATGCTGCCAGCCGCGCCGTAGAATAATAATGTCATGCCAATGACGATAACTGATCAATATTTGTGTACATTTATATTTTCCAACATAAAATAATTTTACTTCGTTTCAAAATAAATTAATTTGTGAAACGTATTACATTTTTTAAATATGAAAATAGGTATTTTTTATTTAAAAAACAATTATATAAAAATATGTTCACAATTAAAAAATCCTTTTTATTTAACCCTTCAATCAAATAAATTTAGGTACCTACTGTATTTCTCTGATGTTTTGAGATAATGCAAATGCCTTGATAAAATCAATAAAATAGGTTTTTTAAAAATTCTTTACCCATGAATAGCCCAAGTCGTCATGGTAATTAGCCACAATTACGTATCTTAAAGTGGTTGTCGCCGCTTGCTAATCGTTATTCCGCCTAACTACCGGTCATTATGTTTTTGCAACAAAAGAGCTTCTTAATGACATCCAAAGAACAACGAACGTACGGCATGTCTTGTTCTTTTCCTGTCGATATTTTAATTATTAAGTATTTAATTGAGGTTACCTGGGGGGTAAATAATAGCTATCTAGTTTTTATATTCATCGCTGTTAGCATGAAGAGTTAATACGATTGTCTTGACCATAAAAGGCTTTGAAGGCAAAATTATTTTTCTCCCATATTCTTCGTCTGCTAGAAGAGATTTGTTTAAAAACTAAATGGTATTTTTTACTTAGTAATGGATATTGTAGGAAAACTATTATAGAAATAAACTACATATCTTCATTTTATTAAAGGCTTTTCAAAACATCACCTTGACAAGTAAACTTGATCGTATATGACCAGCTTTATAAGTACCTACTAGGCATATACTGTTCGTTCATTTTATCACAGTTTTTGTAATAAGTAAAAAAATGATACAACATTTATCGAGCAGGCTCCTAGCCTACTCCTCAGTACAAAGCGGCCGACTATAATCGAATTGATTCGTTAATTACCGCTTTATCTCGACCACCATTAGGCGGCCGTCCCACGCGTTTCTTAATTGGTATCAATTCGAGTTACAGACGGTCGTTCTTACCACCGCGACCACGGATGTGATGCGTCGATGCGACTACGTGCGAGCCAGGTGGTTTCGTTAATACGAACACGTCGAATGGGGTAGATAAAGCTTTGGTTCAATAATTAATACACACATAACATAAATAACGCAACACATTCATAGCCTCACACTAGGATTCTATGTGACGTGGATGTCATTAGTGCCTCGCTGAGATTCGAACCCAGTAGAACACTTGGCACGGCGCGCGGCGCGGCGGCGGTCCGGCATGGTAAACATTTATGTACTATTATAATTATGTTCATTTTATGTATTAAGTTACGGATACTATGTGTTATAATTTTTTGTCTCAAAGATCATCAAAATATCGAATACTTATCAGTGCCGGATTTATATTTTTTATGAGTGTAGGTAGGCCAATTAATTTTCACCGCCCCATGTACCGTTCTAAAATAAGAATTTTCCATTCATAGTAAGGGAGGCACTGAATTAGTCACTTAGAAAGTGCGTAAAAAAACAAGAATTACAATTTTTTGCGATACTTTTTAATAACAAAATCATCTATAATATATCATCTTCTGAAATCTGCCGCCCCTAGGACGCTGCCCCTAGGCCACGGCCTATACGGCCTATTGACAAATCCAGGACTGAATTACTTATTATAAGTCCCAAGGAGCCTTCTTTACGTGTTCTTTGCTGAATTTTCATACAACTTTAAGTAATAGGTGATGCAATTACATGTCATTGTTTAGGTTTTAGGTATCCACTAGGTACCTATTCGAAAAAGCATTAAAAAGTTTATTAATTAGCAGCACTTTAGATAATTAAACAACAAATAAAAACCATCCACGAAGGAAGCACGTTTATCTCCGTCCGCTGAATTCTTGGACGTGTAACCTGACCAGCGTAGTTTGGTCTCTCGGAGAGCGTAATTACAAATATTTATATACGACTCGATTGGAACGCTGGAAAATGGAGATGGTCATGAATGAGTTGGTTGTGGTTTCAACCCATAATCGCCCGCTACTGAGCTCTGGTCTCTCCTTTTTAGGATGCCTGGAAAATGCTTCAACACGCAGCTCCAGTCTGATTAGTGGCCAACGTGTCAGAAGACTCAGAAGTTTTCACGCCACCGACATGGCTTAACGACTGTTCCGTCGACTTTACATACCCTCAGAAGCATGGAAGTGCTCAAGAAATGCCACCAGCACGAGCGGTGGGTTGGTGTTAGTATCTGGTAAATCACGGTGAGGTTCGCTGTTTACGTTCGCCGAAGTTCAGGTGATGTCATCGTAGAGCCATAAAGATCGGAAACCCGATATTTTAATACGTGTGTCACATAAAAAATTACGAATTGTCAAATGCGAAATGTGTCTGTTGTATTTGGCTTGTTAAAAAAATAGTAAGTTTTTTTTAAGCAAATAGCCGGCAAACGAGCTGACGATCCACCTGATGGCAATTTAAGTGGCTATCGTTGTCCGTAGACATCAAACCAACACAAAGCAACACCAAAGGAATCACTGATGCGTTGCCGACCAAGAAAGAGTGAAAAAATAAAGAGAAAAAAAAAGAAAAATAATTATGTACAAGTACCTACCTATTAGAATATTTAGGATCTTTAATAAGTAGGTATATGGTAGAAGGGCTTTATTTGCCATCTAGCATCATCATAGCTTTATCTGAAAACAGAAAAATATCCTTAATGAGCCTTTACGGTTTTCAATAAATTTTCATTCATGAAAATCTCATTGATCATCAATGAAGTATTATTACTAGCGTATAGAACCGACACCGCGAACACCATGTATGTCCCAAATGTCCCAATACTCCCAATGCATTGGCGCCACGTGGTTTCAATCTTCAATGGATTCGTTCGATTTTGAAAGGAGAACCGGGACTCAATTTTGAAAATCGAATCTCCCGTTGGGACACACATTTTGTTCGAGATGTCTGTTCTATACTTGTGTGTTCTATACTTCAATGGATGAGCCTTTGTAGTTTTGAATAAATTTTCATTCATAAAAATCTCATTGATCATAGACAAATCCTTTCTTGGCTGCACTAAATATCTTCTTCACACAGAGTACCCATACGCTTATAAATTCATGACTGACTGACAAGTTGTGAGTTCAGAGGACGGCACACCGGCCACCGCACATCAGCCAACCTTCGTGCACGGTAGTGGGGCTCCATATAATTTGGCGGTGGAACTAACACCGGTTCGAATTACATGCAATTAAGCTATCATTAAGTGTTCTCGCGGCCTGCAATTTGCCGCGCCGGGCGGGTGCGGGGGGAGGGTGCGGAGGGGAGGGAGAGGGGTTAATTAACAGAGCATTCTGATAGGCAGATGCGATCCGCGGCGACGCTTCAATCGTGGGATTGTTGTAATTGCTCGATAGTTTTGTTTACATCCAATAGACTGGATTAAGAATCTTAATCGAAGTTCCCTCAAAGTTTTAATATTTTGTAGGTACTGTGCTCAAAGCGTACTGTATTGCTATATAGCTGTATGACCTGTGTTCCTACTTACCTATTGTTATAACTAAAAATTTGATTAAAAAGTAAAGATGCAGTACACGGTAAACATGTCTGTCTATCTATACATAATAATATACAAACCTACAACAATATACAATTAAGCATTACTTACAAAATTTTATAACTTTAAAGGAGCGTAGGTATACTTATCATAATGCATGCAATAAATTTTATATTTATTTCTCTACATCTGCCACCAGCGGTTCAGCAGAGCATATCGGAGTACGGGGGTAGTTTGCACCCTTTGTGTGCGTCCGGGACGTCACGGTCTGCTGACGGAAGTGATCGAGCCACGGCCCATGGAGACGAACGATATTGTTGCCATGGAAACACTCATGGTGACCATGCACGTTACTAATCGTTCAACTAATACCAGTGAATGCACAATTTTATTTATGTAGGTCCTACCAATTTGTTTGGTAGTACCAAACATGAAAAAATACAACCGAATAATAGCCTCTTCTTTTTTGAAGTTTGTTAAAAATGGTTACATTGAGCATTTGAGCAGGACCTACGTCATTGGAGGATCCGACTGGTACACTGTACACTGTACAGTGCAGTGTACTGTACATTGCAGTTGAAGTCTGCAACTGCAATGCTGTAACAACGGCTAGACAACGCCTGCAGTTAAAGAGTGCACCTCAAGCATGTGAACGCGTTGCACGGAGCAACTGGTGTGGGCACTGAGCCGGTGTAAAATTAACCAACGCGCCGACATCAAACGAGCCGCCGCCCCTTTGAGCCCGCCGGCCGCCGCGCATTGTCTCCCGCCATGTTGTTTTAATACTTAATTTCGTGTTGTCATGTTAAAAGTTTATTACCCGGCCCGATACCCGATCGTTGCGCAATTCTAACCCTTAAGAATTCAATACTAAGACCCAACAATTAAGTCGAATTGACTCATTATTTTCGACGTAAAAATCCACACGCAACTTACGTCTTTAATCCCTGGCCGATAAGAATCTATTACGAAAATGGTGAGAAGTTTTTGTCCCGCGGTTGTCTTAGATCATTAATAGCGGAAGTGTTAAAGTTAAAGGGTTTCTAAAAGGAGACTCGGCTCGGTAGTTGACGTGATCGTTTTTTGGGTGGATTTTTTTTATCACGTCACTTGGCTTCGTGACATCAAAGTGTTGCCCACACACTCAGGTTTAAATATAAAAACCCGTTAAAACGGAGTTGTAAAAAACTTTCATTTAGGAGCCCACAGATAGGAGCTTGGTAATTTCCTGCTCAAGAAGCATTTTGTTTTATAATAATATGCAACTGTCCAAAACTTCAAGAGAGGAGATGCATGTAAGTCCAGGGGCTTCACTGATGGACTACAGGTCAAGAAGGAAGTGGTTTTTAGGGTCTTCGATCTCGTTGTGACCATAATACCATTAGGTGGCTTTTGTAGTGCTAGGTTGGAGGCTAGGCTATAGTAATATCATAAAAATATGCCGCTATGACGGGTATAATCAATCAATCAATCAATCAATCTATCTATCTATCTATTTAATGTGGACTATAGGTACAATTTTAGTTGTAATATAATTATAATAGTTTACATGTAGGTCTCTCTATGTCCTGCCTCGTTGAGGCGTACAATAATAAAATAATATAATAATTACATAATATTAAAATTTGATTAAATTAATGCTATCTCTATCCAAATTAAATTAATTTTAAATTACAATTCAATAAATAAAAATTAAAACCAATCAAACGCATGTCTATAATAATTTACAATTACAATAATTTAAATCAAACCATCAAACCGTATGATAAAAATATAATTATATCATATTATTACTTTGTCATTTAAATATTCCTGAATGCTGTAATAACATTTGTCAATGAGCATAGAAGCAAATTGTTCTTTAAAACTATCCACTTGGTTAATGTTACGTATAGCTGGTATTCTGTTATATAATCTCATATATTATATAATCTGTTATATAATGATGACCATTGTGGAAAAAAGCTATAACCTACTGCTGTGGGTACACCCGTAGACACAAATGAAATTAATAAACCGGGCAAGTGCGTGTCAGACGGCCCACGCGCAATGTAGAGTAGTAGTAAGTTTATAGACTATTACTCTTTATCTACTTATGCTAACATAGCCGTGATAGTAAAGTCCTTGGAAATTCATCATATTATAACCTTTTTGAGATTTTTTAACTTGTCTAACTCCAACCGTTTAGCCAGCAGGACACTTGACTCTAACCAAAATTAGTACTTATTTCGCAAACGAACCCCTAAACCCAAAAATAGTCTTAGAAGACCCATAATAATATACCCATAATAATAGACCCATAATAATAATAAAGTTTTGTAATACTAACAAATATGAGTCATAGTTACTTGAAATAAAAATTATTATTATTATATTTTAAGACCTTTTCAACGATACCCCACACTATATGGTACGCGACGAATAAAAAAATCATCCTCACGTTACCAGTGAGGAGAGATACCCTGAAAAAAAATTTTTTTCAATATTTATTCTACGATTTTGGAGTTTTAATAAATATGTATACCATACCGAATTACATATTTCTAGCACTAAGGGTCTCGACTTTACTTCGGACAGACGGCCAAGTTGCACAAAACTGCAGTATAAACTTTCACACAAGGCTCACATCGTCAGTCTTAGTGAACTTACAAGAGTTCTTTCGGTCTGTAACAGCTGTACAGAAAGAGGCTCATTATCTGTATACCTAATATCTGTATAGGTACCTAGTGGTTCTATTAGATACTGATATAATCCAATTATTTAGTAATGGGATTTCTTATACAGCTATGTGCTGTCAAATTTCGCCCAAATTAGAAATATAGGTATCGGCTGTATAAGCGCTTATGGCGTTACTATACAGCAATTTATACAGCTATAAACGTTTCCATTGTGCACTCTTGAAATACTGTTATACAGCGCATTTGTGCTTCTTGGGCGGACAGAGGGAGGGAAGGACGGATAGGACAGGTAACCACGAAGCATGAACCCTAAACTAAAAAGCATAATATTAAAAACGATAGGTATCATAACATTCTATTTTACTTACAACAACAAAAGATACATATACTTAATAACTTGGGGTTATTTAAATTGCATAAGCCTTTCAAAACCTTTAGAGTACAACCCCTAATACAATCCCATTCCCAGCATAAAAAACATATTGCTCCAGCCCTTTCTTTAGTTAGTATACATTTAACGAAACTTAAACTATATCACAAGGCAATAAGAGCTATCTCGGAATTAGTCGATGGCGTCGTTTAGGTGCTATTGTTATGGTAAATAACACCATAAACACTTCTTTCATGCCGGCCAGCTAGGTTACCGACGTCTCGTGGAAGTGTGAAATTCGTCAAACCGTTAAAGAATAAATGTGTAAAATATTTTAGGTAAGTAAATTTAGCTTTTTTGTGAGTTTTAGGTAAAGTTATGATGAAAGAGAGAGACTTGACTTTGAGTAACGTGACCGTTTTCATATTTAAACTATTTTAAAACGATCCGCTCTAAACGGGAATGGGGAGACATGATATGATATTGTGTGAAGTGACTAAACTCGGCAATCGAATGAGTTTTAGTCATAGATGTAATTAAAAAACATTACATCTATGGTTTTAGTAGGTACTTACCTGCCTACTTTGAGATTGTTCACTGCACCTAAGTAAAAGCGCCGAGACGCAGTGCTAGAAAGCTGTAATTTGGCATGGATATACATAAGATATTTATTAAAACTCTTTTTAAAATATTATTAAAGCGAAAAACTGAATTGCCTGCCGAGATTCGACCCACTGGAAAGTCTCCTTTAAAAAGGGAAACTGGACCTATTGCTATGATGCATAGGTTGATAAGATAATGAGCCTGTGGACTGCATTTAATTTAGGTACTCGCATTGCCTTAGTGCCTTAGTGTTAAAGTTCCCGCGTGGTACCAGTGGTAAAAGAAGGCTATTAAAATCTACCGTGAGATACTGACATAGCTGACGAGGATCATAATATCTTACCATCACGACACCTGGATCTTTCTTTTGTCGACTGTGACTCTATAGCTCACTAATTAGTGACCCATTGCAAAGTAAGACAAATAAATATTGTTCTTAAGCCTTGGACGTTTGTTATTTTGTAAGTAAAAGTATGTTATTTTTTTGGTTATTAGTATCTGAGTCCATGCCGCAACATTCTATACAGCTCTACATGATAATCTATTACAGAGATTGTGAAATCTGTAAGCGTGTTTTACGCTAATTGATTTGAGATTTCAGACACATTGTAGTGAGAAAGTCAAGATATGGCATCAACAACTTAGGTTGACAATGTTCGCTCCCACTCCCAGAACAGGGTTTGATTCTGCCGGTCATTGTGTCAGTTGTATGGAAATTGCGGCGTCAGTATCACACCGACAGTTGACGGCTCCCGAATACATGAATATATTAAAAGACTACATTGTATTGTATCGACTACTAACGACCCGAGCTCACCTCGTGACGAGTAGTGCACAGAGACATAGGCGTTGTCTGCTTCAAAATAAAAAAAATTCAAAGTCATATACCCACTTAAATGTCATTCTATCACCAATTCGAAAATGTGCTTTGAAAAGGAGAAAAAAATGGCTAAAGAAACTGTTGAGGACATCCTTTAAATGAATAAAGAAGTACCTACCGTTTATTCTTTATTCTAAGTACCTAAATCGGAAGATGCTATAATTTTTGCAAATGGTGGTAAATGTTAGTTCTGCTTCACAGCAAAATCTCACGATTTGTGAAGTATCTAAATAGATACAAAATACACGTCAATAAGACATGAATTTAATAATGACCAGGAATGTTGACTCCTATCTTATTCTCCACCCTTCTCTTGTTACAGTTTTATTACCTACAGCTTGGGTTCGCGTTGGTTCTCCCCTGAGTGAGTAGTATCCGCACGCGAAATTTTGGATTCCGGTTCTCAGGGGTGTATTGTGTCGAATTGTCGACACGGCTGATGGAGAAATTAAGCTTGTAGGTTAATCGTGGCGTAGATTTTATTCGTGGGATATAGGTGGAGTTAAGGTTTGGTGAGACAGGTCTCACTATCCTTTTCTCCACTAGTTTCCCCTCGTCCACGGATCATGACGGCAGCGATCGTCAGATATATTCTAGGACAGCATTCTGTGGTCTCATTGCCCTCGGGTGTCGTGGCTTTGTTCGAGTAGGTCTTGGTTCGAGTAGGAGGTAGGTTACGTAATGCAGAATTGCCTTATGAGGCTTGACATCCCCTCCTCTTGCCTAAGGACGATCCCCTTGTATCTCTTTTGGTTATCGATCGATACACTCCTATCCATACTACAACGGGATTTCTGGATTTTGTCCGCTAGAAGATCAAATAAAAAGGTTCTGTTCCGTTGTATACCATGTTTCAGGTAAAAGGCAACCCTGGTGCAACCACAAATGGGAGACCTCTCTCCAGAGTCCAGATAGAGTGAAAGTGTCTAGACCCTTCTCTGGAGTTGGGACGGACTTTGCCCGTCCATTTGGGCTTTGGCCAAAGCTCCTTCAGGACGTAATCTTAAGGAAGACCTACCTGTGCGTTTTTGTTCGCTTTTCTACTAAGGCCGTGCTTTTGGAGGTATGTAGTTTACTCTTGTCTAGTACGATGTTCTAGCTCAGAGTACATATAGTTCTGGCCGAAAATCGGGCTTCTCCTATTTTCTTATTTACTCACATCAAGCTCCCAAATGATGAGACTTGAGAAAATAAAATTGCAGCAAAATGTTCTAGTCTAAGCTTCAGTAGCCATCCATGATTTTCCGTAGCATTCAGATGGCCTTACACCTGTAGCATAAATTTGCTAATTTAATTTTAATAAACGATAGAGAAGCTTCGATAGTTCACAAAACGAGCAATAGCTCTCCGGTCGGCGCATGCGCAGCGGGCGGCCACATTAACACCTCGGGCGCTGCAGGAGGCCTGTAATACGTTGTTTTTTTTTCACAAAGTAACTTTCGTCGTTCCGCCCCGACGATGTGGCTTTGTGTGCGGAACAAAGCCGTAGATGAGTTTGCAAAAACTACTGATAGTGTGATCATCCGTTGGGCTATGCCCTATGGGTACATTTTAGACAATGTTAATTAAGAAATTTTAAAAATATTATTAAAATGACGAGATGGTGGAAGAAGGGTTTAATTTAAAACTATCATCATAGTAATCGTTATTAAAACAACTCTACTCTATTGTTTAATTGTCCAACAATCCGCACCTCAAAAGGACCCGTGTTTAGTAGTGGGCCGTGAGTTGCAGACACTGTTTAATGTAATAAATGGGTTTTCAAAAATTTCTGTGTTTTTTTAATGTATATTAATATCCAATTCAAACAATAGGTACCTTCGAATATTGAAAATAAATTACGTAACATAAATAATTATGTATCTTTAAAAGAAACAATGAGTATGAGATTTCCGTATACAAATTTTTCAGACGAAAGATAAGATTTTCGTATTATATTAAGTATAGGTACATTTATGTACTATTGTCTTCTGTGGTATAAGTAGGTATATATTTTTTCTATGTTTTACGGACAAACATACAAGTCTGAATGTGCGCATGTAAATTACTCGTACACCGATTAAGACTACGCACACTGCGTACCTACACAACATAATAGAAATCCTTGGAAGTAAAAAAGACCATCTTCACTGGCATGACATGAAGACAAGGAGCTAATGGTCCTTGCATGAAGAACGTGCCTTAGCCTTTGTTAGACAAAAAGCAAATTAGCTTCTTCTCATTAGGCATTCGTTCGGTCACAATTTATGACATAATGCCTAATGCCATCTAATGAGGTGCGCGCACTGGCCGGCCGGCCAAACCGCCAGCGTCCGCGGCTGCGGCAAAAACGCGCTCGACCGCGGCTGGCTCGTCATAGTTTTTGCATGACATGATGGCGTTTTGCCGACGCCAGCATTCCGCTCAAATTGTACCCCCATTATAATATGGACTCCATTAACAATGTCTTTTAAAGGACTCTGAGAAACCATTAGGGGCATTAGGTAAGTAACACTCTTGTTATGAAGGGACGTAGTCCAGGTACATTATGTAAGATAAAATGGTAATATGCAGGTACCTCAATTAAACTTGTATTAGACGTTTGGAAGGAAATGGAGTCTGAATCAGCATTTCCATTATTGTACAAAAGCTCGTGTCAAAACCAAGATATTATGCGTACATAAAAAAGAGGGTCAAAACCTTATTGTCTCTACGTACTTTGATAACCTTGAGACCATACCATGCCAAGCCGCTTCTTTGTCCAAGTTCGTTGTTGGAACAATGGTTTATGATAATATGACATTAGGAAAGTGCCTTTTACTTAATTATAAATTATAATATTGAAGTTTCTCAACTGTCTTATGTATTCTTCAACGTTATTTTATAAACATTTCGGTAAATACTGATACAAAAACTTACCAGCAAGCAACATGGCACATCCCGACTCATATAGCATATGCGAAGAGTGAATTTAATAAGGGATATCCGAATCACATTTCGAAGCGTGGTCACCACATACAGGGTCCATCCATACAGTGACGCATCTCGTTTTTGCGGTCCCGTGGCAAATTCACTTAATTGTGTCTACGACCCCGGGACGCGCGAGTCTCGCGGTAATTGTCCGCCGGCTTTTTGGAAGGACCACTTTCCGCTAATGTTGGCTTGCGAACGGACCTTGCCTGGGAAGTTGGTTGTGGCTTTCGTTCATTTTAAACAGTATTTTAGGTCCAATTTGGCTGGCTTGGGAACACATTTTATTATTGGTTAAACACGTATTTGCAGAGGGATATGGATGCAAATGTTAGCCTGGGAATACACGTCCGATTTTGTTTCCGATTGTCTGATCAGACTAGTCTGATCAGACAATCTGAAGGCCCTCGTGCCATACATTTGTTTGAATACACAATACACGTCCGATCAGATTGTAGGATCGGACGTCCGAGTCGGAAACAGCGCCAAGACGTCTACGATTTTATGGCCGATCCGATTGTCTGAAGGTGCGGTCTGCATACTTTTCTACAGAGACCAATACACGTCCGATTCCTCCTTCCGACTTGCCAGTTTACTCTCTAGCGTGACAGTGAACGCACGCGTCGCATTGTTATGTCATTTTAGTAGTTAAGTAGATAAGTAATTTAGTACATAAGTAAATAAGTAATTTAGAAATTTTTCTGTTAAGTAGGTGGGCAGGGCTTATCACTTAACACGTTTGGACGGGCACTTTTTACTTAAAATTTAGTTAAAATTTACTAAAATGGTTAAGTAATTAAGTAGGTCACGAGGAAGTCGTAAACTTCTTTGCGTTGTTGATCATTAGTTTTTAGGAAACCAAAGGACATGCAAGATTTATTTTAATTTAGATATTATTATGAATATTTTAATTTATTTTTATTATTTTAATGTTTAATTCTTTAAATGTATAATAATTTCTACCAATACTCATACTCCATACGTTGTGCCTTATTTTATTCCTATATGGTATCTATCCCTTTTTTCATTTTAATTTTTACCCACGACGGACGGAACGAAACGAAGGCGGTTTATTTTATGCATTAGGGGTTAGAGGTTGTTTGTTTGTTAGTTTGTATGTATGTATATTACCGTTTTTATGAAAACTACTGGGCCGATTTCATTGCAGTTTTTTGCATCCAAAAGGTATCACTAAAAAGCGGGCTTATAATTATATGTTTTATGGCGGTAGGCCACCAGAGGGCGCTGCAGTAGCCTGATACGGGGGGTTTTTCAAAATTTTTATTTTTATGCTCTGCTATCTGTACCTACACGCTGCTAACTATTCCAATTTTTAACCGACTTCAAAAAAAGGTGGAGGTTCTCAATTCGACTGTATTTTTTTTATGTTTGTTACCTCAGAACTTTGGACTGGGTGAACCGATTTTGATGATTTTTGTTTTAATCGAAAGCTGGTGCTTGTCGTGTGGTCCCACATAAATTTTATCGAGATCTGACTATGGCATCCATGTCGAAAGCATATGTCTTACATTTGCATTAAGTATGTGCGTGATAAATGGACGAATAACTCAATATTCAACCGATTTCGACGATTCTTTTTTATTGGATGTACTTCATTTGAAGTCGGTTATTTTTTTGTTAAAATTAAATACAGCCGTATTGGGGCGGCTTAGAATACTAACCCGAATCCCACGCCGGAAGGGTGTCGTAAAAGGCGACTAAATCCGGCCCGCTGGTGGTAGGGCCCTCGGAGGGATTATATTAATAGTATTGATTTTAATTGTTAATTAATACCATTATTACTATTATTATTTCTCCATTGGGGTTCGCCTGGATAGCTACCACCCTCTAGCATGAGACAGCCGCCAAACGACTCGTGTTCCGGCTGGGGGCTTGAGAGCCAGTTCTTTCTTTCTTTTTCTTCTTTCATTCTTGGCCGGCAACGCATCGGTGATGCCTTTGGTGTTGCTGATGTTCATGGGCGGCGATAGCCACTTACCATCAGGTGGATCGTCAGCTCGTTTGCCGGCTATTTGCATAAAAAAAAATTAGATTATTTGTAATACGCTTATACATACACACCCTCGCGGTAGGTTTTTACCTGTGTTGCGGGTGGCATAGATGACACATATAACACATCCCAATAACACCCATGACCCGAGTACAAGAGTTAAAAGAGCTTATACTTATTCTATAACAATCAAAAAACTTTTCGGGGTATCTCAGTAATTTTGGATGTTTTAAGTAGAAATTACTCTCGGTAAGTCTTGTCAGATTGATACTTAATCAATCTGAATTGAAATTGAATATTGAATCCAATAGCGACGTTATTTCTTCTTTCGCGCTAACACGAGCAAATATGCAATAAGTAACCATAATTTTCATTCGCCGTCCATCTTTTCTTTCTGGCAAGCAAGCACTTACCGCTCTCACAGCTCGAGAACGACTGTGTTCAGAAAAAGTCTGACGCAAAAATCGGACGTGTATCGAGTAAATACGATCAGATAGTCTGATCAGACAATCGGAAACAAAATCGGACGTGTATGTCGGCGGAGTTCCACCATCGCACTGATTGGAGCCATCCATATCGAATGTATAAAGAAAACGATTCAACACTTTCAACACTTTTATTTGTGATTTGCACACACTATTTAAACACTAGCAATATGAACACAGTAACAGCTTACACACTTATTTGTAATTTGAACTTATAAACAGTTATTCGAGCAGAGTAACAGCTTATACTTTAGCTCAAATGCGAATCATCCTGCTCCGATAGCGTGCGGACTTAAATACAAAACAACCCCACCATTACTTCCCTCACGCCACCTATTTGCATTACAGAAGTGACGTAATTTGCTATAGATCTAGATAAATATATTTTTTAAAATACAAAAATAATCATTTTAATTTAATAGCAATTTTTATAATTTATTTTATATTACATTTCTGAATTTCAAAGAAACCGGAAGTTAGCAACTGTACAATCGATACGAGATACGAATTAAACATCAGTATTAAATCAACTGAATAAAATTAACATCGAGATACGAATTAAACATCAGTATTAAATCAACTGAATAAAATTAACATTATTTTGCTTAATTTCTTAATCACAAAAGGCTCGCCGCCCATACGGCCATACTGACCTAGCGCGCTCTCTGCGCTGAATCATTACATAAATAAAGGATCTAAAATTTCAATTTCAACATTAAACAAATATGACATTGTAAACACACAAATCAGGCATCACCCAACCTAGGATCTAGCCTCTAAGACAGAGAAAAGGAACCACGTGGTGGGCAGCCAGCGTCAGGGAAGGGAAGGCGGAAAGGAAATAAACAAATCAGGCATCACCCATCCAGGATCTAGCCTCTCAGACCAGGAAATCAGGCATCACCCAACCTAGGATCTAGCCTCTCAGACCGGGAAAAGGAAACGCTTGGTGGACAGCCAGCGTCAGGGAAGGGAAGGCGGAAAGGAAATAAGTAAATCAGGCATCACCCATCCTGGGATCTAGCCTCTTAGACCGGGAAAAGGAAACGCTTGGTGGCCTGCGAGAAGGAAAATAAAGTTTAATTACTGAAACATTTTTTGTTTATATTAACTACACATAAGAAAAACTTATTGTTATTACTCATCACCCGCCCATACGGGAGATTCATCACTATCATCGAATGGATCTGCTTGCCCAAAAGGAGCAGGTCTTAAACAGTCATGACTAGCGATTTTTTCAGAAGACCCGCGTAAATTTACGTGTTTCAATTTGTAACGGTCGTTAGGTAGAATTTCCAAAACTTCCATCGGGCCCTCGAATTTTGCTCCTAATTTTGTAGTATGACGTTCATGGATACGCATTAAGACGAAATCTCCAACTTTGAAATGTTTTATTTGAGCTTTACCTTTATCAAAACGAATTTTGTCCTGAATAGATCGCTCGTCCATCCTTTCTTTACTAGCATTCCTAACAGCAATAAGATTATCAACCGTTTCATCATCATCGACTTGGAGGAGCTTGATAACTGGTGGAGAACATTTTTTGCCGAATAATAACTCCATTGGACTTTTACCCGTGCTTTTAGATACTGTGCAATTTATTGCTAATTGTAAGTCTTGAATTGCATTGTGCCACGGCTTATCAAGCTCCACCACTGACATGTTGTCTTTGATGATCTTCATAATACGTTCCACCTGACCATTAGCCCTGCTAGCGCCTTTCGCTACGACGTGATGTTCTATTCCAAAATTTTGACAAAATTGTTTGAAATCCAATGAAGTCATGCTTTTATCTTGGTCGGTTATTAGTCTAGTGGGAGTACCAAAAATGGTAATGACTTCGCGAAAACATCGAATCGCAGAGTCTGATGTTCGATCGGTTGAGTAAATTAAATGAACATATTTTGTAAATGCGTCTATAAAAACGAAAGCGTATTCAGGATGATTTCGTTTTCCATTCATTTGACCAGTAATATCTGCATGGACGGTGTGGAAAGGTATTGAAATTTTGTCAATTGGGTGCAAAGAAACTTGTCTAGCGCCTGAAATTCCTTTCCTGACTCTACAACTAACACAATTCTCAATGAATTTACGGACTAATTTTGACATGTTAGGAAACCAATATTGTTCTCTTATTTTTGCCAATACCTTTTCCCAACTAAAATGTTGGAGTGCATTATGATAATGAGAGATAAGATTCCAACGATAACTGCGAGGCACGATTATCAATTTTCGCGTTTTATTTTCTATTTGAACCTTACGTCTTAGTAATTTATCTTTTAAAATAACATAAGTGTCCGCGATGTTTTTAGGGATGGAGTCAGATTGTATTTGGTCAACTATATTCTTGAGTAAAGGGTCACGTTTTTGTTCAATAAGTAACCAATTGTGGTCAAGAGTTGAAGTATTAGCAGAAAAACACAGCGTTTGGACTGAGTGAGATACATCAATATTATCGGAGATGATTTGTGGATTAGTTATGTCGACTGGATTCCTACTGAAATAATCCGCGTGAGCCAATCTTTCTCCTTTGCGATACTCAATTTCAAATTGAAAAGACTGTAAGAAAGACCACCAACGGTGTACTCTTGGAGTAAGTTCTTTCTTGTGTCTTGAGGCTTTAAGTGAGTTACAGTCAGTTACGACCTTAAATGAGCGGCCATACAAAAAATGACGAAAATGTTGAATTGCTTTAACAACGGCCAGGGTTTCGAGTTCATATGAGTGATATTTACTCTCCGCACTGGTCGTTCTCATACTGAAGTAACCTATAACGTGAGGAATCTTATCTTGTCTCTGTATCAATACTGCACCATAACCAAGAGCACTGGCGTCGGTATGCAGTTCGATCGGTAAGTCAGGGTCAAATATTGTCAACAATGGAGATGATGTTAAACGATTAATTATTTCCTGTCTGGCTTTTTCTTGAGCTTCAGTCCACTTAAATGGTATGTTGGATTTGGTAAGTTCATATAAAGGTATCATTATTTTAGAAAAATTAGGCACAAATTTTCTAAAGTAGCTTGCTAAACCATTGAACTGGCGAAGCTCTTTTACATTTTTAGGAACTGCTGAGGCAGTTAGCGCTTGTATTTTAAGGGGACTCGGTTTAACTGTGCCATTTTCGACAATATTACCCAAAAATTGAACTGAGGTTTTCAAAAATGAACATTTCGCAATATTTAATGAAAATCCGGCATCTGTCAAACGTTTGAGAACAAGATTTAGGTTTTGCAAACCTTCATCGGCAGTATTAGATATAATCAGTATATCATCTATATAAACAAGAGCAATGTTATCTTTATAATCTCCTAACGCCTTATTTATCGCTCGTTGGTAGACTGAAGGCGCGTTACAAAGCCCGAAGGGCATTCGCAAGAACTCATATTGGCCGTCAGGGGTCACAAATGCAGTTTTCTCGATTGAATTTTCGGCGACTGGTATTTGGTGAAACCCTGCGGCCATGTCAAGACAAGTAAAGTAACGCGCCTTGCCTAATTTGTCTATTTGGTCCGCGATCAAAGGCAACGGGTAATGATCTCTAAGTGTATTGGCGTTTAGTTCTCTAAAATCAACACAAAGTCGATCCGAGCCATCCTTTTTCTTTACTAGCAAAATTGGGCTACTAAATGGAGAGGAACTTTCACGGATTATGCCATTATTCTGAAGATCATTTACAATAGCTTTAACCTTCTCACGTTCTATCGGGGACAGTCTGTAGGGCCTGCGTTGTACAATTTTTTCAGGGTTTTTTAATCTAATCTCTAATTCTCCTGTATTAACTTTAGAAACATTATTTCCAGTTGTAAAACTTTGTCGAAAGCTATTAACAATATTTTTCAATTTGTCTAATAGAATCTGGTCTTTAATATCGGTGTCGAGTTCAAAAGGCAAGTCTAAACCAGTACATTCATTCACAACCTTCACATTATCAGCATTTTGTTTTACTGAAATCCCGTCATTACTCAAAGTGACACTCAGACCGGGGACTTGCAAAAGATCATAACCAATCAAAATATCGAACTGGGTCTGCGTATCACCCACTACATAAAAATCTAGCTCTACACTCACTTCATCGATTTCAACAATGGTTGTGATAGTTTGTGTCGAACGCACTGGGCAACCGCCAATACCCGAAAATACAACATCTACAGTTCTCCTTTTACCTGGGATCGAACCAGAAAAACGTTGACGAAGCAATGAACAATCGGCGCCTGAATCGAATAAACAGTTGTAAAACTTAGTACCGATTTTAACTTGTGTAGTACTGCGATTTACTGAATTACAAAAATTTATTGATTTACGTTCGTCATTTTGTTTTTGAAAGCAGTTTTTTTCTACGTGACCCATTTTATGACAATATCTGCACTCGATAGTTCTTATAGAATTACTAGGGACGCTGGTGTTCTGTACGGAATTGGGCTTAGGAATCAACTTAGGCGAAGGGACAACAGTTTCCTTACAATCACGAAGGCGGTGACCTGGTTTGTTACATTTTAAGCACGTAAGAGTGTGATCGTAACCTACAATGGATTCCGTTACACGCGGTCTTTTAATATTGCTATTAAGTTTTTCTAAATTATCAAATTTTCGTTTGCGATAAGTTTTTAAAACAGAAACTAGCTTGGGCAAAGAGTCAGGTGTGTTTCTTAATAATTCCGACTTAATATGTTCCGGATAAATACCTGTTAACAAAGCATCGATCACCTCAGCGTCTGAAGCTTCAGGCCGAACCCGTTTGAAGAGTGTCCATCCAGTAGTCGCGTACTCGGCGTAGCTGGTAGCCTGGTCCGATGTGTAACTGCGCCATTTATGAACATCGTCAGCATACCGGATCTCCTCTCCAAATGTCCGAATCAAATCTTCTTTCACCTGTTCCCATGAGGTAGATTGCAGGGACCAGGTGTCAGCCCATATTTTAGCTCTCCCTTGTAGTTGTAGGATTGCTTTCATGCGTGCTTCTTGGGGCGAGATATTGAAAGCAGCAATAGTTTCATCGACATTTGCACACCAGTCCCTGATATCATGTGAACGGACGTCTGGATCAAACGGTGGCAAGTAGAAATTACCGCGATCACGTGGCAAAGGGGTGGCAGAGATTGCCGCAGTAACTGCACTTACAGCTGCCTGTTTCGTCACACTTGTTAGCAAATTCATCACTTGCTCCATGGTGAAAGTAGGCTCTTGACGAGATCCCGCGTCTCTGGACGTTCCAAGTATAGGGGATTGTGATCCCACCGCTGCTGTCGGCGGAGTTCCACCATCGCACTGATTGGAGCCATCCATATCGAATGTATAAAGAAAACGATTCAACACTTTCAACACTTTTATTTGTGATTTGCACACACTATTTAAACACTAGCAATATGAACACAGTAACAGCTTACACACTTATTTGTAATTTGAACTTATAAACAGTTATTCGAGCAGAGTAACAGCTTATACTTTAGCTCAAATGCGAATCATCCTGCTCCGATAGCGTGCGGACTTAAATACAAAACAACCCCACCATTACTTCCCTCACGCCACCTATTTGCATTACAGAAGTGACGTAATTTGCTATAGATCTAGATAAATATATTTTTTAAAATACAAAAATAATCATTTTAATTTAATAGCAATTTTTATAATTTATTTTATATTACATTTCTGAATTTCAAAGAAACCGGAAGTTAGCAACTGTACAATCGATACGAGATACGAATTAAACATCAGTATTAAATCAACTGAATAAAATTAACATCGAGATACGAATTAAACATCAGTATTAAATCAACTGAATAAAATTAACATTATTTTGCTTAATTTCTTAATCACAAAAGGCTCGCCGCCCATATGTATTTCCAGGCTTAGTCGTAGAAAATTATGTTACATGTAGTTTTATTTATTTATTTATTATTAGCTTCAATAAAGGAATAATATAATTAGGAATAGGAATTGACATCACGCAGAATGCGCATGGGATCTCTATAATGTTATCCAAGTCCCAAGAGGCCAAGATATTATGTCATGTTAGGTCAGAACACTCAGGATCGTAAATCTGCACCTGACACGCGTGATCGAAGTTTGAGTAAAAAAGGGTCCCCCGCTGACTTGTCGAATAACTTGGTGCATCGCTTAGAATGACCTAGACAGCCATTTTTAGTTTTACACATTTCTAGTAGGTAGGTACTAAGCACAGATTACCCCCAATAGATACCGCATAAGTGAAATTTTCTTAGAGTTTGAACTCACACAATTTGGCGGAAGGTGCGGCTTGCGGGGGACATCAAAATTTGCTGTGATTGGCTATTTCTAATTTATACTTGAACTTGACGGATCAGTATTGGTCGAAATTAATGTCGTGAATATGCAAATGCAAGTACGTGTTGGCGCGGGTCAGTTGCCTTGTATGCGGTATCTATTGGGGGTGATATGTGGTCCGTAGCAAAGCACCGCGCCGTGACTTAGTACCACAGATCAGACGGATGGATGGACGAACGGACGGATAGACGAACGGAAGGATGGACGGACGAACGAACAGACGGACGGACGGGCATGACGAAACTATAAGGGTTCCGATTTTACTTCAGAACCCTAAAAATGAATCCGCTACATGTGTTGCTAAGCGCAAAACTCAAGAATGACTGGATGGATTTCGCTAATTCTTTATTTGTTGTGTTTGTTATTGTCAGTAAGGTTCATATAAAAGAAAAAATTAAGAAATTGGTGCGGAAAATTTGATAATTTAAGAAAATTAAACGACCATATTTTCTTTTCTAATGTAACCTTAGCAACATACGGAGGGGGAGAGGAGTAGGAGAGTTGTTAGGCGGTACAAAGTTCACCGGGTCAGCTAGTTTTTAATTAAAACATTTCATTTTCATTATTAGTTATGAATATCCGGCGATATACATGTGATTGTGAAAGGAGAATGCCCATAGCCAGTACTCTTAAAAAAATAATTGTGTCACAATGATTTTTGGACAAAAAATTTAATTAAAATATTTCAAGTATTTTACCCTGTTTCCTAAAAAATCCTTATTGGGAATAATTTTCTGAAATTAATAAGTAACTTTACTTCCGTTTTACAAAACAAAACCATTGGGCCATTTATGTTTGGATAAGGGCCAATCAGGAATCTTTTAAGATCCTTCGGGCCAATAGGTAGCATTGATTCGATTATATATATAATTATGATACAACAGTTATTGTATAATATATCCATGACAACAAACTAGATGACGTAAGGGGATTGTCATTTGAATTATGTATTTTTTTTATAGAAAATTATTATAATCAGCCAGGAGTAATAGTGTTCTGTGATTATAATACATTACAAACTTCATGGTGTTTGGGGACTGTCAAATGAATTTGAAACATAAAAGATCGACATTACATACGCAATCGACTTTAATACGCCCGCATATAATCCATATTACTGTGAGTTTACTATAACCTAAATACAAATTAGTTTTGTTTAAAATCTCTCTTTTTCTAACATTATCATTGACTAAAATTAGTATGTATAATTTATTAAGATAAGATAATCAAATAAAGGTATTTTTATCAAGACACAAAAATGTTAAAGTCAGTACATTCCTCCATACTAAATGGGCATTCTCCTTTGTGAACACAGCTAATCGTTGATGTATGACCATCATTATCAGTGAGGCCATCATTGCCATTAGGGCTTGTAATATCGGAAGGTTTTCAATTACGATATTGACTGTCGATATTAGATCTCAATATCGGAATACCGATATTAATATCGGAATTAATATCGGAATTAATATCGGAATTACGATAATAATATCGGAATTGTACGTATATTTTATAAATTGCAAATATTAGTAAAAAAGTTGGATTGGAAAAAAATGTTAAAAACACAATTTTTAATTTAGTACATACAAAAGTTAGTTGTTTTAGTATTATTAAATCACAGATTTTTCAGTTTCATCATACTAATTAAACTTGCTAATAAAACTAACTCAGAATTTGCCATCAACTGCCAAGTTGAACATCAACATGAATAAAGCAAACGGACTGTACAGTAAATGAAATTTACGTTCTTGTTGATTGATTTGAATGACTATTAGTTGTATTGTATCGTGGAGTACGTAACAGGTGTATGAGAATCGTATATGCCAGTGATACCCAAAGTATGGGTTGTGAAACTTGTGAATGCGATAGTTCGCGATCGCGACAATTATGTGAGTCTGGGCTGAGCAGATATTTCATAAGCGCCAATAACTTAGTTAAAAACAAATTAAGGTACATTTATTATTAGCTAGCAATTTTGTAATCATCGGTGTTTATTTATTTGCTACATTTGTTATTTATTATCCATTTATTAGATATTAATATAAGAAATATAATATTATAAAATTTATAATCTATATAGCGATAGCCAAATATCTATCTTTTGCGGGGATAAACTTAAAAAATTAAACAATTCAAACTGACCGCTTCCGTCGTTGCTTAACTTGGTCGATCATATACGATCGACGCGAGCCATTGTGCTATGGACGCCCGGTCGCTATGATAGTGGATATTGATAAAAAAACAATTTTAGTTTGACATGGCGATAATATTTTTAACAAATTTGGTTATTCTTGTATGCCCGTTATCGGTTGCCGGGCCACGAATATTTGGTGTTTGTTTGTAAATATTATTCTCCCAACGTGCCGTGGCGGAAATATAATAAAGAAAGCGGAAATATAATAAAGAAAAAATATGGCAAATCATGGCCAAATCACGATGTGAAGTATCTATGATGTCAATGATGTGTTAGTTATATTGTTACAAAGAGCAGATTTTTGATAACTCCTTTGAGAACCTCTGAAATAACACATCACATTTATGGCGATGTGAAGTTTAACAACTTTAATGAAGGTGAAAGCTGAAAGAAAACTTAAATTATTATACGTACCTCATATTTTCTACAAACATCTATGTATGTCTGCATGTTATTATGGATGTTTCTGTCAGTCTCATAAACTTAATTTTATAACGTAGTAGGCAGTATAACGTTAATTAAAATAGTTGAGTTAACTCATTGATTGAGTTATATTATGTAACTTATAAATAAATAAAAATTAGAAAATGGAGAATTCTGTTCATATTTTACAGGTTCGGATTACAACGTAACTACGGATCTATCCCAGTCGTCAGATCTCGCGATATTTTTGACGTCTATATTTTTCTATAACTAGGGCCTACATAACTGACTACAGAGTCTACAGAGGTATATACAGACGGTTTCTTCTACAGTCCTATTCGAGCAGTATTGTTTAGTATCCTTACCACCATAAAAAAATTGTACAGGTCGTTGTTGTATACGACTAAATACAAAATATTATTTTTAATTTCCGCGGCACTAGTTACAAAATGGCCAGCGGTCAATTCGGTCAAGTGTCGCTAGTGGACGATGGAGAGGGCCGTGCAGCCCGTGCATTACAATTGGGCGGCAATGGCGGCAGTGGCCACTTCCTGCGCCACATTTGCATGTCCCGTCAATCGCGCCGACTATCTGACGTTTTAATTACAATTCTGAACCGAATGTGACGGACCTGTGGCCCCAGTGTGAGCGAGGGCGGTGAGCGGGGAACGAATCACTTCGTATAGGCGGTTTGAACATTTGATTATTTTTAAACATTATCACAGCCAATGATATTATATATTTAGTTAAACATCTTTGATCACAGGCCACAGCATTATACTAGGATTCTTTGTTTGATTTATGTTTGATTGAATACATAATTAAGACATTTTATATAATAAGTAGATTACAATTTACAACTTAAAATAAAGTATTTGTCCCATAAATGAATAACGGTGAATACGGTGATCGTCATCGAAACCATCATCTATGTTACCTATGAGATACTATCTAACAAGTATTCTTTAAGTAGGTAAGTCTACTTTCGGTGTCTAAGCTCCAAATTTCGAAGTTCACCAGTTAGTATCACTGGTACAACTAGATACATAGATACTACAGTCAGTACAACTAGATACGTTATTGGTAATTTTTCTAGGGCTAGTTTTTTAAGGCATAGTTTTTGGACCAGAGCCCACACCCCACAGTCCACGCATGCGTCCTTAATTAGGCATTCCGCTCTCGTCCGGACTGCGTACGCGCACCGCCGGCGGCGCCTTTGACGCCGAGCGCGCCCTCTCGCTCACACAATGCAACTATTCATACAACTGACCAACATAACCTCGCCTCTGAACATCTTTCAACATGAAACACTTTCTCTTAAACCAGCGGCTCAACTCAAATTGGCCATGACCAGCAAAAAAGATGTTCGCCCGGTTCGGTAATTTGTATTTTAGTTGCTAACAAATAAAGCACATATTGTTTCGTTTGGTTTACAATATCAAAGGTGTTATTGGAGTGATGTAATGAGGGGGCCTAATTGTGTATTCTACTTGGGATGTTAGTGCGCAAGATAAAAGACTGGGTGATATAGGTATCTCTTTGCGAGGAAAGGGTTAAAAATTAAAACTTAATTCTCCAAAAAATTAAGTAGGCATCGGACCCACGTTAAGGGAGGAGGAGGAGGAAGAGGAGGTAGGATCCAGATTCAAGACCAAGTGGACTGAAGAAGAAAGCGTTGTACCTAATATCTATCTGCTGGATTCGGTAGGATTAGGACTTATTAGACACAGCCTATGTCCCGGCCCTTCTGTGGACCTCCAATTCCTCCAAAGGCTGGGATGGATGTATGGCCTTTGATATTTCTGTTATTAAATTAAAAAAGAAAACATAACCTGGGCTAGTTCACGAACTGATGTGGATAAAAAAATCGGACACAACATAAATTTTATCTGCATCAATGCCAGTTCTGTCTAAAGCCATCAAGGCGTGTTCTAAAATTTCTGGACCTCTCAATTCTTCAACACTTTTATTGCAGTAATTTCGTAAAATAAAATCCGTCCCTACGGGCATCTATACACTTAATTTAATACGAGGCTCATTGTCTCTACCATCCTTGTCTTTCTTGAGCACTCCGAAGAGACGCAAGACAAAATAACTCCCACTGATTGCAGTGAGCCGTACACGAATTAGGCCCTTTTCGTCGTTTTTTTCTTCATAATGCCCTGTTCATGCGTTCAGACCTTTTATCGGAACATATGCATGTTTCTGAACGCCGCCGCACCGGCCGCCCGGCGACCGGTTTCTTTTGACTTTTGAGTTTCTCGCCGCGCCGCGCCGCATTTGTCGAACGAATTCGAAATTTGAATCAGTCCGCTCCGAGTCACGATAGTGGAAGGACATATATTCAACGTTGTGGAATAAGATAAATGTTTACGATACTTTAGTGATTAGTGTTTTTGTGACTGAATTGTTTGAACATGGCACAAAATATTGTTTTTACTTTGTATTCTGTTCACGTGGAGGCATGATGTCTCGGATTTTGAGTGTGGTTTTCCTCGCCTGGTTGGTTGCTGCCGACCAGGAAGAGTCTGAAGGTGGCAAGTGCGAGAGGATCAGGCTGAAACAGTGCCAGGATCTGGGATACAACTGGACCGCGATGCCCAATCTGATGGGGCATAGGGATCAAAAAGAAGCTGAAGAATCGGTGAGTTACTTTTCTATTTAGTCCAAACTTGAGTAGAGTTTTTAGCCATATTTTACATGAAACTCGAGTTATTTTGTAGAGTAGATACCTTGTAGTAAGTTAGTTTAACAATTACGTGACTTCAAATTTCGGAATCCTTATTATTATTACTTTTATAAAGAAAATTAAATTCATCAAAATATTTAAAAGTATCTCATTATCGAGTTAAATTAGTAAAGATGTTGAGATAGCAGTAATAGATGATTCGTTAGTTCGTTTATTTTACTGAGGTTCCTAAATGTGTATTTATTTTTCTTAATTTCGGAAAACTTATTTGAATGAAACAATATAGTTTTTCTGACACAAATAAAACCTATGATCTTTTTAATCCAAAGGCATGAATCATAAACCCCCATAAACGCGTGTAACTGGGGTTGGAATATGAAAAAGGTTTCTATGGGAGTCAATTCCGGACAACAGATTTACGAGTGATAGTTGAATGGGTTTAATGGTTTGTAACGTTGATATGTAGGGGTATCTGTGTCCAAGGGGTGTCTGGGGTGGGAATTACTCTCGCTTCTGTACTTTACTTTTGTTTAGCTAATAACAATTTCGTTGGTAACTTTCTGTAGGTACCTAGCATGACATTCATTATATCGCACAGTGGAAAAAAAGCAGCATATGCTCAACTTTTTTCAAATTTTTATCATTAATCCTGACGGTTTTGTGAAAGAAATCGTAATGTAAATTCCTATGACTACTAACTGATGCTTTAACAGTTTTTTTGCTCTCCTATAAAATTGCAATTGTCATCGTATGCCTTTTTTCCACTGAGGGTACGATATCATAAGCATGCGTTTCATTTGAGTAAACTGATTCCTGATGCCGTATTACCTATTCTATTTATCTGAATTTCTCAGAATTTCTGTCTGCAAATACATTTTATTGTCATTCTCGTCAGCTCTCATATTTCCATCCGGTGTAAAGTCGAAGCAAAATCTTCGTTCCGTGACTCCGTTGTCGTCTGCGATACGTTCGCCCCAGGTTCGATTCCCAGCCGATATTTACGTGTAGACTGCAAGACAGATATCAATCTAAACAAAGTATTCGTTCCAATAGATTACAAGTGCGTGTTGTATTCGAACCTAGAACACTGGTAACATACATTTCTAGATCAAATTCTTAACCACTGAGTAGGTACACAACACAATCAATAACTAATATGGTAGCAATATTGTAGAACTTACCTAACATGGTAAATAATTTGGTAACATCCAGTTATCAAGCACAAACAATTCGGCTGCTATCCGACCCAGTTATCTGGTCAACTGGGCATTATCAGCTGTTCTAAATTGTTTTTATGGCGACAATAAACGCCATAAAGTGAGTGTTTGCGTACGGCCGTGGGCGGTGCGGTGCGCCGCGTGTGCGATACGACGCTTCATGGGACGACACGACCACGGCACGACTACGACACGGTAACGACAGCTTTATAATTCAAGTTCAGTTTTAAAAAAATGTTTTGAAAGTAGGTACGTAACAGTCCACGCCAGTCCATGCAGCCTTTCACGGACAATGATGTTTAAATAAATATAGATACGTTATGCCCTTACAAATCAACCGAAAAATCTGTTCCGATATCCGCAAGGCACGCTTTATTGGTTTTTCACACGTCTTTATCGCTCTCGCGTCAAAACTACATCGCTATCTCTTTCTTCACCTGAATAAGAGTTCCCAATTGGGACCTTTTTGAGTCACACAACGCGCGCGCTTATGACATATCTGCCTCTTTTTAAGATATAATATCATTGTTCACGGACGTATACGACCGTACGTATCGGTATGCAAGTTGCAATGGTCGTTGTCGTGTCGCCTAATGAAGAACCAGCCTTACACATGTGACATGACATGACCAACATGAGCCGCCAAGAGCCGCCAACAATATGCGTTATCGCGGCGGACATGAAACGCGCCGATCGTACCCGATCTTGATTGTACGCCATTATTTAGTGCGTTGGCCTTGCGACACCGACCGCCGCACATGCTCGCTGGAGACGCTATGTGTTGTATCCACACTCTCGCATATCGTTTATTGATAAATAATAGGCAAATTGTTAAGGTTAAATTAATATTTTCGACGTCTTTTATAATTGGGAATTGAGATTGATCATATTTCCTTTGACTTTTGAATTGTCCAGCAGTGTCCTTCCAAGGGCCGATGGATGGATGGATGGATGAAGGCACTAACTAGACAGGTCAACAGGCCATTTTTTAATATTATAGATGTCTATTACGACTATGAGTGCTTAAGTCATGTGATTATGAAATAATATATTCCATGCAGACCTGGCTTTTTAAAGATCCACGTTTAGAATGTTCCAGTTAAATCTACTTAGTTAGATTTGTCTTAAATGTCAAGCGGCACGGTACGTTTGAGTTTATCACGAATGTCATCGGGAGCCATTTTGTAGGCAGTCGTATTCTCACGCTCGCCATTTTGGGCGTTATCTGTTGTGCAAGGATAGCATCTCGGAGACCAGTTTACTGCCCTGCAAATAGCGCAGTCGACTTCTATTTTACGAACTTAAACATTACAAGTTTCGTCTATCAGATCTGATAGGCTTGTGCAATGATATTTAAAAAAATATAGATACGTCATACCCATACAAATCAACCAAAAAATCTGTTCCGAAAAGAGCTACAACACACACGTTTATCTTTTGTTTCACTACATCAATCACAGAATCACACTACAATAATACAGGAAGGCATTTTAACGTGGTATGTCAAATCTCAAGCACTTCTGACAACAACAAAACTGCCTATCGTCTTGTATTGACAGAGCGACTACGAGCAGACGATGTCAATTAACTGCTCTTACAATCTTCATCTTCGGCGCGCTAGTGACATATCTACTTCTTTTTTACTTATAATATCATTGGGCTTGTGTCTCGGCAATTACTTACCAACCTCATGCATACTTCATCCTCTTCATGAGGTTGTCTAGAAATGATCTCCGTTAGCGATAATATCGCCTCTTGTACTAACTACTAAGGGATTTACTTTATTTCAGGCCCTATATTGGAATAGGTACCTATCTACTTTTTTAGGTACAAGCATAATTCAAGAAGAAAATTTTATATTAAATATTATGATTTTTTAATTTTATTAGGGGCTTTTAAACCCTTCCCCTAGATCTATTAATTATGCTATGCACTCGAGTTTAAGAAACACCTTATATTTTACTAAGCTTTTTATTTTTAGCGGTAGCTACTAGTAAAAATTGTCAGTTCTGTCCGTCCAATCCATTAGTAGATAAGCCCTAATCGATATATAGTTAGTCGTTACCAGTAATGGTAATGGTACATTATCTGAACTCCGTTATTAATCTTCATATAATTAACGCAACTGGTGTTATAATTGCCATTAACAATGCAACATTTTTAGCACAAACCTTTCGACTTGCGATAACACAAATCGACTCATTAACCTTTACCTTTGTTTCTTAAAGATGTTTACCTGTTAAGGGCTGCATTTAAATAAAACATTCTAGCAGTTTTTTCAATCGTCTTTCTATCTATTTACAATGATATTATATATTAAAAAGAGGCAGATATGTCATAAGCGCGCGCATTGTGTGACTCAAAAAGTTCCCAATTGGGAACTCTTATTCAGGTGAAGAAAGAGATAGCGATGTAGTTTTGACGCGAGAGCGATAAAGACGTGCGATAAAGCAATAAAGCGTGCCTTGCGGACATCGGAACAGATTTTTCGGTTGATTTGTAAGGGCATAACGTATCTATATTTATTTCATATCGATCTCATTAGGTAGGTACATCTAAATCTTCCTTATAAAAAATTCGCACTGCTTAATTGCATAAAATTTCGTATCGTATTTCGTGCTGCAACAGTAGTGTGGTAATATAATATACATTTTGTTTTTGATTTTGCAACAAACGGTAGAATAGTAGCGTTCATCCTCTCCATCTTTTACGTACACACACCCTAAGGAGTTTCTTTCACCGTTTCTTCTTATTGATAATTTATCATCGATAAAGCACCTTTGCAAAACGATGACAAAAACGACGCTAAGATGACTTAACTAATGATTTATGATTGAATAAGAAACTGGTTCTATACGTAACTAATGATTGAATCAAAAACTGGCTCTAAAGTCAGTGTATCATTAAAACTCGCAAGCATCTTCCCTCACATCCTTGCAGCATGGGACCAAATATGTGCTGCCGCGATGCCGGCATCCGTGGCCGCTCCGATAGCGGTATCTTTACACCAAGAGGAGCCATTTATTTTTATTTATATACCTTATCGCTATCGGCCTTAAGTGCCGATGTGTATCGACTAATGCGGTATCGCGGCATCACAAAGGCGCGATACGATATACCGGCGGCGGGCCAAACAACTCCGCGAATGTCAGTACGTAAAATTTGCTACGTCGACGATGCTGGACTGGTTGGATATCTGATAAGTTTTCGCTTGGTACACCTGTTGAAGGCATAAGTAATTTGTTATGAACAAATAATTATGAACATTTTACGATGTGAAAGTAAGGTTTTTCTTTAAGGTGATTAATCTGCAATTTAGTCATAATATTGTGGCGGCTTAATATATTAACTCCAATCTCACAGTGATTCCTTTGGTGTTGCTGATTGATGTCCACGGGCGACGATACTTACCATCAGGTGGATCGTCAGCTCGTTTGCCGATTATTTCCATAAAAAAATTGTTAATAATTATTTCCGCATATTCGCATAGTTTTGACTACCTAACTAACTATTAATAAAGTACATATTGAAATTATCAAGTTACCGACTCTTTCTATTGCTAAGTGGACAAAGATACCAGTGGAACTAACTGGGCTCTAATTACTATGCGCAGGCGCACATTCCGACACTCCGGTAATATTCATGCCTTCATGGCGCTTTGTTTAGTAATCCGAAGCCGAACTCAGGTATACCAACTCCAGTGGCAAGTCCATTGGGATTTCATGCGGATTTACACAAAACTGAACTTGGATTCTCAACATGAGGTCGTTTTAGGACATCTTAGCTTTGTTTTAACCCCGTAGTTACGTGTGTATACGTACGTACACAGAAAATCATTACACAAAATAATGAATTGCTTTGTGGGCATCTAACTATGCCTTTCATTGTTGCGTTCCACGAATCAACTATGTAGTTGAATCGTAAATCGTAACTGTAAACGTTAAGAACAGAAATAACGAGCCTGTTTCTAATTGGTGACAATTATAGCTAGATCCAAGTTTAATAGTTAATGCAAATGGATCTAGTGAAGGCGGCGATATAATTATTAATAAATAATTAAATAGTATCACGAAGTACGACCGCGACTTCGGTGGACTTCAACCGGATTTGGGCCCCCATCGCGCCAGCCAGCCGTCCAGCCATCTCACTATCGCTCAGACACCGATGTCGGGCTTTTTGGACGTTAAAATTGGCGTCAACGTGTCAAACTTCCATTCAAGGTTAGATACAAATGATTGGGGACTGCAACGTTAGAACGTGACCTACGTTTGTGCTGGTCTTTAACAAACAATAAAACATTCGAATCACAAATTAAGGTTTCTGAAGGTGTGCAATGTTTCTAAAATCAAGATGAGTGACCAGACCCTTGAACATTGGAATATACACATAGCAATGCTTATCAAATACCTAGGCCAGAACCACAATAGCACCAGTGCTTGTATGACAAACAGTAAACACGCATAGACGCATATCCTCCATCTAAAGGTCTGCCAACCCGAGATTGGAGCGTCACGTTCCAAGTCAACGATGCCGCGATGATGTTCCGTTGATAGTCCCGTTTCGTGTTGGTTCTTTCACCACTCCAACTTGTACACTTATAACACTCCTTCACGAATATAGTGCCCACCGCCCCGTGATAGAACCGTATCATGGTGTAAGGTGTGCATCTATGCGGAAAAATATGGTGTTTTTGAATAGGGCACCTTTTTAAAGGTTCCAGAGTGCAATTTGCAAGCGAAACCCTCGTTCAATTCCGGCTTCGCATCCGCAAGCAAGCTGAAATAACCATATAGATCGCTGGTTGAAATACTGTCAGTGAAATTTTGAAAATATTTTTCTGCTGATAACGATATCGTGAAATATTCATTTCATGAAACGATGTTTAGAAAATACTAACGCCCCAACTCAGAGTCACTAACGGTTACTTAAATCGCTCCTTAGTACCGAACTTGTATAGCGATTCTTTACTAAGGGGCTGTTACAGTAACCGATAGTGACACTAAGTTGAGGCTTGGGGGGTAAGACTTTCATGAATTCAACAATTTACGATTTGAACTCGACGATACCCAAAACACTAAGAAAGAAGATTGTCGGGATCCATTCCTTTTTATACATGCAATATAAAGTCTCACTCTCACCGTAAAGTCGTGTGTTACCCTAAGTAGGTACAAACAATGATGTTTAAATAAATATAGATACGTTATGCCCTTACATATCAACCGAAAAATCTGTTCCGATGTCCGCAAGGCACGCTTTATTGCTTTATAGCACGTCTTTATCGCTCTCGCGTCAAAACTACATCGCTATCTCTTTCTTCACACGAATAAGAGTTCCCAATTGGGAACTTTTTGAGTCACACAACGCGCGTGCTTATGACATATCTGCCTCTTTTGAATATATAATATCATTGGGTACAAATTCGATTTTTATCTCACATCGCACGCTATTCGTAGTGGGCCGGTCCATTCACGAAAGTACCATCTGATCTCAGCGGCCGGTCGTTGCTCCCACGGCAATTACTGCAAGGAGCCAGTAGCCAGCCCAGGGTTTAACACTGGTTAGAAACCTGATTATGTCGGTTGCTAAGGTTCCAATTGGGCAAAGTTTTCGCTTTGAAGTTTGAACTACCCTTTTAACCCCGCGACAACAAAAGTTAAAATTTTAAATCAAACCGGCATGATGAAGTTAATATTTGAATAGATTTTACTATTTTTATAATCTACATTTCCATAAAATAGAACAGAGTAATTTGACTATATGTACTCGTATTTAAAAAGTAAAAAGTGATTGACTGATGTATTATCAACGCACAGGCCAAACCCTTAGGGCTACAAACTTAAAATTTCGCACCCGTATTCCTCTTATTACGTACGGCATCCACTAAGGAAGGTTTTTCAAAATTCAAAAAGTTTATATGTTGCAGAACAACGTCTGCCGGGTCTGCTAGTAGTAGATATATACTAAATTAAGAAATAATGATTTATAGTTACTTTCCTTTCCCTCCGCCTTCGCTTATTGTCTTTGGCTGATTCTTGGCTGATCGTAGTTACGCCAACTTTGCGTTGTTTAAAAAAATGGTTATTAGGTACTTGAATTGAAATTGAAACGCATCGTGTTTCATCGTTGTAGTCTATTTATGTAATTAATAATTATGAAAGTAGTATAGCGGTCCCACGATCATGTGGATCGCGTGTCGACCGGCGTCGTCTGACTCCACAGGATGTCATTTATTGAACCAACAATAATTAAAGTGCGGTTTGTGCTTATCAACAGAAGACGGGTCGGTTTATTTCTCGCAATAATGGCAATACAGACGGTGCAGGTTCATAATGGCATGTTCACATGTGTTTGCGCAGACATTACACGTTGGATACAATGATGCTTAAATAAATATAGATACGTTATGCCCTTACAAATCAACCGAAAAATCTGTTCCGATGTCCGCAAGGCACGCTTTATTGCTTTATCGCACGTCTTTATCGCTCTCGCGTCAAAACTACATCGCTATCTCTTTCTTCACCTGAATAAGAGTTCCCAATTGGGAACTTTTTGAGTCACACAAAGCGCGCGCTTATGACATATCTGCCTCTTTTTAATATATAATATCATTGGTTGGATATGTTTTACTATTTACACAGTATGATAAATCTCATCTCAAAACATACCTAATCGATTTATGAGGACCATAGTTTTCCATGGACAAGGTTTGTTACTGAATTCAGTTTATCTTTTCGTTAAAATGAATGAATTTTTGTTAAGTTCTATTTTGTACGGAACCCTTGGTGCTTGAGTCCGATTCGCACTTGCCCATTTTTGTGGCACTTAAAAACTGGAGCATTATTTATACATTTAATAAAATATGTTCGATATAGAAAATAGAAATAGAATAGACGCAGTTACCTAATAATTATGTGCCCGTTCGATATGATAAAGGTATGATTTAGGCGTTATTGACATCACAAGCCTTTTTGTAATCTGAACTATTTATCAACTTATCAACCATTATCTTTCAATGATAATATCAATTGCTTTTCTTTAAATATATTCGCGAAAATAGCGCCCAATTTCCTAGTTTGCCAAGTGTGCTCGTATCTATTGAAAAAAAATTATTAATTTATTGATATATTATTTTATATTGCTAAGTGTGTGTACGTGTACGCCGAATCTACCTCTGGAAATTATTTCTCCAGTAGCAAGTCTGCGGGAAGAAATTTCATTTTATAATTAATACTAATATTGTAATCTTGTTAATCGGTTACTTTAGTTTAATTTTGCAACTTGTCAACAACTTCGGTGAATGAGGTCAAGTTCAACAAAATACTTGGCTGGATTCGAAGAGCTCCGAAGGAAAGGAGCTGATGTCGCTATATTGACAAATTTTATATTTATTCATATTAGAAAATATTGAAGTAGAATGTCTTTGCACCCAGCCAGAGAATAAAATTGTGCCATCATTTGACCAATATGTATGATATATGATCAATGACCTCACGTACTAGATATCTTTATCACAATACGACCGATGACAGTTTGCTAATCTAAGCAAATGCGAAGTGCATTCTGCATGCAACTCTGGAAACATAAATCTTCCTTTCATGAAGCAAGTAAAATCATTAATATCAATTTCCCGTCGAACATTAGATTTGCCTGCATAATATTCGAAATATGTGGTCTCTTTCGATGTTGAATTTTGTTTTATGTACGTTAATTTAATTATTTTTCTAGTGATCAAATTACATAAATATTTGATAGTCATCAGCGCATTAATAAATAAGTTTTTTCTCTCCTTTATGTCCCATACTATAGCTTTTAAGATTACGGATATCTGAAAAAACTATTTACGAACGGCAACTATTATAGCAAGGTGTCCGTTATCCGTAATTTTTTTATTTTTTAACAAGCACAATAAAAGAACAATAAACGTTTGAACGAATGCGGGAATTGCGTATGATGATAACCCATTTTCCGACATCTGCCGGTATCTTTGTCCACAAATTATCCATCTTTTTCGAAGCCTTAGGGCAGCAGCCGAGGTGTTATTGGGCTGCCTTTCCGTGAAGCGCCCCCTATTATTATCCCAGGTATGCGGGATAATATCCGCCACAAAACACCGGCTTTCGAATTTGGAAGAAAGTTTTTTAGTCGGTTTTCTATGATAGGGTCGTGTCTATTGTAGTTACGTTTTTGTTAAGATTTTTAATTCAATATTGATTAAGATCTTTATCGTTATGCGTTAGTAGGATAATGATTTTCCAGTGAATGGATAAAAATTTTATTACATTAATTCTTTTAAGTTAAGCTATGTTTCGAAGATAACTAATAAAAATGTTCCGTCCATGTGAAGCTAAGGCCGCAAAATACCAGCTGTCTATTTGAAAAAAAATGACCTTAATAAAACCTACTATCTACTAAATAAGTGAATAAAGTGGGTACTGTAAATATGTTATGTCTGAAATATAAAGTTATAATTAAGCTATTTCACCACATAGCTGTTCAGATCTAGATCAGTAAACCGCAACCTTTTCGAAATGAGACAAATTGACATCCTGTCATACATAACTTTAATAGCTACACGAAACAGCCGCGCGGCGGCGCTGCTTCCCATTCGATTCGAATTCGAAATAAACGCAAGCAAGCGACTATTAGCTCGGCCCCGCGGCGCCTGCGCACCGACACAGCAAAAACGGCAAAAAGGCCCGGAGACGAACAAATTGCCCCGCCTAATTACATCAGGTAGGCGGCCACACAAAGCACGCTTTTTTTTTACTAAAAAAGTGCTAAGTTATTCAAAAACTGGTTCGTTACAGCCATAAATATAGAGTCGACGTGCTCTCCGTATGAGAAGATTTTATTTATTAACCATCGTAATAATATTGATGGAGGAAGTTGTTCAATGGTTTTAATTTGTCGTTATTTTTTCTTCTTTTGTAGGTACTGTTATTATGAGTTCAGTGGTTTTTTAATTTGATGAGACATTGTAAATAGGCACAATACGAGTCAATACCTAAAGTAACAAGTTAAATATGAGTCAAATTGACTTTCTTACAGTTGTCCGGGTTGCCCGTTTATTTCGGCCTGATTCGACCAAGCATTAACAATTAAAAATTTACTTAACATCAATATCTAGTTTTAGAAGATATGACGAAGGAGTAATAACATCAGTTCTAATCAAGTTAAAAAGACAGGCTGTTATAATAACATGTCGGTACAATATCTCTATCAAAGCTCAGGTTAGCGACTAGCGAGTATTAATTGCACAATAATGATAACTGGAGTTATAATAGTAATAGCAATAATCTATTGAGGATTGTCGACTGTCGCTGTCGGTACAGCGGTACGATCAAAGGACGAGGCGGGCGATGCGCTTTGCGTCGCACACGCTGCGCCGCGAGCCGCGTGCAACGACCCCAGATGTAGTATGCGATTGGTTTTGCATCGTATCTACTGCACCTCTGTACAGGTATTTAAGGGACTGAAGAGGGGTATTACGAGCTTAGCTTATAGGTATGTTGTATCAGTGTCCTCGTTTTTTTTTTTTGTTTCGAATGAGTAGTTGCTGTTGGCCCTACTGGCCTTTACAGCTTAACGCGGACGTTGGGGCGGGTCCTGGAGGGACCCAGCCTCTGAAATTGGGACCAAGTCAGCGGGGGTTGGACCGGTAAACCAGTACAACATGCCGCTGACACGACACGAGGAGGGACTACACACAAACGCAAATATGTATGTCTATCTAACCAGTGCTCTGCTCGCAGTTTTGCCTGTGTTTTCCGGGATAATAAGTACCCCATATGTACCCCTTTTCACCTATTATCTTACATCTAAGTGGTGTATTGTTTCCGTGTATAATTTTTTGCTGTAGATAATTTAGGTGAAAGAAACATTTCTTTCTTTCTTTCTTTCCATATGTTATTCCAGATCATTTCATTCATCAGTTTTTGCGTCACAGAGTAACAAACATCCATACCATCGCACCTTCGGTGCAACAAAGTCACAAATAGCCAAAACTGTAAAATTGAGTTAGTATGCCAAATTGTCTATAAAACAAGCATTTTACGTGAAACTATAGCAAAAACTATAAACAATTAATAGTATATATATCTTTAACCTATTACAGATAGTAATCCAGTAATATGAAAATAAATGCGAATGTGAAAAAATCTTAAAGTCCTCTTATGTAAAATTACAAAAAAAGCTGTTGCGCCTTTGTTGCACCGAAGGTGCGATACATCCTCACAACTCACAAACTTTCACATTTATGATATTAGTAAGACTTGTGACTGGCTGGACCGAAAACTTATTCAGAAGCCAGTCTCTAAGTTTCCGCATTTCGTACCCGGAATCAACACAAATGATGCTTGTTAACTAAATCGTAGTAATGAAGGTTTATGAAATACAATACCAGTAAAATAGATCTACTTACAACAGAGTATAAAACGAGTGATCTAAGGGAACATACCAAAACCACGTAACCCATTTTTTTCCAACTTTTTACCCCCCTCCCCCCCCCCCCCCCTTCGTGACCATCCGTAGTATATGAGAAGACCCCCCCTCCCCCCTAGTTTTCACGTGGTAATTGATAAATATACGGTTTTCAATACTTTTTTGCAAAAACAGAGTTAAAAAAATAATAATTTTGCTTATATTTGACGACTTTGTGGCGCAATGGTTGCTAAAATATTGACTACGTGACAAAAACCTAAACCCCCCCCCCTCCCCTCTGTGACCAATCGTGGTGTTTTGAAGACCCCCCTCCCCCCCTAAATGAGGCACGTGGTTTTGGTATGTTCCCTAACAGCTCTAGGCTCACGGTTCTGTGGATCCTTCGCCGCTCAGTCCGCACTAGGGTTGCCAGATAGAGAATTATTATTTCCGGGACAATTCTACTAGACCTCGATGCACTGATGTACTGGCGGATCCAGGCTGCTAATACGCAGCAATTTCAGGTGGCTGAAGCGTCGGGTATTTACTAATATGCGTCCGGGACAAAGAAGTCTTCATTCCTGGGATGAGACGTAAAATTCCGGGACAATCCCGGATACCCGGCCACCTGGCAACCTTACGCACTCCGCTCACATCTCTTCGTTGTGGGAGTCGAGGAATGTTGCCCAATTAGATAGACATCGGCGCGATCATTTTAGGATCATTTCATCATTACAATAGGATCGGTATTCTGTATAGAACTGTATATTGTTTACGACATCTACTACTAATTGTATAGATTGTATAGATAGTCGCTAAATTATAGGACATCATTTTAATTTTTTTGATGAATTTGCTAAAAAAATAAAGTAGCGAAATTACAGATTCGATGGAAAGTATGTAACTGATTTAACGTGATAAACTATTGACACTGAACTATTGACACATATTTCTCATAAAGTATAAAATATTTCCGGTCTAGGAGCTCTACATAATATTTACTTCATAATCAAATTATAGCATTAATATAAAATTTATTGTGAATAACTCTTAGGTAATTGTTGACTGTTTTATACCTATAATACTATTTATTCAAAGTGTTCTTTATGTATAATTGCAGTGATATAATTATGCACGTAAATTGTTTTATCTTACCAACTAGTGATAAGTTCAAAGTTGCCGATTACCAATGCTTCGTTCTATGAAAAATATCTAATGATTTATTCATTTCGCTTACACACTATGCAAGTTTTTTATTCTATACCGTTTCATAAAAGTGCTTTATCATGAAAGTGAAAAAAACGATAAAAATCTCCTTAGTTTTAAAAGATCATAGATTTTAACTACCTACTTAGCTTCATCTCGAAGTCCGAAGTCCGTATCATTCGAACAGAACTTCGTTACTTATCTCCCATTAAACCTATCATTACATCTCCATTTCCTTAATGAACGCTATCCCATTTAAATTGAGGCGAGTCATTAAACTCAAGCGCATAACTTACGTCCTCGCGTCTATCCAACCGACATAATGAAAATTCATGTCCGGCGAATGGCCAATAAAAAGCGGAGAGATCAAATCGGCCCGTGTACAGTACACAGGTACTTCGGTACACGCATTAAACATTGAAAAAGCTACTGGCATTAACTCTCATTTAATTCAAGTCGTGCATTTTATGCAGCTCGTTGCGCTTGCTACGCATTTATGCGCCGCGGTCACATGACGGGTTAAATGCTAAAAGATCTGATTTGGTATCGGAGACGAATTCGGAACGATAATGATAGTTCTTGGGAAAATTTAAAAGGCAAAGCAAGGTAAAACATGCGTTAAACTAGTATTGGCGAAGGGCGTAATAATATAATTATGAATATCTACTCCTCTCTCTATGTCTTGTTACCTACTATCTGTGCATTCATTCACTCACAGATTTTTTATAACTTTTTTATCAAATTGGAGCTGCAACGTACGGGTTGATCGAAAAGGTTATCGAGACCGGAATGACATAAAAATAACGTAAAAATTTAAATCAGAGCATACTGTTATTGTTTACAAAAAGATTTTACATGTAATTTAAAAATAACAATCAATGTGTATATTGTATGTACATGCACTAGAGTTGACTGGAACCTCTTTAAATAAAAATTGAAAAAATGCTTAATGAATTAAATAAAAAAGGTGGAGAGAAACAAAATCCTAAATAACATACATAAAAGTCTGAATAGAGCTACCTAAATACACCTTTCGAAAAAAGCAAGTTTTTTTTTATTCCGGACACTGCGAATGTACGCTGAATAGCCACATGTCTGCGCCAGGCGAGGTTGTTTAAAAAGTTTTATTTCCCGCCAAAGCTCCAGTCGGGCAGCACAGACTATACAGTACACTTGTCAATTGCCGCGGGCTGCCGTCGAGCCCTCGACATCAATGGCCAGACTTTATCCTTGCATCGCATTCAAATAAATGGCCATTTAAATGCACCTTCGGCCGCTTTTCAACGAACTGCCTGCCTACTCGGGTGCCTGGTAAAAGCAAATTAAGGCGGACGCAATTTCAATGAGTAAAACAAATTCTATTCGACAGTGTTTGTTAATTTAAAAGTAAAAGCATCTGTTCAGAATCTGAAGAAGTGTAAAAATAAAAAGGGATACCTATTTTGTTGAAAAAAATATATAAGTCCACACTACTCGCGGTAATGTGTGATAAGTCAGACGATTACAATAGATTACGCTACGTACCAAGTATGTATGTAAATGCAATAAAAAAAACTTAATTTCCTACAATTAAATTTATTCAAGTACCAATAATTCGAGATAAAATGTCAGTAGGATCAGAAGACCCTTGAGCCTTGAAAGCGAGATTAAATTAAAAAGGATGTTTAACTTGGGTAATAAAGTTAGTTCCAATCTGTGCCGGAAAAGTTGTTTAACTCGTACTTCGGAACTGTTATCTCCTGAGATAACTCCGTAATTAGATCAGAAAGTTTAAAAAACTTCATTACGCTCGAAAGAGTCGTGATTTAAAAGCAACGTAATCAGGCGGAATGCGTCCGCGCAGATAGCATCGCCTATGAAATACGAGAGATCGCCTTACTAGCGATAAGCCTTGTGCAAGGCAAATGTAGCATTTAGCTTTAATCTATTAGCCGGTCCTCGACGCATGGGTTTCTCCTCGTAATTGCTTAAAGTGTCCCCTATTACGCTTACCATACCAGTGAATATTGGAGAAGATATTGTCCAATCACTGACACCACTTACTGAAATCACTCCTCCGAACTGCGACACAATAAAGGTCGTACTGAAAATCAGTAGCCGTGGTGCACCGCGGCATATGCTGAGTGCGTACCTTTTTTGTTGAGCAGTGCTGCAGCAGGTTATGTCTATTTAATAACATATAATAATTTTGTAAATGATTTATTAAGTGTCAATTTATAACTTGCTGTAGTGCTTAACAAAATAAATAATTCTTTCTTTCTTTCTTTCAATCTAAGTTTTCAGTTATTTTCCTCTCCAAAAGCTTCTAATAAACTCAAGACCTTGCGATGCTCTCTTAAATTAAGGAGTAAAGGCATAGATAAAGGAATCCCATCCTACTCCTTTCCTCGAATCGAACTCAACTCCTTTCAAAAATCGCTCAGTTCTTACTCAGTTTTCTTCCTGTAAGGGAACAGGTTGCCGATGTGCACCGACTTTGATGACTGACGGTCAGGTGACCTGTCTTCTCCTTTCTTCGTTTGTCGACTAAAAGAGACAGGACTTCTAACTAGAAAGCCACAAGTGAAAACGTAACAGGAAGGTATTCATTTAAATTGATCATTCGAAGTTTAAACCAATGTCGCTACCTGTTTCACTATTGCCAGGTCCCAGGTAAGACAGCTACAGGTAAGTCCCATAGAAGACATAATAGTTATTACGCAATTTGAATGAAGTTATTAAATCAGGCAAACGATTCATGTTTATTCAGCCTTGAGAAAAGGCAGTGTGTATTCGCGTAGCTTAACTGCGTAATTTTAATGATGTCATTTAAGTTTTGCTTCGTAAGCTAGGCTGGGTTTCTTTGGGAAAAATTATCTTATTGAATGTTTAAACTTAAAACTAAGTTTTTGGTTGGTGTGAAGTTTATAAAGTTTGGAATGTTTGGATTAGTCATTAGATGACATTTTCAAAGCTCAATTTTTGAAATGACACTTTACACGGTTAAAGGTCGTAGAGCCCATCTAAACGACACCGCTCCCACCCAACCAAAGTATGAGAATTCAAATATAAACTTTAAATCGTGCTCTGTAGATGCAACTATTGAGTGGCAAGGTTGCGGTAAGTTTGCTTCCCGCGCGCGGGCTGCTAATTTTTGTTGTTACTGTAAAGTGCACCTAAAGAGCACGATTTTAAGTCTATATTTGAATTCTCATACTTTGGTTGGGTGGGAGCGGTGTCGTGTAGATGAGCTACTTAAGTCTCTTACTAGGTATGGTAGGTGCCCTTATCGCCCTAGGCTTCTTCGCCTAACATCAGGTAAAACTCTAGTCAAGCACTAATACATAAAAGCATCCGCTTGGATTCAATTTTTATCTCTGTACTCGTATGTAAAATATTCACTTATTGATAAATTACGACATAAATAGTTATTTACTATTTTTGGCATTTAATGAATTCCAAGGTATGTTAATCGTTATCATTGATAAATTATGATAGTTATTATACTTAATTATTGAGTAAACTTCACCGTAATGAGTTGCGTTGCGTCACGGTAAACTTTACCGTGTTGCGTGTATCTATCTCACTGGAGATTCTCCAGGTAAAGTCAGTGTCCCCAATGCGGCAATCAGCTGATAACAGCTGGCGCCCGCGCAGGGACTATACTATTTTCTCGCGTTACAACAATGTTTGTTTACGAAGGATGGCTTCTCAATTATTCTCAGTGAATTTTTTTAACCCCCGACGAAAAAAGAGGGGTGTTATAAGTCACGTGTAGTATCTGTATGTGACATCGTAGCTTCGGATGAACCGATTTTGATCTAGTTTCTTTTGTTTGAAAGGTGACTTAATTGAGAGTATTCTTAGTTATGTTTAGTGTTAATAAATCTGTCGGTTTTTTTAAATTTTAATTTATGGCTATACATCCCATGATACTTACATCTGCTTTGTCATTGTGATTTGTGAAGACTATAGTGCGGTACACGAAAAGTTCTTTTTGCTACCATATTATTATTATTAGTATTGTATGACAACGAAGGGAAGGGAAGGGAACTATTTTCATTGACTTACTTAACTTACTTTCATTACTTTACTTCTATTGACTTACTCCTCCCTAGATAATCATGGAGGCTTCTGAATAATGTTTGTTAAGAGCTTGTAAAACAAATAAATAATAATGTCTGCACTGCCATAAAAACTAAGTTTACAAGAACCACGTCGGAGTTTTAACTTTTATTACGCTAGTGATATAAGTCTATGGCTAGTGACGAATGTATGTCATACAAACAGCTGTACTCGGGTAGCTGAGTGCTGGCTGCTTCTTGTGTTGGTCGAGATACGGTTTGACGGTGATAAGAACAGGAATTTATACTATGAATATGTATTTAACTAAACATTCTACATGCTCCGCTAATTGTAAAACATTTTAATTAATGTAAGATGGAAAGGAAAGCACCTTAAATTACTTTGTTATCGTGATTTGACTAACTCATCTTGGATTGGCTGAGCATGTTTTGTGGTCGTAATATCATGTTTATTACTGTTTAAAATATTACAAAAATAATGATGAAGAAGTACCTACCTATTACATTGTGTATTGTTAGACGAAACGCTAGGAAGCGTCTTATGTAACAATTTTAATAAGTAGTATCTATAATTCTATATACTCTTGTTACTAATCTGTATTCGGTATATGTATTTATACTTATCGTTCCCGGAAGCTACTAGGAAGTAGTCCGGGGTAAATAGACCGTCTACAACCGGTATTGATGTGATGCGGACCATTCTCTCCGGGCCGCGCTGTCCGCTAGCCCTACCGGATCGGAGACCGGAGACCGGAGCTCGGAGCTCGGAGATCTTGCAGATATTATCCTTTTATCTTTGAAAATACCTACCTATATTATAGCCACGGAATGAAAATTATATGAGGTAAACAAACCGATATTTAGGTCATCAAAACTCTTGCACTGTAAAAACTACAAATTTTCGTGTTTTCAGCTAAAGTAGGACTAACTTCAATTTTATATATTACCGATTATTTTTATAGCAGATTACATTCGAACCACTACCACAGCTTAAAATATTATTGTGTTTATACAAAGATAATTAGGATTAAGATTATCAGGAACAGAGTTACAGGCTAGGCCGCGGTTGCGTTTTGCCTGTTTCATTATGCAGTATGCATGCATTCGTCAAATGAAGTGCCGTGGAGTGAAGTGTGAAGACTGAACTGCTGTCTCGACTAGTGTCAAATTATATAATACTAGGAAATAACCCTCGCTTCACTTCGGGAAAAATATTAAAAAAGGATATGTACCTATATAATATAGCCTATGTCACCCGGCGATAGTGTAGATTCCCACCCAATACTGAAAGAATTTTTCAAATCGGTTCGCTAGTTTCGGAGCCTATTCAATGCAAACAATCAAATCTTTCCTCTTTAATATTAGTAAAGATAATATTATTACAGTTTGATTTGTCAGGGCTTTTCGATGTTCCGTCTGACAATAGTGACAATTTTAACCCTGAATGGGATAAATAATAAGTATATACCTATCCAGTTATTCCGTACTTACGCGTCCATGAGATATGTGGCAAGTTGCAACTAGCACTATGCGACTGACAATCTGACGTGCTATGTATGCGGCACAGAGCCGTGTTGACGGAACAATTAACGGGATTTACGACGTGTTAAGTGCGGTCGGGATCGACGGACAGCCTGTCAGTACCTACTTCTATAGATACACAAATATTTTTAATACGAACTAAGATACGCTTAAGATCTCACGGATGTGAAATATGGTCTGTGTGAAAAGGTACTCATATTTTTTATGTGTATAGGTTACGTTGTTCTATTTTCAAGTTTAGATCCGTTTAATGGTCGCGGTCACAGCAGAACCCTGTGACGAGACACTCTTGAATGAAGATTGCCCATATTTATTTGGGAAATGATGCAAATTCGTTGAATTGATCCATTTGAGAGATTTGGAAATTTCAACTACCCAAACGAAACTTTGTACATATTCTTGATATTTTCGTTGATAATTCAAAATTTTTTTGCATAATAAGTATAAACTTGACGAAAATTAACTAAAAAAAACGGTCAAGTGCGTGTCAGGCCACACGCAAAGTAGTAATGTTTTTCAATATTGTATTCTACAATTTTGGAGTTTTTATCCATATGTAACCTATTATCTTTGCCAAATTACAGCTTTCTAGCACTAGAGTCTCGGCACTATGCCTCGGACAGACAGACGGACATGGCCAAACAATAAGGGTTCCGATTTTACTTCGCAACCCTAATTAAGTTCAGTTGTACCTCGAAGTTTTCACCAAATAAACTAAGGTAATTCCGAATTCCACCAGCCGTCCGCCATTGTTCCTTCAGGGCAACAATACACGACATACATTAAAAAAAAAACGAATCTATTTCCGCGCAAATTAATCATTCCAGCTCTATCTCAAATTGTGATAATCAAAGCAACAGAACAGAATTAATGATAGCCCATCAACCGAGAATAGAAAAAAATGAATGATGTAAACGCATTAAATCAAAAGATTTAAGAACACGAATCGAGGAAATGAGTATTATCTCATCTGAGGAGCGTAGAGTTAAGAGCGGAGCCGGCCGCGAGCGTGGCCAATTCATAATCGGGACTCGGCCGCTCCGAGATCCCACCTTATCCTCTGCTACTTTACCACCACTAATTCAACGTATTAAACTTCAAATTCGTTTAAACAGACTCTTTTTTAAGTTGGCACAACGAACACGATCGACTGATACAGTCTGCCTACATATTTGTACCTGCACCTGTTCATGGCCTTATCTCGATGTAACAAAAACCGCTTTGGCTCATCTCAGCACTATCAGCTGGCCAGCGAGGCCGGTGAATCGATTCGACAGGCCTGGAAGACGACCCGGCCATGATTGCCGATTGGAGCCGTCCAAGCGATGCGTGTTAATTCCTAATAATGGCGGCAACGTCTATAGTCTGTAGATATTGCTACAGATAACGAATAAAGGGCATTGCACTCGGACAAATGGCCTATCTGATTAATCTCAGCTACGACTGATAAAAGGAATTTTGATTGTGTTCATGTAATATTACGCTCCGGTTATTATCTAATCGTTGTTTTAAAATGATTTCTGTGTTTGATACTTAAGTAGCCGATGGTATTTACCGGTGGTGCTTTTATAGTTTTTTTTTCTTATATTGAAAATATTGATTTCAGTTATCTATATTAAAGTGTACCTATAGGAGAACGTCAGTATCTAGTATCTTAGCTACCTAAAATTGACAAACTATTATACTTAACACTTCAATAAGTCGTAAGTTTCCCTTCACCTTAAAGAAGCTTCAAACCAAAATTGGCAGAGTTCCTAGTAACTTCAGACCACACCCAACCGCCTTGGAATTTTACTTCCTAATTACTGGTTCTACGATTGTCCATAATGACGTCACAAGCTTGGAGCCCGGTTGATTAGCTCGTGCGGCTGTAAAGAGTGTCGTAAATAGTCCGCCGGCGCTCGTAAAGTCACAATTAATCCGAGGTTCCTTTATCGACTAGCGAGAATAGATCCCACTCAATGACGACCAAACTTCGGAATCTAAGGATTACGTAAATAACTAGGAGTAATGAGTGATTTGTAGATTTCAAGATCATAGTTTGTTAAAATAAATCCAATAAGTTGCACTCATCAGTGAGAAACTTTTAACTTTAAATAGCATTCTCTTAGTAATTGGCTTTCGTAATGACATTTTAATGATAAAACGTAATTGCTTTTCAATACGGAGAAAGGTTAAATTCTCATTAACCTAAGCCTTAGACATTTTATGAAGCTTTGAACAACTTTACTACAATGGCTCGATTGCAATGACGATACTTAGTGCAGTTAGGAACATTTCAGTGCAGCTGTTAATAACATTATTTTTCGGACCGACATAAGGAGTAAAAGAAAAATGTAAGGGATTGCAGAGTTAAGAGATGAGGATCTTCGACATTCGTTGTCACCTAATCAAGGAAATGTTATGCCTGAAGGTATGGACACTTGACAGTAAATTACTCTGCGCTGTAGAGGCATTCGTTTGAGGTCTCTGAGCCTATCAAAATGCCGGAAGGCTGTCGATTAGGTTTTAACGGCTTTAATAGATCAGGTTCCCATAGACGCCGTATCTTTAGAAACATTCCTCAGATACGAAATAAAACTTGAGAGGTGTCAAGGGACACCCGGATGGAACGAAGAGTGATTCAGAAAGTTTTACAGCGCCATCTCTGTAAACCTCTCTGAATCACTTCAAAAAGTATCTTACCAACTTTTCGTAAGAAAAATTTCCTTCTAGCCTCCTTTCATAACGCGCAATAAGGAACTTCGTTCCAATAAAAACGACTGAATTGGTGCTTGTACCGAGTAATTGAAAAAAGGAACGTCAAATGGTTATCCATACATTTAACGTAAACCAAGTGAATGCCGATGGAGCAAATGCGAGAAACTTTAACGACGCACCGCGCACCGCACCGGTTATTTTAATTAACTCATAACTCGTAACTCGCCAACCCTAATTGCGGCGCGAAGATCAAACGCTCGGCCGATAAACACACCGAGCGGCCCGAGCGCGCATCTTGTTGATAAAAAGCGCAGTTCGAATTACCACTCGGTTTATTTTGTTAGGGCCACAGAGTCGGGAGTCCTGCCAGACTAGAACTGGCATCGTTCGTGTCATCATGTTATAGAGTACATGTGAGCCATGTGAGGCGATAATCAATAGATTGAATCATGGCAGAAGTTGTACACGAATATAGTAGAAGTAATTTTATGTTTATTTATTGGTATGTCTAATTAAACTACTTACCAATATTTTTAAAAACACCATTAACTTAGGATTATTCAACTTGTCGTCTTTCTCAAAATACATATACCTGATCTTCATTCTTATGAAATAATGCGGTTCTCTTGCTTCTAAGTTGCCAGTGATACCAAGAATTATTTTAAATGGGCGCCACGTTGAAATTTAGTCAAGTACGTCAACAAAAGGCCGCTGCCACCCAAGCAATCCTAGATTGGCCTGTGCATCTGATCAATGCATCAAGGTCTAGTAAAATTGTCCCGGAAATTATAAGCCCGTATTTAGCAACACTGTTTCTCGCATTCAGCCTATGACCTATCTGACAATGATAACAGCGTAGCCATTTCTACCAGTTCCTTTTAAATCTCGCATTCTCTCAGTATCTGCACTATCCCCCTTCTGTAATCCGCGAATTTTTAATTTATCGTAAAACCGGCCATAGTTTACTCTAGCGCCCGTGTGTTAGCGATTTCGTCTGTCTGTTATAAATTGTAATACTTATTTCAATCGGAACTACTACCAAAGAATAGATGTTTGAATTATATTATGTAGTACGTGGAGCACCTGCTTTGATCCTATTTTTGTCTTTTATGGCTTCTCATGGCCGCAACCATATTAAAAGTTTAATCAGCCTATTGATATTGGCTCGATATTAATAGCTTCTAGAAAATAGTACCTAATTTGAGATACTTAGGTGTATTTAAGATAATTATTTTTTACGAGACCGACACCGACGTAGAAGAGTGTCAGAGTTAGAGGTCATTAAAAATTTATGCCCACTTGGATATGTCATATGACCTTTGCTGCGGGAGTCATGAAAAACGAATTTTAGGATGAAAACAACTGTCACATAAGAATCGAACCTGGGGGATTCCGTCCAGCATACAAGCATTGCTATAAAGCATACTGCATAATCTGCATAATACATCTGTATAAGAATCATACGGACTCATGATAGTATGACCACCGAGAAACGCCCAGTAGAGCGAACTGTCCTAGATTTTATATGCTTTACCAGTTCTTACCCACTTTTGTCCATAAAAGTAGTTATTTCTTATGATCACCATAGTTATCGTCATCCGTCTGGCTGTGAGCTGTTGATCTCACTTCACAGTTCACACACAGCGGGCCGCTCGCATCGGCGCATGTGATCAAAGGCGCGCTTCTAAGATCTATTAATTCCTTTTGATACCATGTGCGCGGGCTACGCGGACAACTATTTACACCAATTACAGTTCAACATTGTGAGGATGGATAACAAAAAGAAAGAAGCTTTTCTTGAGGATAATAAAGGAAGATACATTAATGCAAATTCAACATAAAATAAATAAATAAAAATAAATAAATAACGCTTTACACTCATAGCCCCACAATAGGATTTCCTGTGTCGTGGGTGCCATGGACAACACACAAGACGAGGACACTCACACCCAGACCGAGAACAGAAATTCAAACTCATCATTCAAATTTCCGCCTCGCTGGGAATCGAACCCAGGACCCTTGGCGCGGCGAACCGAAGCACGCGGGTCGTCACATAGCAGAAACTTTAGACCCAAAGATTACAAACAAGACTCGATTCTTTGTCTCTAACATATAATACGAATTTGCTCGGGCCTTGGGGCTTGGGCCAATTCTAATACTTATGACTATGATCTGAACAATCCTAAATACGTCTATCTACATTGAAGTGACACTTTCGTTTACCAGAGACCCTGTTGTGTTTAGGTGCGTGGTTGCTGATTAGCCGTACACTGGGACAATTCAATTAAGTGCCATTCCACCATCACTTATTTCTTCTACGTTACAACTACAATATTTTGGCCATTGAAGTATTATTACTAGCGTATAGAACCGACACCGCGAACTCTATTATGTCCCGATGCATTGGCGCCACGTGGCTTCAATCTTCAATGGATTCGTTCGATTTTGAAAGGAGAACCGGAGCTCAATTTTGAAAATCGAACCTCCCGGGCGGGACACACATTTTGTTCGAGATGTCTGTTCTATGACATTATACTTCAATGATTTTGGCGATTGAAATTCGAACATAAATCACTTTCCAAAAGTTTTCGTTAGCTTTATAAGAAAGTACCATTGACAAGATTATTATGCATTTAATTATAAGAATTAGAATGGTATAGAATAGAATACAAATATTCATGTAAGTCAATTTCAATTTAGCGCAATTTTATACGATAGATTGTTATCAAATACCACCCCTGCTCCAGAAAATAAGCTTGTCTCTGGCCCCACTAACAGTAAGTTCAATAACAGGCAATCAACTTTATTAATTATCTGTGTATTGCGCATCAAGTCGCGTTCATTTCCCGCCGCAGCGAGGCGCGACATCAAAGCGTGCGCCTGCGCCGTTCTCTCGGCTATTTTCGGCTCACGTCGGTAATTAATTTTTTGTCCCCTTGTCTGCCTTTGTTGTGTACTCTTCAAAGCCATCCCGGTCTCCCAGTGTCTGCATTGCATCAAGTTACAGACAATAGTGTACAAAATGTTGATAAAATTTACAAAATTAATTTGGCTGACATCGCGTGGTTTCTTTCTGATTTGTTCGACCGCCCTGAACGACTTGAACCTAACATTAACAATGCAGTACTTACAGGCTTACGTTCGTAATCTTAATAATAATATATCAACATGTATAACATGACGGCTTAAAATAAATTTCAATGAGCCTTTCACGATTTCTCCAGTCAGCGCTCAAATATCAAATGTTTATCCAAGCAAATAAATAATAGCTAAGTACCGAGAATCGGGCAACTCAATGTATTACCTAAACCAAACAAACTTTAAGTGGTTGCCAACAACCGGTCAAGCTATTTTATGCTTTGCACGTTTGAAATAGAGCTGCATTTACAATTGTGCAGGATGAAAGCGGATTTGTATCAATAGATACCCTTGTATGTGACCCAAAGACATCTAAAAGGAGAGCGCTTGAGCAAATGTTTGTTAACTTGGCGCAATTAGGTACTTACATCACTGCTTAAGCTTTTGTACATAAAAAAATGATTTTGCAATAGATATTATTCATTTTCATCATTGCAACCAATAACTGTCCCGCTATTGGGCTTGCGATACAATGCGAGGGGTAGGTAAGCCGTACCTACAGGCCGTAGATTGGTCTAGTGTGGGCTGGTAGACTTCTCAGATACTTTGAGAACATTATGGAGAACTCTCAGGTGTGCAAGTTTCCTCGCAAGGTTTAACTGTACCGCAGCATATTAATAATAATTAATTAGCTAGATGCATGTAGGATTCGAAACCCAGGCACCTCAATGCCGGTACGATTGTTACTGCTGCATTTCTATTAAGTACCTACATACTACATTCTTATTAAATATTTACGAAAATTCTTAAAATAACTTCTTTTTGCCGTAGGCCAAATTACTGACATCCGCCTACCCTTAAACATTTGACACAATAGATTTCTTGAAATAAAATCAAAGTGCATCTCCTTAACAGAAACATGTTAAGTGGTGCCGACATCCTAAACCTTTTCTGAAGGCAAACACGTCTGTTTGTTCGCTATTGTTGGCTCAAAACGAAACGTTATTCTATAAGAAACAGGAAAAAACGATTTAGTTTGAGTGCAATCTACCGTTCCCTAATAGGATTGTTTAGGCCCGCGACGGCTGAAACCATTTTGTTTGGCTAATCCTGTTTTTTTATGTAATGGATCTCTATTTTATTTGAAATTTTAAGTAGCATACAAAAACGTACTCTTTTGGTACATTTTTATAGCTTCGATAAGCTGTTATTAAAACAAACTCTTTAAACGTTTAGTATTGTATCCGATAGTTGATTGCACTAAAATGTAAGGTTAGGTTAGGTTACATTATAGTAGGGTTCTCTTCAATATTCTTCCTATTTGGCTCATAACTGTCGGTATGAGAATTTCTAAATGATGTAAAACACTTTACCCCTTTTTACCAAGAACCTAATACACGCCTCTATAATTATGTGCGCTTCTCTTAGAATTTTCAAATGTGAAGATATGTATTTATAAATTAATCGCTAATATTGCCTAGGGAATACGCAGGGACAAATTAAATAATCAGGGGTTTCTAATTTTCTATATTCATAATATAATTATCAACGGATATACACTAAAATTGTGAAGAGCAACCGAAACGAAATCACTATGAATTAGTATTATAATTGCTCCCCAAGGCCACCCATTCTACGAACCTCCTATCGAATTCTTTTTGTGCCTCAACCGAGTATACTCAGTGAGTGGAATTCTGCGTCGTTGTGTACCTGTCAACGATAACAATTAAAGAGCAGATGATGAGAACGGGGCTATCCACTTTTGTTTGTTTTTCTAAGTTAAGCTGCCCGCGGCTTATAGGTACCGGAGAATGGTAACAACTTTAATTTTTATGTCCCTTATGGCTGTGTATGTAATTATTTTTGCCGAGACCGCTGTGAGCCAAGCCGCCGCGGCCGCTGCGCCGTCGGCATCGTTGAATAGAACAACATAATCGATTAGTATTGTTGTAACTATCGACTACTCAATAATTACAAATAGTTGCAGCTAAACTCGAAACTCAATTAATATTCGAGTAGCGTTTGTCAATTATGTACTTCGACTAAAGAAACTCGCCGCTAATGTAAATTGATGAAATAGGCATTAGCAGTCGAAACCAGCGACAACGAGATTAATTAATTCTTTTCACAGTATATTAATTATTAATCAGGAATTGGTAGGTATTGAACCCAAGCGACGGCCAGCCTTAACGGACCACAACAAGACCACAAGGAAAGGCAAGCGATCAGTTTTAACCTGGTCACGCATGCTCCATCCCTTTCTAATTAGCTATTGTCACTTGCACCAGACAGGGATACGAAGGCAGGCCAAAGTTTTAGGACCGTTTCTTAGACGTGGGGAGCATTTTACACGCGCGCGTCCTTCAGACCACGATCCGGGCGGGCGCATTAGCCCTCAAGTCGTTTCGAATCGATCCCACGACATCCGTCAGTGGACAAAAACATGTCGTCGCGAGCGCAGGCGCAGGTTACGCCGCGACCTTGCCTTTGTCCCGCCGGGGGCCGTCATTCGCGCCCAGTTTTTGCCAAACGTCAGGTTCGAGGTTCCAGTCAGTGACGCTGTCCTTTGATACTTTAGATTGAATAAAAGATTATGTAATGAAATCAGAAACGACTATTATGCCGTTATTAATTTTAAGAAGCTGAAAACCCAAAATATAAACATTATTTAATAATCTCTGTAACAAAAATTTAAAGAATGTTGGACATAAATAAAATTATATTTTTTATTTTCAGATGGCGTTGTTCGCTGACGTTCTCTCGAGTGACTGCTCCGTGCACGCGCGCTTCCTGCTGTGCTCGGCCTTCGCCCCGCTGTGCTCGGAGCAGGTGTCGGGCACCGTGAGCGCCTGCCGCGCGCTCTGTGAGCGGGTCGCCGAGGACTGCCGGGAGCAGCTAGGGGACTCCGCCGCAGCCGCGCTGCTCGACTGTGCCGCCTTCCCGCTGCGGCCCAACCGCCGGCTCTGCATGCGCCCGCCCAACGCCAGCGAGGTGGAGGCCGAGCTGCCGCCGCCGCCCCCGCCGCGCTGGCCGGAGGGCGCCGCGCGCGGGGGTGGCTGCCCACCGGCGCACGCGCGCTCCCCGGCCGGCGCTTGCTGGCCCGCCTGCGGCCTGCCCGCGGGGTACTCCACGGCCGACAAGCGCGCCGCCGAGGTGTGGATGACGGCGCTGGCGTGGCTCGCGCTGCTGTCCACGTCGGTCGCGCTGCTCACGTTCTGCGCGGAGCCGGCGCGCTACCGGTACCCGGAGCGGCCCGTGGTGTGGGCGGCGGCGTGCCACGCGCTCGTGGCGCTGACGTACGCGGCGCGCGGCTGGCTGGGGGCGCGCGTCGTGTCGTGCGCGGGCGGCACGCTGGCGGTGGACGGGCTCGCGTCGCCCGCCTGCGTCGCGTTCTTCTCGCTGACGTACTACTTCACGCTGGCGGCGGACGCGTGGGTGGCGAACGCGTGCGTCGCGTGGTACCTGACGGCGGCCGGCGAGTGGTCGACGGAGGCGCTGGAGCGCGCCGCGGCGTACCTGCACGCGGCGGCGTGGGGCTGGGCCGGCGCATGGACGGCGGCGGCGCTGGCGCTGAGGCGGGTGGCGGCCGACGAGCTGACGGGCACGTGCGGCGTGGCGGACGCGGCGGTCGGTGCGCTGGTGGGCGTGCCGCGCGGGGCGTTGCTGGCGGCGGCGGCGGCGCTGGCGGCAGGCGCGTGTCCGGGCATCGTGCGCGTGCGGCGCGCGCTGGACTCGCGGGGCGCGCGGCGCGTGGGGCGGCTGGCGGCGCGCGCGGCGGCGGCAGGCGCGCTGTACCTGGTGCTGGCGGCGCTGGCGAGCGGCGCGCGGGTGCTGGAGGCGCGGGGCGAGGGGGCGGCGGCAGGCGGGCTGCAGACGGTGCAGACGGTGCGGGCGGGGGCGCCGGTGTCGGCGTGCTTGTGGCTGTCGTGCGGGGTGGCGGCGGGCGCGTGGGCGTGGTCCCGCAAGTCGGCGGCGGTGTGGCGGCACGCGCTGTGTCCCCCGCGCAAGGCGCCATGCTGCACGCCGCCGCTGCTGCGCTCGCCGCACCCATACTATAAGCGGCCGCTGCACGTCTCCCGGGTGTGACGGTGTGTGACAGGGTGACGTTGTGTGACGGTGTGTGACGGGATGACGGCGGACGGTGACAGTGTACAGTGAGACTGACTATAGTGTTGTGCGTCAGGACGCAAGTGCCTCCTTCCTGCCTTCTGTGAAGGCGCTCTCTAGTGTTAAAAAACGCGTGTAAATAATGTAAAATAATTATTATAATATACTGTTGGTTTTTATACAACTTCATCTTTTATTATATCCTTTCAAAGCATACCGCTTTAATCGATGTTACCAGTGTTGCCATC
>OZ010697.1:1451065-1805562 GCA_963932265.1 Thymelicus lineola | reverse complement strand
ATCATCAATAATATAATCGTTGCCATCATACGAATAACAGATCATAGATGAGAGTTATATTTTCATATAATAGGGATGTTGACTAATTTTAAAATTCAATTTTATTTTATAGATAGAACCTTAATATTCACGAAAAAATATTACAAAAATAATAATCTTCAATTATTTACAAACAAAAATTGATAAATGAATTTATCTTTCTCGCTAAAAACGTTACGTGACGTCACTAACCGATATTCAATACTATCGGTCTACTGAAGTTTGTTGAACTTGAATATAAAATACGAACAAAGACGTCATATTCTCAAAATGGCGTTTGAGGTCACGTGACGGTGAGATTTTTAACATTTTAAATTAATGATATTTAATTTATTGTGATCGATTTCGATAAAATAATAATATCTTAGGCCTTTAAATGTTACCACTAATACTTTAAACATAAATTTAAATTCACAATAATTATTAGTGTCAACATCCCTATGGTACCGTGAATTTTTGTGATTCTGTACTGAGGAGCGATTTAAGGTGATATGCCTGCGTGAAGCTATCAAGGCCACGAGGGCCGACAGTAACAGTCCATTCGAAGAAAACTATAAATGTTATAGTCAGCGTTCATTATTATCAGTATCTACACTAGATCCAGGTCAATCAATCAAATGTGAAGGACTAGCACAACATTGACATCTTAGGATGCAAATTAAAAACAAACAATTTGCTAAATATGATTTTAATTAACGTTTTTATCATTATATTACATGGTTATTGAAGTATATAACTCTCTATACAAAAAGAAACAATTGAACATATCACTAATTACATAATTTACATACTGCTTGTCCCGTTCCACTCATCATTAACCCTGACAATTCTAGCTTTATACACACACGCCACTATTACATTTAAATTATAAATAAACAAGTTCATATAATAAACCAAATAAAAATATTACATTGAATACACAAATATTTTACTATAACATTAGGCCTATCGCAGACTATCCATTTTAATAAATAAATCGGAAAATTATTGAAATTATTGAAGTATTATGTCATAGAACAGACGTGTCCCGCCAAGAGGTTCTATTTTTAAAATTGAGCCCCCTTTCTCGTTTCAAAATCGAAGGAATTGAAACCCATTGGTGCCAATTCATTGGGACATAAATCTTATTCGCGGTGTCGGTTCTATACGCTAGTAATAATACTTCAATGGATAAAATAGAATAATGTCAAAAAAAGCAAATACATACAATACTTATAGGTCCTCCTCTTTTTTTGTTTTTTTTTTTTTATTCCAAGTAGCTGAAACTTAAATCCTGGGAACAGGATAAAATTATCGTTTAAAGATGTCATCACTCATCACCTTTTGTTTTTTACGCAATCAAACAAATTCAGTCCTTATGCCTGATATCTCAAGAATCTAACAGTTTCTGGATATGGTATAATCCCAAAATGTAGGCAACAAGTTCCAAGTTATGGCAACTTTGTAATTCATCTCAGGTTTCATAAAAGCAATCATTATTTAATCCCAGACTGTATAATATTATAAAATAATGCCCAAACTTATCCAACTTTTAAAACCACACATTAAAATATACACATACAATGCGTTGCGATTGCCGAGATATATTGATAACGTAGACGGATATTTCCACCATCGCGATTCCAAGTAGCTTTAGGCCTCTAGATTCTAGAACCTGCCCGATTACCCCGATCTGATCAGTCCAACTAGCCGGGTCGGTTCCCAGGGACCCTTTGGCCCGTATTAAACCGATCTTAAGGTCTCTGCGATTTCAAGGTTAGGTTTGAGATGCTGACATAATATGTTACATCAAATCAAAGTAACATTTGTAAGATCTGAGATCGAGCTCTTGAGCCCAGATTAGTTTATTAATATGGGTCTTAGACAACGACTTTTGAAGATTAAAGATTTTACAAGAATGTATAATACTAACTATAAACTTTAGAACGTTACAATGAACATACAAATACTTTGAAACCATCTGTTGTAGTACATTAGTAAAAATATGATATACAGTACATATACATAAAAATATATCTATCTTCAAATATATATCTTCAAATTAGTGATTGTAAAGTTGGAGCTATCTAATACCAATTTGGCGTTATTTTCTGCGAGAATCAAATTTAATTCTTTTGACCCAGACGAAAATTAATTTTAATATGATACGGATACTCAATATCTTTATATCTAAGCATACAAAATAACCCGTATCATACATAGTAAAATGTGTTCAGTCTATAATGAGTTTAGTTAAAAATCTTATATTGCAAAACACAAATACTCAGACCACAAAAAATGAATTCATAATAATTATGCCAATGACATGATATGGCATGGCGTACTTGATATTAATTGTATGTGACATAATAAATATCGTCGAATATTTAGAAATTTCAGTGGCCACATGTAATTTAGCCGAGCTTTATATATAGAGGATACATGAGATGATAGTTGTGTTATAACAAAGAATATTAAAAAAAGGATATAGTGTAGTATATAAGAATATTTTCACGTGAAATTGGCAGACTAAAAAAAATAGAAAATGTAATTATTTAATTATGAATATTACACTGCAATACCGGTTCATTTATGAATAATGGAAGCCAGCGTCAAGTATCAAAGCACTACCGTTGGTAACGTTGACTGCTCAATAATTCTACAATCCTGCGAATGAAATTCACAGCTACATAATTCCATGGATTGGTATGGTCCATTTTTTAAATACTAGTCTTATTGTGTAAACAAAGTTATAGGGTCATTTTGTCGTAATTTGAATTATTTTAAGTAATAAATCAATAAACTTGAAGACTCTTGAACTTGAGTTACTTTAGAAGTCATGAAGATTCGTCTAAAAATGGACTATAGGTAAAGTTTATGCATTATGGATATTATGATGAATTGTTGTATGTATCACAATATTAGGGTATTTTCATGGAAAATTCAACGAATAGCGTTATCGTGTCAATACGACAATAACAATCCAATTTAGTCCTATGATCGAGGTTTGTGACATCATAGAATAACTGCCAATTTACCTCGCATATTTTGATGCCGACTGTACAAGGGGTGCTAAGAGTAGTTAAATATATCAATATAAATAATAAATAGCTCTTGGAATGTATGTAATAAATACTAAGAATACTAGAAATAGTTTGCATATTCTGTTATAAGTCCCGCTACCATGAGTTGCTATCGTATACGTATTCTACATTCAAATGAACATGTGTCTCTCTCTAGCGGTCACAATCGGAACTAAGTGTAAACATTCTATTTAAGTTTTTTTACTATCCGTTTTACCAACCTTTAGCAGTAAGTTAGACTTTTTATAAGTAAGCTATTGTGTATAATAATAAAAATAGAAAAAAAATCTATTATACTCTATCAGTTCCATAACAACACATATCGCGATCGACATTAACTCATGGTGGGGGTACACATGAAGGGGCGTGAATTAAAGAGTCCATAGCACACAAATCAAAGCCAGGTGCCTACATCCAACTCTGCATTCCGCTATCCATCCTGACTCGACATCAGGGTATCAAACACCTCCGACCCGGGCGACAGCGTCTCATTAGCCCCGAAGTAGCTAGAGAAGTTGAATATGCTACTCACGTTATCCGTCGAGTTAAACTGAGCCTTATTCTTAATATGCATAGGGGTGGCTTCTGCACTGAATGACTTTTGGGAGATTAACGTCACACTCTCCGGCTCCGGCACTGTCTGATCCGTTACGGGCCGGTTTTCCTCCGGATCGTATAAGGTCGCCTCCTTTGGGGACACTTCCTTCGCGTCGTTGTACGGGTTCGTTAGGTACTCTGCGTACAATTCGCTCTGGTGTACGTCCTTGTCGCTCGTGGGCTCGGCGGTGATGGGCTTGTCAGTTATTGGAGGCTCTGGTTGCGGGTACAATATCGGCGGTTGCGCTTGGAGAGATATCCCGATCGGTGTTGATATCATCTGGGTGGAAATTATGAAATGTTAACACCTATCCAAAAATCAAACATGATTTCACCACCCTTTTGCAGTAATGAATGCAATGACATAAACTACTACTCAACGTCTGATAAACAATTTTGGTAGATTGTTTCGGGGTCGAATACTTAACGTAATGTTAGGATGACGGGAAATATCCCGAAGTTAAAAGAGGGTTTGTTACCTTAGCTTAAGACTCAATATTTAATTGAATGGAAATGTGTTTTACAGTACATAAGGCATGTTCAGTTATTTAAGTGACATTGAATGGCATACTAAAAGTCAAAACTTATAGTTTTTTTGTTTTTGCTTTTCCCACCCACCTCATTCAAAGGCTGCAATAGAACAGAGGAGGTCAACCCGGATTGGTCGTACAGGGGGTTCCTGATGGGCACCATGCCGCTGACCGGGGTCGGACCGATGGGGGGTGAGGTCTGTCCTGCGCTCTGTGCAACCAACATGTTCGGGGATTGGACTGGCCTTTGGATTTGAGGTTGGATGGGGGGCGAGGACTGGAGTTGGGGGGCGTTGGGCATTAAGGGTGTTATGTAGGTTTGAGGTTGTGGGAGCGTTGTGTGAGGCGATGTGGGCGTGGCAGTGGGCGGGGCTAGGGGCGGGGCTATGGAAGCCGTACTGGGGGGAATGGGCACGAGGGTCGGCATCGTGGTCGGCAGCGCGGTCTGCATGTGCGGCGGGACGGCTTGCGGCGGCCGCGCGTTGTCGTTCGCTGGAAGTATCGAGAAGCAAGTCACAATTTATAATAGCCGGCCTATTATGAACTTTTTAAAACCATTCATGTTCCAGGCAATTCATTTCTCGGGCTTTGAACGACGTATCATTGGCTATAATAATAATAATAATAATAACCCCCCCAGGGGGCTACCTTGACGTGGTGGGGGGGCTTCAGGGAGGTTTGCGCACAATCAAGGATATAACATCTTTCCTACCCTTAATGGAGATCTTTTAATAAAGCCTATGTCATCTTGGCTTCGACCTCCCAACTAACAGCCCCAAACCTAATCTAAGACGTATGGTACCGTGTTGAGGGATGAATGGCTGGGGGGAGCCCAGTCTCTAACGGTCCACTCTCGTTATGGGCGACGACGAGTTGTATAAATTAGCCTTGCTTCAGTATGCGGGGCTCTGCTGAAGTTGACCTTTTAGTTCCCTAGCTGTTCGTGGGAATAATTATGAAATCTTCAAATAAACAAAGTAAAATCTATAAAACTAAATTATTCGTCAATTCTACCGTGCTAACACGGTCGTACAATCTTAGATCGCAATCCAAATCTGAGCGGGTAACACCACAAGCTGATGCTAGGTGCAATCCTACGGAGATTGGTTATAGAGATGAAGAACAATGGACTGGACAACGACACCATAATAATCATCAAGAAATTGACATCAACACTACAAGCTCTAACCCGTCATCACCAATATCATCTACTTATAGTCTTTTCCAATCACCCAGCTCATCACCTCATTCTTTTGAAAATCAATCCATATCCCGATCTTCAAGTAAAACGTCAATATCAGTGGACGTTGTACAGGAGGCAAATGCCAAAGAACCTGAACCCGCTACTGATACCAAAAGTGCTCGCAAGAAGTGGAGTAGTGAAATGAATATATTCATCTTGCGCACATATTACGAAATAACAAGGATGGAAACAGACACTTGTGCTTATTTAATACCATTATACAACAAATTTATAGAATGTTTTCCAGATATGCAAGTAGGTAGACAAAGAGTAGGAGATCAACGTAGAGCGATTGAAAGAAATAAGTTATTATCAACAAATACGATAAACAGAATTAAGGATGAAGTCAAAACACGATTAAATTCAACGGAAGCTTTAATTATCTCACCAACACAAGAACTTGCTACACAAAAGGTATCAAATGCATCAAGAATGAAATGGAGTAATGAATTAAATGAATTCATAGTACGGAGCTACCTCACAATTACCAATCTAGAAACAGATATATCATCTTACAGACAACCATTAAAAGAAGCAGTAATATCAAAGTACCCACATCTATCGCACTTGTCGGAACAAAGAATTTCTGACCAGTATAGAACCTTAATAAAAAACAAGAGGATAAAAGAAGAAAGATTACAACAAATAAAACAAGAAGTGATATTAGAGCTTAATAGCGGTCAGCAGGAAAGAATAGTTTTGAATCAGTCTTCTAATGTCTCTCCTGATAACATAGAATTACACTGCACTCAACCTAATACACACAACTCAGTGTTAGAATTATCACACCCACTAAATCAACCAAATGACACACATGTAAACAGCGCACTTATTGAAAACACATTTTTAAAAGCGCTAAATGACTTTAAAACTGTTGATCCCACCATGAGGCCATATTTGCCAAAACAAAAGCCATCTAAAGATCTAACTACGGCCACACACTTCGTCAACACTACACTCCTACCTAAATACTTGACAGATGCACTTGATTTCAACACGTTTGAAACAATACTATACTGCGCGGCTTTTACAGTATGTAAGTACAACGGTGCAACAATATTAATAACTCGAGACCGACCTTCAACCCAAAATGTACCAAAATGGCAAAGACGATTACAAAACCGAATTCGAGAACTGCGTAAAATTATAGGTAGATTAACAGAACATATTAAGGGCAACACAAGTAAGAAACTTAATACACACATAGAAAAAATAAAGGAACAGTATAAAATACACGCTAAGTATGATCAAGATAATAGTAATACAACAGAAATTATGGACACACTTAAACAAAAATTAAATCTGCTAGCAAATCGACTAAAAAGGTATAAACAAACGACACTCAGAAAAACGCAAAACACACAATTCACTAATAATGAAAAACTATTTTACAGAACAATAGAAACTTCACCACATCAAACTGATATAAATACGCCCACGCCTGAACAGTTACATTCATATTGGTCAAGTTTATGGACAGAAAGTAAAACACATTTAGAAGGAGAATGGATTGAACAGGATAAAGAGAGAGTTAAAAACATTACACCAATGAAATTTGAAGATATAGACATTAATACATTAAAAAAAATAATAGCGAAAACACATAACTGGAAAGCTACTGGATCAGATAAAATTCATAATTATTGGTTTAAAAAGCTCACTTACACACATTCATACTTACTTACACATATAAATAATTTCATTAAAAATCCAGCCGCATTACCTCAATATATAACCAAAGGAATTACTTACATGCTTCCCAAAGACACAACAGATTCCAAAAATCCATCCAAATATAGACCAATAACGTGTTTGCAAAATATATACAAAATCATAACATCATGTATCACAGAATTAATCCACAATTATATAGAGACAAATAATATACTTTCAGAACAACAGAAAGGTTGTCGTAGGAGGAGCCAGGGATGTAAAGAACAACTGACCATAGACGCGGTAGCAACCAAACAAGCTCTAAGTAAGAAAAGAAACATTTACACTATGTTCATTGATTATAAAAAAGCTTACGATTCTGTACCACACTCCTGGCTTATATATATTTTAGAACACTATAAAATACACCCTACACTAATACAATTCCTAAAGATGACTATGCAGCAGTGGAGTACGAGACTCAAATTGAAGCAAATAGAAACTGAAGAAATATTAATACGCAGAGGTATTTTTCAGGGAGATTCACTAAGCCCGCTTTGGTTCTGTTTAGCATTAAACCCATTATCAACTATCCTAAATAACACGAATAAGGGATTTAAAATCAAGCACAACAATACTTCATACACACTATCACATTTAATGTACATGGATGACATCAAATTATACAGCAGCAGTCTCAAACAAATACAAAAACTTACAGAAATCACAGAAACATTTTCTGTAGACATACAAATGGAGTTCGGTATCGAAAAATGTAAAATACAGTCAATTCATAGAGGCCACACGGAGAATAATAACTTTTTCACTGCTAGCGGAGAAGTAATAGAACCTGTAGACATTGACAGTGGATACAAATATTTAGGTTACCAACAGAGCAGACAAATACATCATAAACAGATCAAACAAACACTTACTACTAAATTTAAACAAAGAGTTCATAAAGTACTGAACACGAAATTAAATTCAAAAAATATTGTAAAAGCAATCAACACATTCGCAATACCTTACCTCACATACTCCTTTGGAATAATAAACTGGTCTAAGACAGACCTACAGAAGCTTCAACGCATTATTAATACAAGTATGACAAGACATCGAAAACATCACCCACGATCTTGTGTACAAAGGTTAACTTTACCCAAATTGGAAGGTGGGCGTGGTTTGACCGATATACAGAATCTTCATAATAAACAAATAACAACATTGAGAAATTTCTTCTATAAACAAGCACAAAGTTCATCACTTCATCTAGCAGTTACACAATCTGATATAAAGTACACACCACTTAATCTCCACAACACAGAAAAACAAAAAAATGAAAATATTATCGAACCTCAACAAAAGCTTAATGATTGGCTACAGAAATCCCTTCATGGCCGACATCGCTGTGATTTACTTAGCGCGCACGTAGATAAACAAGCATCCAACGTTTGGTTGAAAAAAGGTGAGCTTTTCCCTGAAACAGAGGGTTTTATGGTAGCCATACAAGACCAGGTTATAGAGACTCGTAACTACAAGAAGTTTATTATACGCGACAAGGCCCTAATATCAGATAAATGTAGGCATTGCCATATAGCCTCAGAGACTATACAGCATATTACTGGAGCGTGCCGGTCTATAGCTCAAACCGACTACAAACATAGACATGATCAGGTAGCAGCAATCGTGCACCAATATTTAGCATTTAAATTTAAATTAATTACCGAGAAAATTTCTTATTACAAATATACCCCTCAAGCAGTGTTAGATTCTCATAAGTATAAGCTATACTGGGACCGAACTATCTTAACTGATAAGACGATCCACCACAATCGCCCCGACATCACTCTGCATGACAAAATTAACAAAATAGTCTACCTGATTGATGTTGCAATACCCAATACACACAATTTGTCAAGCACTCACACGGACAAAATTACAAAATATACAGACCTCGCAATAGAATTAAAGTCACAGTGGAGAGTTAATACAGTAAAGACAGTACCGATAATAATATCAACAACTGGAGTCATTCCTCGGACATTACAGGACAGCCTGAACATTTTAAATATTCATCCTTTGACATTTAATTTTATTCTACTGCAAAAGGCAACAATAATAAACACTTGTAGGATTGTTAGAAAATTTTTATCCATAGTTGAGTAATCACTCAATTATATATATTTAAACAGACTATCTATTGTCGTTTGGCCAAAAGCCCGCGGCATTGGATTTATACCCCAGAAATGGGAGAAATAATAATAAAAAAAAAAAAAATAATAATAATAATAATAATCTTTTATTTCGGATCGAGTCCATAGTTGTTAGTAACGGTATGTACTTACATCTAATGTTAGTAAAAGATAACAAATAATTAAAAAACTAAGCTGCCTACACTTCACGGACGGCATGCAAGCGCGCCCAGTGGCGGAACATTGGGGAGTCCCAACGGTCAACAAACGCATTCAGAATCCCGTTCGGGCTGGCGCGCAGCCGCTGCAGTAGCGAGGCGCATCGCTTGCGAATGATCGCCTATATCGCTATAATGTCAAGTGACCGCTTTGGTACTACGAATTTGACGTTTACGATGGAACATGACTGGAATTAAGAGTTCGTAATAGCCCGCCAGATTAAGGTTGATTTAGGACCAATATTTTTATTCGGATATTAACAAGAAAAAATTAAAAATCGTAAAAAACGGCTAATGGTAAAAATGAATTGGGACCATTATTTTTGTTCACATAATTTTAAGTCTAAGCAAAGCCTGAACACTGTTTATCGATCTCCCATTAGTGTCTTGAACTTTTTCCATGTCTCATACCTATCAATACTGGAGTTTTCGATTTTTTCCATTGCTAGATTTACTATATACAAAAATAATGTTTATCTTTATTATGACTGCAAATGTTTGTGTAAATGTTACAGATGTGGACTTACCCTCCGGAAACAGTTCATCCTTCAAGGTGGGCAGGAATTCTCCGATGATGTCCCAAGTGATGTACCACAACTCATTGTAACCATCAGCATTAGTAAATATCTGGAAATTTAAATCCTACAATATACTTCAATTTAATGTTGCGCACATTTGGCTGTAAATCAAAATACTTGTAGTATAAAAGACAAATATTAAAAAAAATTGCAATCGAGCATAAGTTATTGTAAATAAATTGCTCACACCACATTACATTAGCATCTAAGACATTCCTGACGCGTTGCTGGCCAATGAGGTACTGACTATATATAGTTATATTTTATAAAATATCGAGCATTTTGAAACTACTTTAACTTTTCATTAGTCACAAGTGAAGGATCTATAAAGGGCAAATTCGAGCGAGACTAGATACGCATTACAAATGTGAATGAGCTCATTCGTTATGTCCGTACACATCTGCTACCTAAAGCTGGCCACACACGACAAGTGTACTTGTCAAGTTTGCAGTTTGACTTGATGCGGCATCCAGTGTGTATGAGATAGCTATATGGCCAGATAACCATATCGTGGCCACACCGTCAAGTTTACTGGATGCCGCGTCTTTTTAGTTAAAATTTAATAAAATGCTTACGTAATTAAGTAGGTTGTAAAGAATTGTATGAACTAAAGTGTTTTACTAAATTATTACGTTTGGATACGCACTTAAAATTTAGTTATCTACTTAACTATTTAATACGTATAAACGGAACTTAACAATACGTATATATGAGTATGAGAGTGGATACCCTGACGGAGTGCATGACGAGCAGCATGTTCTTGAGCGACTCGAGTGCGGCCTCGCGCAGCGGCTCGGCGGGCGCGGCCAGCAGCGCGCGCTGCACGCGCACCACGCGCGCCCACAGCGCCGGGAACGAGCGCCGCGCCGCCAGCGCGCCCAGGTGCTGCAGGAACACCTGTACCACACCACCACACCACCACACACAAGATGTTAATCAGGGTTGGTCAGGCGCGTCTTTAGCGATAACAAGTGAGTTTGAATCCTGCACGCATCTAGATTATGTGCGTATTAGAAATGATCATGTTACAGTGAAGGGAAACGTCACTAGCTATCGAGTCTATAATTTTAGGATAAGTGAGTTATATTTATTTTAGATGCGTATTTATTGCATGTTGCTGTTAAATTATTTTTATACTTTTAATTTATAGAACATCAAAGAACTTACATAATTCAGTTACTAAGAAATCATAGCATAAAAACATTATTATATCGGGCGTAGGTACAAAAGTTATATTAAGTTACAATATTAGCAGCTAGTTACTTGAGGCTAAAAATCGATGTCAAACAACTTACAACACAAACTTTTACAATGCTAAAGTACTGCGTAATGTTGGTAGCATTGAAATAAGTATCTTTTATATTTCAAAAACCATTTTATAGACATAATAATATAATAAATAGCGTTGTTATTAAGTTCATCAAAGGTAATAACGATATATGTATATTACGAGATAATATAAAACATTTTAATTTATATACTCCTATTTGAATGTTACCAACATTACAGGTTACGATCAAGTGCAGATTGAGTTAAAGAGCACCGTAGTAGAGAGCCGTAGAGTATAACAGTAGAGTACCTTGCACATGAGCGTGTCGGCGCGCGCGGCGGCGTCGGGGCGGCGCGGCGGGCGCTGCAGCAGCGGCAGCAGCACGCAGTCGAAGCACGCCTCCCAGCCCGCGCCGCCCAGCGCACCCAGCGCCGGCGCCAGCAGCGCGCGCTGTAGGTACAGGATCGCGCTGTTGCTCACCTGCACGCACACACACACACATGTAGCGGCAACATAATATTTTGCATTGTAATAAAGAGTCGGCTGCCCCTGCGCTCACCCCTCACAGACAGTCGCCTCCAGTATCATACACGGAATAAATGCGGTTTACGTACGTTATTCAGTATTATAATTTCTGCCTCCCAGTGTATTGATGCAAGGTTACTTATCCGAACTCTAGATACACTATACGCACAGTGATCATCTAACCAGTAACTAGTAACCTGCACACACGTACACGTAGACACGTGCACGCTTTACGTCTACACGTAGATAATGATACGTACTGGAAATATTGTTGTACGCTGATGATAAGTAGTACGTAGGGGAAATAGTGTGCGGGTACATACGATAATCCTTAATTTTTAAGGTTTTTTTTTAAATATGTATATATATTTACCATTCTTCGTCTGTCCGTACAGAATTCGGCAATTCCTTGCAGCAGTGGCTTCCACGCAACTTCCCACAAATCGTAATCCTCTGCACCTGTAATAATGAAGTAATTTTTGCACTACTTCTATCCGTAAGATGATCTTAAATTAAAATTTAAAAAGCCCCCGACAGTTTGATTAACACTACACATAGCTAAAACAGTCTCGATTAAGTCACCTTTTATACAAAAATAACTAGATCAAAATCGGTTCATCCGTTTGGGAGCTACGATGCCACAGACAGACATACAGATACACAGTCACGTCAAAGTTATAACACCCCTCTTTTTTCGTCGGGGGTTAATCATTATAAGATAATAAACATTTTAAATGGAATGTTCTAATATTAAGTTAAGAAAACATAACTACATATACTGTACTGTATAATACCTTTTATGCCGAAGACGTAAAGCCGAAATTAGCTTGAACCCCATTTTAAGGTAATAGAGAATAGATCTTACCTTGTCCCGCGTCGGACTCGTCCCGCCACCACTTGAATATTTGCGCCGTGCGACTGTGCAGCGTGTGCATGAGGTCTAGAAGCTGAAATTATATTTCGTTACTAACATAACTAAAGGTAGGCTAAGCTTACAGCTTTAAGGACAATCATTTAGGATGAGATGAACATATCAGCGACTTTCGAGTGGGTAAAACCGGCTCGAAGGACCAAAAATTTTGTATGAGTATAGCAAAGCAAAGTTTTTTAACTGGCCATATACACACATACCTGTATGCTAACGTTGTGATACTGCTCGTGCGTGGTGTCCAGCTCCTCATCGCTGGAGTCGTCGCCGCCGCGCCGCCGGGTACTGCGCTTGCGGCCCTCGCGCGTCTTGCTGGCCTTGCCTGCGTGATGCACATTATAATGTCAAAATAAATAATGGTACTTTATCTGCACGTAAGATGGTTTTTGGAAATATTTTTGGTAGTGAATTTCGTACGGTTCGGTATGTAATCGGTCATAATGTGAGTGCAATATAACACTTTAGTTAAGCTATTTAGTGTGGTTTTTGGATCCTAATAACTACATCTGGAAATAAACACGGGGCGCTAACGTGAACTATTGAACCTAATGCTCACAAGATTAACACACACATATATAAAAACACGCGTTCACACCAACACAAACGTGACGTACAAATAACATATTAACGCTCATTCTTAACTATACAATTACCCATAAAAGTAGACATATTGCGAGCGTTCGCCACCCTAAGGCAGTGCCGGATTTATATTTTTTATGAGTGTAGGCCAAATAATTTTCGCCGCCCCATGTACCAAGAATTTCAAAAAAAATAGTAAAAAAAAGTACAAAAAAAACAAGAATTTCAATTTTTTGCGACACCTTTTGAATAGTAAAATCATCTATAATATCTCATCTTCTGATATCTGCCGCCCCTAGGACGCTGCGGCCCCTAGGCCGCGGCCTATACGGCCTATTGACAAATCCAGGACTGCCCTAAGGAGGAAAGGGCAGAGGGGTGGACCGACGCACTAATTATTCTACTATCTACGTTAATCCTCTTTTAAACTAAATACAACATACTCATCTCCATCATGAACATATACCGCGTGTCTAGAATAAAGCTGTAGTTCAATCAACAGTCTAGTGTTGCCAAGTTAGCCACTTTTTGGCTAGATCTGGCTACATATTTTAGCCACAATTTTAGCAACTCATGACTTGACAAGCTAATAACATGTAATTATTTAGCTAAGAACAAATAATTATTAGCTTTTCAAGTCATGAGTTGCTAAAATTGTGGCTAAAATATGAAGCCAGATCTAGCCAAAAAGTGGCTAACTTGGCAACACTAAATTCAACACACATCACCGGACGTCACACACACACCCACACCGCACTAACCAGAGTGCAACGTAGCGCGCGCGAGCAGCCGCAGCGCACGCGTCGCAGCGCGACAGTTGTGCGGCGTCACGTGCGCCACGTCGCGCACGACGAGCGCCAGCGCCTCCGCGCACCGCGCCAGGGCCGACACGCGGTGCGCGCGGAGAGACACCGCCTCCGCGTCCAGCTCTAGCGCCTCGGTGGACGCGCCGTGCGTACCCGTGGGGGAGTTCTGCACCTGTCCGGACAGACGTTGAGTTAACCGATGTCTATTAATAGTATTATTAATACATTAGATAAGTGGCAGGGTATTCATTATGAATATGAATTCGCAATTTTTTTTTACGTTTCACGTACTGAATGTTTCAGTCATAATGTTGCGTATATTTCTGATACATAATGATGTTATTAATTCTGTCCATTCAAAAAAAGGTGTGTGTGCGATTCACACACGATAGAAGTGAAACTAAATAAGATATAAAAATACTCACAAACACACAGTTAAATAATAACACACCACGCTGACATCTTACTAAAAAGCTGTAATACGCAGCCGCATACAGTGTACAGTAGCTCACGTAGTTTTCACATACACTAACACACGTTAAATGCTCAAATACAAGCACGTATTAAGGCGCGTCTCCGAGCCAAGGACCTTGAGCGTTAGTTCCCTCTTTGCCGCGCAAACCCCTCGACAACAACACGTAAATTATTAAGTGCCATCTAGCAGCCGTCTTACACAAAATTACTGTAGCGCGCACTCTAGCGACTAACTAAGAAACAACAATCGGTCGGTCGATCGACAGATATTAAACAACGAAAATGAAATTCTCATTTTTTGTTGATAAATTCTTTGAAAATATTTAAAAGAGCATTTGAAAGTATTTAAAAACAGTATAAAAATAAAACTAAAACAACACGTAAATTATTAAGTGCCATCTAGCAGCCGTCTTACACAAAATTACTGTAGCGCGCCATCTAGCGACTAACTAAGAAACAACAATCGGTCGGTCGATCGACAGATATTAAACAACGAAAATGAAATTCTTATTTTTTGTTGATAAATATTTAAAAGAGCATTTGAAAGTATTTAAAAACAGTATAAAAATAAAACTAAAAAAAAGAAATACTGAGAGACGCGAACCTGCGCATCCGGTATTGTGTATCTACGTCCTGACCATTGAGCTACGGAGAAGTTAGATTCAACGACGAAATTAGCAGTTATATTATATGCATGCTTGCCGAGTATATTTCTGTCTCATTCGTTCCTACACATTTTTGTATTTGTCTCTTACCTGTCGTTTTTTCCGTTGCATCCGGTTTGATATCACAACGATTCTAAAGAAGTTTCACTTCAAAAAACTTTTGGGGCTCACAAAACAAATTAATAGCAAAAATACGTTTTTTTAATGCACATAGCCGACAACTTAGTCAATAAAGAGAAAAAAACGACAAGTGTGTGTGTGGTGTGTGTGTGTGTGTGGTGTGTGTGTGTGTGTGTGTGTGGTGTGTGTGTGTGTGTGGTGTGTGTGTGTGTGTGTGTGTGTGGTGTGTGTGTGTGTGTGTGCATGTGTGTGTGTGTGTGCATGTGTGTGTGTGACCGACCAGGATCCAGCCGTGCGTCTGCGGCGAGTGCGACAGCTCGCTCTCCGAGGACGCGCTGGTGGGGCGCCGCTCCTCGTCCTCCGAGCCCTCCGACCGGCTCGACGCTGCAACAAACACAACAATATTACTTCACAATCACAATGTTCAACATGAGAATACCACTAACGCAGTTGTAATATCAGCTTCTAGTGAAATGCAACGTTTACTTGTAACGCTTTACCGTCACGGAAGCATGAATATACATATTATAATAATATCAACATCAGCATTTTTTTTTTCTCAGTGTTTCTGTTTACTTTTTGTGGCTTTTCTACCGACATCAAAACAATGCGTTAGTAGCCAATCCAACTGAGTTGTGTCAACCCAAGTTGAAGCCAAGCGTTAAGAGTCGTCACTGTCACAGCCATAAAGAACAGCTATAAACTACAGTGTACTAGATCAGTTCTCACTAGAAGCGATCCCGCTGTTCGCGTCGCGCGGCCACGCCCCCGCCCCCGCGGCCGCCAGCAGCGCCAGCAGCAGCGCCCAGTCCTCGCCGCTGTGGATGTTCTGCGCTGACGTCTTCACCAGCTCGTACAGGCCGCACGAGATCTATCGGGGCGTTGGTAAATACTTTAACATGAAACATTTCAATCCTACATCCTACATAATATCCTACTATGTGAAAGTTTGCGAGGATGTTTGTTACTCTTTCACACTACAATTACAGAACGGATCTTCATGAAATTTTGCACACATTTACCCCATGTTCTGAAATAGGACATGGATGCGTATTATCCCGGAAAACCTTTACAAAACAGCGGGCAGAGCGCTAGTGCAACGATAATTTACTTATATGTTTAAATATATCCATTAGTAGCAATAAGTATATGAGCCAAATTACAGCTTCCTATTACTTAGGATGCCTGCGCTATGCTGCAGACGCATGGACGGACATGACGAAATGATAAGGATTTAACTCTCCCAAATTTTCCTCGCCTATTGAACGTGTCTAACATTCATGTACGTGTGAATTACAAAGGAGTATGGATAAAAAAGGAGTAAGGAGTATGGATAAATACTGACTTTAACATTTTTGTGTCCTGATAAAAATACCTTTATTTGATTATGTTATCTTAATAAATTACACATATAGTGCAGTCATTGAAGCGAAAAATACGGTGTTACCTCCGAATTTTTTTACTGTGAACCGATTTGCATGAAATTTTGGAATTAGGCTTATCTAACCCTTAACTTCAAAAGTGAAAATAATCTGAACTCCGCAAATTATTTTTAAGGGGTGTAAACAACCCCTTAATGGAAAAATTAACATTGAGCCATTTTATCGCTAGAAAACATGTGTAATAGTAAGTTTTGAAATTGTAAAGTGTTTTCTAACACAATTACCTCGTATTAAAATCATTTTCAACCCCTTGAAATTCTTACAACCCTTGCTAACAACGCCTAAATTAAAAAAATCACAAAAAATTACTTTGGTATGACATAAAAAGATGTAAGTATAGAGTAAGTATTATTTTGTTCTCTATAATAATAGTCAAATTTTTAACCCCCTTTCAACCCTTAAAAACAACCCCTTGATAAAAAATTGTTAAAAATTTTTTTTTGATTAAATGAAAAGGATTTAAATATTATTCTACACTCTCGAAAGTGATTATCATAATCTTCAACTTTGCTACCCTTAAAACTACCCCTAAATTAAAACAGTAAATATATATGATTACATATTTAAAAACTTACTGGTCATATTAAAACGAATAAACGGAGCACGCACAGCTGATCACCTGGCTTTTTCGTTGGCCCCTTCACTCAAATGTGTTATATATACATGTAAGAACGTTGGTATGTATTCATGCCTACGTTTCCAAAATATATGAGCCATATTATTATGTATATATATTCACGTTACAATAGTTTTGGGTCTCTATTATACTGCGTACTTTCACATTGCTTCAAATATTCACACTCCGAAATTTTCAGTTACTAAGTAGAAAAAAATATGATAAGTTTTTGGACCATAACTCCTTCAATTTTCATGCTATCACAATTTATAACAAACCATTTTAAAGGTAATTAACAGAGCTACAACATCCTTTATTGCAATATATAATAAAAAACCTTTTTTTAAAACGGTGAAGGGTTAAAGGGCTTAAGAGAGACTGTGATTGCGCTGCCGCGCGCTCTTTAAACAATCATATCTCCGTCAATTTTTGTTTGACAGAAATAAAAAAAATACCAAATTGTTCGTCAGAAAAATACCTAAATTTTTCATCCCTACACTTTTTTACGTATCTGTCGTCATTTTTGAGATATTATGAAAAAAAGGTGTTTTTTTTGTAAATTTGAAATTTTTTCTTTTCTTTTAATCTTGATTTTTTTTTAAAATATGTGTCCTGTAACAGCCAAACTGATACAATCTATCAAACTCTTCATAATAAAGTTATTTCTAGGCGGAATACGATTAATTTTCTTTTTGGCGGAAATGGCACTTATGAAACCCATTGATTTAAAAGAAAAAATATTAAATGGTCTTCTTATTTTCAATACAGCTCACTTATTTTACGTGCAAAAGACCTTTAACAGTGCTCATTTTAAAGCTTATTTCAAGCACTACAAAAATTTTCTTTATGGCAGAATGCATAAAATTCATCTGTTCGCCGCTAGATGGCATTGAACACATAGATTAAATTTCAGACAAAATAAAAACGGCTTTGATCTTCAATATCTAGCTGAATATTGCTCTTAGAATGATTAAAAAAAAACTAAATTGTTCGTTTTTTTATCTGCTACAATTTTGGTTCTTATAAAATTTTCGATAAAACATATATTTTTGGAGATATTTGCAAAAGACCGATGAAAAACGTGAAAAAATTGCGATTTTTCAATTGCCAATAACTTGAAAACTCTTGGATTTTTCGAAAAACTTTATAGGTGATTTTTTGCTCAAAATTAGCCCTTCTATCGATATCCGAGGTTATTTTGAAAAAAAAATGTCCACCCCCGAGAAGGGGTGGCAACCACCCCCAGGGTGAGTGCGGAGTTTAAATCATTTTCACTTTTGAAGTTAAGGGTAAGATGAACCTAATTCCAAAATTTCACGCAAATCGGTTCACAGTAAAAAAATTCGGAGCAATAATGCTTCAATGACTGCACTAATACTAACTTTAGTCAATTTTAATGGTAGGAAATACGAGATTTTCAACAAAATTACTTTGAATTTAGGTTATAGTAAACTCACAGTAATGTGGACTTTATGCCGCCGTTTTAAAGTCGATTGCTTATGTAATGTCGATCTTTTAAGTTTCAAATTCATTTGACAGTCCCAAAACACCATGTAGTTTGTAATGTATTATAATCACAGAACACGAATTAATAATATAATATTATAATCATGAACTCCTGGCTGATTATAATAATTTTCTAATTCATTTGACAGTCCCCTTAAGTCATCCAGTTTGTCATGTACCTAATCATAATGGAATCAATGCAACCTATTGGCCCGAAGGATCTTAAAAGATTTCTGATTGGCCCTTATCCAAACATAAATGACCCAATGGTTTTCTTTTGTAAAACGGAAGTTAAGTTACTTATTAATTTCAGAAAATTATTCCCAAAGAGGATTTTTTAGGAAATTGGGTTTATGCTTGAAATATTTTAATTTAATTTTTTGTCCAAAAGTCATTGTGACACAATAATTTTTTTGAGAGTACTGGCTATGGGCTTTCTCCTTTGTGTACAAACCTACACCAAATACTCACCACATCAGCCTGCTGATAGAACAGTTTATACGGCAGGCGGTACAACAGCGCTAGATGGTGCAGCACGCGCGGCGCGCACAGCTCGCAGCGCATGAGCCGCGCGCACGTACGCAGGAGGGCCGTGAGCGCGCGCGTCAACGTGCCCGCACCGCGCGCGCCCGCCCACAGGACGGTAGCCTCTAGGTGCGGCGCCGCTTCCTCCCACACGGAGAGGAGGCGGTCGCTGTGGAGTGTGTAGTTGTTAGCTATCGCGGATCCGTGTATAATAAAGAAATATACCGTAATTGTATGGCGATAAGGTTGAAATTGAAATAACTTTATCCTCATATAATGAAGGTATTTTTTTTTCGTCGCATAAAAATAAAATCTTCGCAAGCCCTAAGAATAGTGATATCATAATATGACATTGTATTCTTGAATCAGTAAATTTTCAAGCCAAAAACACACTGTGTCACTACAGTTAAAGTGTATGGAATAATAGAATTTGTTGTGTACATGGTACAAGAAAGTGTAATGTAACTAATGCATAATATTCTGAACTGTCGGAAGTTAGACATACGAGATGTTTAGTCTTTGATTCTTTAAATATATTATTCTCAAAAAACAAAAGCGTTATCTCACCGGTTCTGTATGAGCGTCTGCCCCAGCAGCTCGAGGAAGAATATGGTGATGTCCTCGAGCTGCGGGTTGATCTGCAGCGCCTCCGCGTCCGGCGGGGCACCGATGGTCACCATGGCGTGCACCAGCTCCTGGTTACACCAACACACGTGACAACAGACTTTAATATACATGCGTGTCTTTACTTCACTACTGTAGTTCATTTTTAGACGAATCTTATTTGATAAATAAACTTGGCAGTCGTGGCACTACACTTTATTTAAAAATAAATTTAAAAAAGTAAAAAAAAAATTAAACGGAACTGAGATTTTGGCATTAACTGATTTTATCAGTTTTAAAATTCATCTCATTTTGTGTTAGTCTTATTTTTAAATTCCAAATTACGATTAAGACACCCTGTAGATTGTGTACCAAATAGGACTCTTCTAATTAATAGTTTAAAAACTAAATAAAACGTTTTATAGTGCACTTGTAGGAACTAAAGAAAAAAAAATTGTAACCGTGCTGTTAACCGCTAAGGAGTTCCCTCATGTGGAGCCTAAAATAATTATCAGGTCATGTTTATCAAAAAAATTAATGTATTTCACCGGAACCATAGCTGAAAAATTTCAACTTCGTAGGATGAAAGGAAGTAGTTCTAATTCAGCTTGCAAGATTTGACCCAAACAAACGGAGCAAGTTAAATATGTTATAAATATAGTAACAAAATCTATATAGTCAATGCTAGTGCTGATGTTATGTATATAAGCTAGTTATAAGAATAAAATAACGGTCACTTCATAACGTCAACTGCAGTTTTTATCACAAAATAAAACCTTTTAAAAATGGACTATATGTTAACCTACACAGTACTCAGTATGACAAATCGCGTGCGTACACGCGTGCGTGACGTTCAGCGTATGAACCTGTAACCTGTAACCTGTAACCAAAGTCCTAAAAAAAGAACCAGACGGATTGTCAGCAACAAATTCAGTGAAGCACCCATAGTAATACCAACTCCTGTATTCCTACAAGTATCATACCCACACATTGACAACATGCTGTTATAATCAGCCGCCATTACCGCGTCGGATTGGTCGGACCGCACTAAAAATTACGCACACATGGTAAGCGGGCGGCGTCACTCTCAATAAGACAAGGTGACGTCTGGTTCTTTTTTTAAGTCTGTGCCTGTAACCTGTATGTTACCTGCAAGCTCTCGAGCTGCAAGAACTTGGTCTCGGTGACGAGCAGGCCAGGGATGTTGCACTTCCCCACGCACTCCGCCGCCGCCTCCATCAACACCTTCTCGTGCGGCGTCGGCGTGCGGATACCTGCACACACCACCATTACACATTTATGTTAATATAGGTATCATAACTTGTATAACACAAAGGTTTATACAGGGTGTCCCGTAAGTAGTGGATCAACCTTGATGCTTGCCCTGTCATGTCAAAAATTATCTTAGTAAAAGTGTCACCGTTTTTTAGATATTGTCTATTTTTTTAATTAAGAAAATTCGGTTCATTTACCCCAATTTTCTCTGTTGAGTCCCTCAAGCTATCTGCCATTTTCGGTTGATTGACACCTTGTATAACAAAATATCGTGTTCTTGTGTAGTATAAGTGATATATGTCAAAATCTGGGAACCCCGCATTAAGTACCCTGTTAGAAGGAAGAGCGCGCGAATCCAACACTATACGCGGGAATAGATCAAAATAGGTATTCTTTCAACCCCTTCTTCCTTAATCCAACAAAGGCGAACAACTAAAACATCATAAAAAGACAATCTTACCAGATTCCCCCAGCGCTATGTATGAATACAGGCTAGAGAGAAGGCCGGAGTCGGGTCCTCGCGGCGCTTCCCTCACCAACGGGACTTTGCCGCCCGGGGCCAGGTAGTCCTCGGCTTCCATTAGGCTCTGCAACCAAAAAAAATTTAATGTACGTTAGGGATATCAAAATAATAATAATACAAAAGTGTTGTTTGGTGAAGGTAACGCTACAGTATGCTTCTGTGGATAGATTTTATACGTCTTTAAACACGTTACGTAAATACTTCCTATCTGGAAGGAGTGAGGAAGTGATTAAAAGTATCGAATCTATATCCCCGAGGAATTTTCACATAGTATAAAATGAAGTCGCTTTCCGTGTCTGTACGCTTAAAGGTCGTAGCCCATCTAAACGACACCGCTCCCACCCAACCAAAGTATGAGAATTCAAATATAAACTTAAAATCGTGCTCTGTAGATGCAACTATTGAGTGGTAAGGTTGCGGTAAGCTTGCTTCCCGCGCGCGGGCTGCTAATTTTTGTTGTTACTGTAAAGTGCACCTACAGAGCAAGATTTTAAGTCTATATTTGAATTCTCATACTTTGGTTGGGTGGGAGCGGTGTCGTGTAGATGAGCTACGACCTTAAATCTTTAAAACTAAGCAACGGATTTTAATGCGGTTTTCATCAGAGTGATTCACGAGGAAGCGTTATATAGCGGTATAACACAGGAAGATAGGAAGATGGAGTGGGAGAGGATGGAATTTTTAGACGGTACGAAGTTCGCCGGGTCAGCTAGTTGTTTATAAAACAGCTATGATATCATTGAGCCATGGCATTTTGTTTCACTCGATAAAGCTAACATTGATTTTTTTAATAGTAATTTAAAAATAATTAATGGCTGAATGAATCCCATAATAAAATCATGTTACCTTGGGCAGCAGCCGTCCCATGTAGAGTGTTTTGACGATCTCGAGCAGATGGCGCCAGCTGTCTCGCACGCAGTCGGCGTGGCGCGCCGCCACCGCGCACGCGCGACGTAGCGCCAGCTGCGCCTTCACCGACTGGCCCAGGTACACGCCTGGATATAGTAAATAGTGTATTCATCAATAGTTTTTTTTGTAGATAGCCGATAACTGGACCAGCTATTGGTAAGTGGTCATCTCAGTCCTCAAGAATATGTTGCCGAACAAGATAATAAAGAGATCAAAGTAAAGAAAATAATATACAGTGAAACCTGGTTAAGTGGGACCTGGATAAGTGAGAAACCTCTATTATTGATAGTTGCAATGAGGTCCCGGTTCTTTTTCATTAAATTACCTCTGTTAATGGGACTTTTTGAAACTGGTTAAATGAGGTTTGAATTCTAAGACTTTTTCGATGTTTACCTCTATAATAGGCTAGTTGACAAAATTTGGAAATTAGTTTAAAACTATAGCTTAGCATCTATTTCACCCCAAAAATATATTATTCTAAGAAAAATAAGTCTTTTACATTAGTATTTTGAGTTTTTAGAAATGAACTTGAAATTGACCGCGAAAAAGGCCAAGACTGTCATGGCGTTTTGAATGACGTCACACCTCGCGAAACAGCCGTGTTTGTGTATGACAGTCAATTGTGTTTTTTTAATAAATAATGAATTCCTCGTATTATAAATACTGTATAGTGCCCCAATGTAAAAGTACAACGATAAAAACGCCAAACAAATTATTCATATACGTTCCAAACAATAAACAAATACGTAGAAAGTGGTTAAATATGGCAAGGAGGCAAGATGCTCTTACTTTATCAACTGATTCCACAATTTATTTCTGTGAAGATCATTTTGATGTAAGTAATAAACACAACTTGATGTATCTATTTATAAATGTATAGTAAAAGAAATGAATTTTGCAAAATCTACCATAATATACCACACATAACCTATAAAATGTTATGACTTGAGTAGGGTTTTATGATTTATTTGAGTTAAAATATTATTTTCGTTTTATAAAATGTAATAATTCATACTCTTCTTATTAATTCATTAATTAAGATAAAGTTATTAAAACTTTGTATTCGCTAACCTCAAAATCAGTTATGTATTTACATTCCATAGTAGGTAAATGCGACTCTCTGACTGGTAACTGCTAATTAAATGAGACTTTGTTTGTTCTTCACATTATACTTACACAGAAGTTTTAACATTGCGGAATTCCGATGAACAAAAGTCGGTGTTTATTGCAAAAAATTTGCCAAGCATAACGGCGTCAATTTTGGGCAAATTACTGCTGTTTGCTTTGTTAAATCCTGATTCCATAGCAAATTATATCTGTCTTTCAAGATTAAACTAAAAACGAACTGTATTAATTTAACGAGAATTGCTGAAAACTCCAAATAACCTGTTCATTTTATACGAAAATGACAGCTACAACGTAGTGTTTCGCGAGGTGTGACGTCACGCTTCCATGCGCTTCACTGATTGATGTTTAATGTCACGTGATTAAACGCCTCAATTTGTCGATTTTATTTTCCAAAAATATTATTAATCTTTTATTATTTTAATAGAAAAGCTGCATTTTTGTTTACTAATTATCATGGTTAATCATTAGAAACTCTAAGCCATTCGATTTATTCTTAGTGGAAACAAGCCTATTGAGACTCTGCAGCTCAAATACCTGCATAAGTGAGACAAATTAATCAGGTTTTAACACGTTTTGACATGTTTGTTTACATACATTTCGCGTCGTCTTTCGCGCATGCTTTGTTTGTCAGTACTATCTCAGATTTTGACCTAAAAACAAGGGAATAAAAGTGTACAAAATGTCCAAACGTAAATATAAAAACGTTATCAGTATCTGAAAAATTAAAACTTCTATCAGATTATGATTGTGGAAAGTCGCGTGATAAACTGTGTAGGAAGAATAAGAATAGAAAGTCAACCCTGTGTAGAATTATTAAAAACAACGAGAAAATTCGGTCTCAGGTCACATTCATCTGCAAAAATACGCATTTCTATTAACATTTCCACCTCTAAAAATGGAATAACGGCACATTTCGACCTCTGTAATTGAGACAACTATAATTTTAAACCTGCTTAATTGAAAAACTGTATTATTGGAAAACCTCAATAATTGGTACATATGTCTTGGTCCCTTGAGATCCCAATTAACCAGGTTTCACTGTATTTTCATTAATTTGATACCCAACATGGCATCTTTGAAAGTTAAAAAAGTTTACTTTTACCATCCTAGTGTAAATTAAAAATGCCTTTGTCAGGAGCGTCTAAAAATTCATTTTTTTATTTACTACTTAATACCTTCTACGTATATCATATTTAATTTTGTGTGACGTCAAGTAACGTAACATAACGTCACGTAACCAGCTTACCACCAAGACGCTGATCACCTCATTTGTTAAATAATGATGAGTACATAAGTAAACTTAACATACGGCCTGTAACCTCAACCAAGCATCGGTTTAAAGAAACTCTATTTCTCATAAGATTTTTACATCTAGATTAAAATGAAATGATTAAAATGAGAAACTTAAATACTAAACTAAGTTATAGAAAGAAGAACGAAGAAGAAGAAGAAGATGAAGTTATGTTAAGATGTTCATTAACACTCACCGATAGCGATGTACGAGGTATGTTGCGGCGTCAATAGCCCGGTGAACTTGCACAGTGTCAGCAGCAGTGCGTCGACGGTGAGCGCGTGGTGCGGCAGCCGGGAGCCCGCCGCGGCCGCCGCGAGCGCCGCGCACCGCTCGAGCCCGGCCAGCGCGGTGAGCGCGCCGCACTCGCGAGCGTTGCGCTCCAACTCGTCCGCCGTCGGGGCGGGCGCGCGCTCGAACGCCGCTGATAGCGCGGTCACCTGTCAGTCAACGATTGATGGTTCATGAGGGTTTTAATAGTCGATAGCAGACGAGCACAAGATAAGTCGCACCTTCAATGGAAAAAAGGCATTTTTGAAAATTGCAATTTTACAGGAGAGCAAAAAAACTGCTAAAATATCAGCAAGTAGCCAATGAAATTTACATTACCATTTCTTGCATAAAACCGTCAAGATTAATGATAAATTTGAAAAAATTAAGCATATGCAGCTTTTGTCCCTCTTTCCAATCATATTAACAACTAAAATTCAACGTAAGACGACTTATGCTTTTTTCCACTGAGGGTGCGAAGTGGTCAACGTCGTGAAGGCTGCACTAATGTATTGTCGGCCCATAAAGACGGAAGAAAAAAGTAAGATACGACGTTATGAAAAGGTAATGTTCAAGTAAAGGTAACATATTAGTGCAATAGATATAATGAAATTCATGCAAAAATTATTGAGATAGTATACACCAGTAATGGGTCTCTGTTGAAAATAGTTCATCCCTGTATAACATGTGTACCAAAAGAAACAGTAGACTATTTGTGTTTGTACTTGTAAGGAACAAACGAATATGACAGAATCGTACCGACCACCGACCACTAAGTCTAGGTCAAGTATATAGTGATATAAGATAGTATAGTGTCATATAACATAGTATAGTGTCATATAAGATAGTATAGTGGTATACTGACAGCGAGCGGGCAGGCGACGGGCAGCAGCCGCGCTTGGTAGGCGGTGTGCGCGGGGTGCGCGGGGTGCGCGGCGCGGTACGCCCCGGCCGTACGCCCGCGCCGCTGCAGCACGCGCCACAGGTACGCGTCGCGCACCGGGCCCACGCGCTCCGCCGGCATCACCATCTCCTCGTTCCTGACACACACACACACATACACATACACTGACAGCTGTGTAACTAGCTGTTGCCCGCAGCTTCGCATACGAAAATTATGTTTTACCTTATTTGTACCTCTTACAGAAGAAAATTACACAAAATAATAATGAATTAAGAATAAGCGGTCGGTAGTTGGATGGGTGACCGCTAGTGGCAAAAAAATTCTTGAGCGTTTCCGTGCTTCGGAGGGCACGTAAAGCCGTCGGTCCCGGTTGTTATCATATGATAACAGTCGTTAAGCCATGTCGGAGGCCCTCGAGCGGTTTGAAAACTTCCGACACTCGGGTTGGCCACTAACCCTTCCACCAATCCCTACTGGAGCAGCGTGGTGGAGTATGCTCCAGGCCTCCTCAAGAGGAGAGACCCTTGCCCAGTAGTGGGCCATTAATAGGTTGAAGCCAATAATAAGCAATATTCAATATTATATTTGTGTCCATTACAGAAGCTCATAGGTCAGCGGCTAGTATCGATCCCAAATGATGGATTTAGACACAAGCGGACGCGGTCAGTAGTTGGATGGGACCGCTAGTGGTTAAAATTTCTGAACGCTTCTATGGCTATGTCAGAAGGGGCGTGCAAACTTCCGCTACTTGGGTTGGCCAACACCCATCACCCATCCGAGATGGGAGAAACTGGGGTCGATACCGAGTGCAGCTACTATTTATAATACAATGTTGTAAGTTATCTCTCTCCGTGTCACTCACTTGATGGAATGAAACACAGCCTCCAACATAGGCTGGGGGAAGTCCCCGGCGCCGTTGCAGCCGCGCAGGTTGCGCACGAAGTCCTCCACCGTCATGGGCACGTTCAGCTTCTTGGCGTTGTGGTTGTGCTGGTCCATGTTCAGCATTATCACGGCGTACGCCAGCCGGAACGCTGCGTCTGTGTTCGCGAACGGTTCGCCGTTTGTTGACTACGGACAAGTATATAATATTAAATTAGGACTCTGCTCGCAGTTTTTCCCAAGTTTTCCGGATTTACCCTATATTTTATCCTCATAAACTTTCACATTTATATATTAGGATAATGAATTCAAACTGGCTCATTATTTGTGGTGAAAGCGAAAGAACACCAATTAGTAGTAAATGTAAATGTCAATAAATAGATAACGTGTTATGCAAGTGAGTTACCCGCTTCGGGAGTTTATGTCTATTGTGATAGGTATACTCATGCAACCGTGACGGTAAAACGTTACAAGAAAACGTTGCATTTTCTGTTTATTTATTTATTTAAACAGAACCACCAACAAGATTACAAAGTAATACATGATTTATCATTTTAGACCTTAGGTAACTAGAAACACATAATCTTATTTAAAGGTAATCACAGCATACAATAAAAAATAGTAAGATCACAATGTTACCCTTTCTCCACAACATCGAAACGAGTCACTTCACAAAGAAACCAACAAGTCACCGTTCCTCAAAGTTCTCCATGAAGAAGACGAACCTATCTAGTCTATGTAATGAGACTGAACCAACGACAACCAACAACAACCAACAACGATAATCAACAACGACAACTAACGACAAGCAACTTACATGCCAGCGCTCGGCGAACTTCTCCATGACGAGGAAGATGAGCGGCGCCTCCCCCGGCAGCCGGAAGGTCTCCAGGTACAGCCGGAGTGCCTGGTCTATCCGCAGCCCCGTGTAGTCGAAGCTGTCCGCGAACGCTGTCAGCACGCTCGGGGCGTCGTCGGCTGCGTCCTCGCCGCGGGATGAACGCTTGCAGATGTATTCGCCTGTTAAGACAAGGGGACTTGTGGCATGTAGATAGAAAATATGAAAATATAAGCACGCCTTATGCTTTCATATCTCAGATATAATAAATACTTTTGTATTATTATCTTTTTTTTGTAATATTTTTTTAAAAGATGTGCTGAGGAGTTTCTTCAGGCTTTTCTTCTCCTCCACGACAAAGCACCTTCCGAAAAGCCAAAAAATGACGTGCATAAGTGTATCAGTCAAAATATTTTATTCATACCAATATGAGAAAAAAAATATTTTGACTTTTGACATATTTTCTATTAACTAACTAAAATAAATTATACAAAAAGTGGCTTTGTGAAGGCAACGGTTTAAACTTTCCACAAGTTTGATCTAAGAATATTTCATTACATATTCTAGAGAAAATGTGAGAGCTTAAAAATACCTCCGAAAACACAAGTTGTCATTCGGGCGGGAACGCGGAAGCAGGCTAGCTATTCCAATCTTTCGCAGTACGCATAACGAATGACGAGGCAAATCGAGTCATCTATCCAGCGGAATGTTCAGGACAAAAGAATGGATACCCGCTGTACGTCGTGTCGTTCGATAGGAGGAATGGGGAATACCATACGTACCAATCATCTTCTTGTCCAGGTCGGGGTTCTCCCGGAGGAACATTGCCACCTGGTGAGGGTCGAGGGGCGTGGCCAGCACCCCGTGCTCCTGCAGGAACTCTATCCCGCGCTCCGGCTTCTGGTTGAACAGCTGTGTACCTTGCGTCACCCACTACACAACAAATGAATAAATAAATGTTACACACTTATAGCCCCATACTAGGATTCCCTGTGTCGTAGGTGCCATGAACAACACGCTAGTACATATATACCCATACCGATAACATAATTCAAACTCATCGTTCAAATTTCCGCCTCGTTGGGAATCGAATCCAGAAACGGCGGTCCTAAGTTAGTTATCACTTGCTTTGGTGAGGGAAAACACTGTGAGGAAACCTTCACGCTTGAAAGTATTCCACAATGTTCTCAAACGTATGAGAAGTCTATCAATCTGCACTTAGCCAGCGTCGTAGGCTATGGCCTGTACCCTCACATTGTGAGAGGAGACCCAATCCCAACAGTGGGATAATTATAAGTTGTGACTTTACTTTATACAGATAACGACCTCTGACAGTAAGGAATTGACCCAATATGTATCCACCATAATATTACTTGCACATAAACATAAAAAAAAATTTTAAAATATACAAATAAACATGACATACCTTCTTCATATTCTTAATATTATCCAACTCGGCCTCAGTGGGCAGGTCAGCGGTGGGCTTGTGTCTGCCGCCCCTGTCGCCTCTAGCGCCTCTGCCGACGTACTGCGTGATATCGTGCGTCACGTGGTCGCTGAGCACCGACCCGTCGTCCAGCCCGCCCAGCTCCAGAGACACGTGACCTCCGCGCCCGTACTCCGAACTACACACCGCGTTCTCTTCTATATTGGCTACCTGAGATAACATTGTGACGTCATATTAGTAACCTCCCACATCATTAGTAACCCCACATCATTATATTAAATGTAAAATTTCTGGAATAACCTCCTAAGGCCCAAATAAAATATGCCTTGTTCCAGGTTATCACCCAATGTTCTTGTACGAGTACATAATGTACAGTTATGGTTAACGCCCAGACCAAAAAAAATGAATATAACTATGATAGAGTATTTTTTTTGAAGCGGTATTTTTTTATTGAATTAGTACTATGACAAATAATAAATTTAGGCAGTTTTAGGTTCAAAATTTTTTGTTCACGTTTGAGAACATTAGGCCGTTAAGACATAAATTGGTATATTATTTATGTTCTAAATGGGTAACATTGGGTTGTTAAGGATTAAAAAAAGTTATTATTTTTATTATAAAAATTATTTATTTAGCATAATTAAGTATGCCTAGTTTCACTTTTGGCAACAAATTAGGTATTACATGTCCATAATAATTATGTCCATAATTATTAATTTACCATTTTCTAATTTTGGTCATGTGCTATAATTTGACCAATATTTTATATTTGAAAAGTGCAAAATTTATTGAAGAATTACTTAAAAGAGGAATAGGCTGCTCTGGTACTATTATGAAAAATGGAATATCTGCCGCAGCAAGGCCCAATATTGAGGAGGACCGAGTACTGAAACATCGAGCTAGGGGTAGTACACAAGTTCTAAGATCAAGTAATGGCACCGTAGATTACAATGGCACTAACGTGGTTTGACAACAAAGCCGTGACATTGTTATCTGTAGAAGCCAGTGAAGAAACAGATGAAGGTAGAAGATGCTCTAAGGGCGAAAGAAGATATGTACCAATGACCAGAACTACAACAATAAGAAATTATATCATGAATATGAGGTGTGGATCTTGATTCCATCAGAAAGCGATGTCTGTAAAGTGCACATACCTATTTTGTCGGACAAACAATCAAGATACGGACAATGTCAATACCAAAAATGTCATTACAAATTATCTTGCCACATAAATTGGCAATCCGTGCTTATCGCTGGCTGCGACCACAACTACTACTTTTACCACGGTTTGCTGATGCTGCTCTTGAATTGATCTGTACATCTTCATCTGCATCTGTTTCGCTAAAGATTGATAATGTATTTTCAAGGCCAATGATAAAACAGGGCCAGTGGTTTGCTAGTATCTTCATCGGAGAATATAGCTTCAACCCACAATGGCCTACTACTGGGCACGGGTCTCTCCTCTTGAGGAGGCCTAGAGCATACTCCACTTTTGATTGGTGGTGGGGTTAGTAGCCAACCCGAGTTTCGGAAGTTTTCAAACCACCCGAGGGCCTCCGACATGGCTTAACGACTGTTATCTTATGATAACAATCGGGATCGACGGCAAGAAGAAGCACGGAAACGCTCCAGAATTTTTGCCACTAGCGGTCACCCATCCAACTACCGATCGCGCTTAACTTTGTCGATCACTTAAGATCAACGCAAGCCGCAGGGCTATAAGCACTTCATCGGAGAATATAAAATCTCCAGTATCCAAATCATTTAGCAAATTTTCGATTACTAGTTTTTTCCGCGCTAAGAAAAGTAAGTAGTCATTAATACTCAATGTTCTTATACGAGTACATATTATAACAGGCAACTAATAGAACACCGGCCGAATGTTCTTGTACAAGAACATAATAAATGACAGGTAAAAAAAAGGAATTTCAAATAGTGTATTTGCATAAATAGTAAACTTCAAATACTCTGTAGTGTTTTAACTCAAAAATAAAAATACTAGTTTATAAAAAAACCATGTGATTTCGTTAATACTTAGAGATTTATCTTACCTCGACTACGTGTGCGCTCCATGTTTGGCATTTCGGCAACCAAATGACAGACTATACCTGATTGGTTCCTGAGGATCGGGCTTGAAACACGTCACTAGGACATCCTTCAAGAATGTCAAAACTTAAGAAAATGGCGAACCGCGCCAATTTTTGAATTAAATTAGAAAAACTGAACTGTTCTCGTGTGAGAACATTGTGTCACCAGGACTACATTAAGTTGATTTAGCCTGGGCGGATACCAATTTTTTGTAAAGTCCTTGGGTAAGAACATTGGGCCTTAGGAGGTTAATAAAGGATTTTTTATTTTTTTTTAACCTACACTAATTTGGTTTGAGAGCCAGTTCTTTTTTTCTTCTTCTTCTCTTTCTAGGCCGACAACGAATCAGAGATGCCTTTGGTGTTGTTGCTAATGTTCATGGGCGAATATACCCACTCACTTACCGTCAGGTGGATCGGCTGCTCGTTTGCCGGCTATTTCCATAAAAAAATTATAAAGAGGAAACATTTGTATTTTTGTATGTTTGTAACGATTAAACTGAAAAACTACTGGACTGATTTGAAAATCTTTTCACCATTAAGAAGCTACATTATTTATGAGTAACATAGGCTATATTTAATTGTAATTAATAATATTTTTTACTTCATTACAGGTAAAAAGTTTGACGCCCAGCGAAGTGCAGTACGCGCAGATAGTATATAATTTAGATAAATAAAATAAGCAAATTTAATTTGTTATTCATTGTACGAATAAATATGTATGTGCATGCTCCGAATAAATATGTATGTGCATGCTCCTCATTCAATTAATCTAATTATGATAAATTATAGATACAAATTTTTAATTTAATGATAATCTATACTAATACGAGTATTATAAAGTGGAAAGATTTGATTGTTTGCATTGAATAGGCTCCGAAACTACCGAACCGATTTGAAAAATTCTTTCACTGTTGGGAACACAGGTTGGGAAGCTACACTATCCCTGGGTGACTAGGCTATATTTTTTGTTTTTACAATTTTTCCCGAAGCGAAGCGAGGGCGATTTCCTAGTAGTTAATAATTTTAATAAATAATTTGCATTATCTATTGACAAAGTCATGTGAGCGATATTCGACAGTTACTAACACCATTTTCTAACAACGTTTTTGCAAATAAAAATATCATAACATATCATATAATATCATATCATCATATCATACCTCGTCGCTCGTCGACTCTTTCTGACTGGTCCCCATCTCAATGGCCTCGATAATAGTCAACAAGACTTCCAACGACAACGCATGCGTGTGATAGTCCGTCGAAGAGACCACGTTTTTCGACAGCAACTTCGTCAACTCCTCGAAAATATTCGAACAGTAAACATCACAGTCGAAGTTTAGATACAGTTCTGTACATAAGCCAGGTATCCTGAACATCTGGCAGAGGCTCTCCAGCGCTAAGTGATGGAACTCCTTGACCTCGTACACCGCGTTGGTGATGTCAGCGGATATGATTTCTAGAATCTTCTTGAAGAACGCCTCCATTTGGAATTTCAGATGGAACCGCAGCGCCTCGAAAAGAAGAAAGGATATTTGCAGGTCGAGGGCGAATATTGATATCCGGTCTGTGCTGAGGAGCTGGAAAAAAGTTTATTTATTTAATGTTAGTTCATTTATTATTATTATTATTATTATTATTTATGACTACGACCACATCTAATGGATTGTAATCTTGAGTAGCACAATTATATTATATTTCGCCCATCAATAAGAAATTTCCGTTATATTCTAAAAGGTGCGTGAACTCTGCCGCGCTTACCTAGAATGGTGGATTATCGCCGTCCACATTGTAAGAGGAACAAAAATGTAATAAAAAAAAAACAAAAACTAGGGCCTATACTTTCTTTCTTCTCTTTCTTGGCCGGCAACGCGTCAGTGCCTTTGGGGTTGCTGATTTCCATGGGCGACGATAGCCACTTACCATCAGGTGGATCGTCAGTTCATTTGTCGGCTTTAAAAAGGAATAGTAGAGTAGTAATATAAAAAAGATTAGTAAGAAGTACTAACATTAAGCAGGTTCCAGCACAGCGGATCCCTGACGAGGTGCAGTAGCGAGGGGTACCGCGCGAGGTGGTCGGCCGCCACCTCCAGCGCCGTGCCCGCCAGGCTCAGCCCCAGGTGCAGCATGGCCGGCGTGTTCTGGCTGTCCAGACGGTTGCACAGGGATATCAGGAACCTGGAACAACGGCCAGTATTAGGTATGGTATGGGAGCCAGTTATTTTTTTCTTTTTCTTCTCGCTTTCTTGGCCAACATCAGTAATGCTTTTGGTGTTGCTGATGGCCATATAAAAAGCTTTCAGCAAAAAAACTGCATCAAAATCACGCACGCACGCACCCGCACATGCACACACACAGACGTGTAACTTAAAGCAAAAGAGGATTAAAATTGAATCTATTAACATAATACAATTTCTAGTTACCTGAACAGCTCCCGCACACAGACGAGCCCGTACGGCTGCAGGTGGAGCGCCTCCTCCTGCGGCGTGAACCGCACGCCGCGGTGGTTCACGTACTCCTCCAGCTTGTCGCTCATGTCGACGGGTCCCGCTGCCGTGGCTACCTCGCTACTGTCTACTTGCTGGTGGGGTTCTTCTGGAATTTGTATGAGGGTAACAATACTGGCTGATTAGTACATAGGATCTGGTGTTAGTCACATATTATTACAAATGTTTATTAAAATTAAATACGATAATTTTAAACACTCATAAGAAAGTAAATAAATACATGTAATATTATTGAACCATTCACCTGGAACTTTGATACTGAGTCTTTTATCAAGATATCAAAGCCACCAGGGTGATTATTTAATCCGGTCTAGTACTACGGACCGATTACAAAGTACAACTTTATCAAAATACTATCTCAAAACACTAACCTTCAGCGACTACTGCAACCTCCTGCGCAGTTTCCTCTACGTTTTCAGTGTCTTCCCCTTTCCTCTCTTCTTGGTTCCCCTCGTTTCCACCGTTCCCCTCCCCATCGAGGGCATCGACGCCATCCGCGTTATTCACACATTTCTCCAGTAGCTGTGTGATGGATGCGTTCCCATTCGCAAGGTCCATTGAGGAGTGGCGCGCGTGCTTCTTGCTGGGGCTCTTCATTTGGTCCATTGGCTCTATCGTTATCTCCGCTTCATTTATTAGGTTCTTGTCTTGGCTAATAAAATGGAGAATTGGTGAGTCATTGGATATATTTTTATAAAGAAAACGCTAATACTATCGGTATTGTAAGAAATAAATGCTTACTTATTTACTTAGAAAAACCAGATTTAATCACAAAAAATTACAGACATTCAAGTCGAGCCGACTCGTATTCAAAAGATCTGGATTTAGAGCCGCGAAATTATAATAATAATTAAAATTAGTAAAACAAATGTTCGTGTAATCTTTACGCGCGATTGAAGTAAATCTAACGTAATACTTAATGTTAATTTTTGGTAGGTTGTTAGGTCCATAATTACCTAATTTTTATGTATGTTTGCGGAATTCTGTAAATTCGTCCCCTTTCCCATAACCAACCCCTCTTCAAACGGCCAATTTTGTAATACATAAATCAAACCCTTTAATTTCATACCCCACTCGGGTACGTTCACTGAATTCAGTAAATTCATCCCCTACCCCATAATTACCCCTCACCCCCTTCAAACAGCCAATTTTGTAATACAAAAATCAAACCCTTTCATTTGATACCCCACTCGGGTATGTTCACTGAATTCAGTACATTCATCCCATACCTCATAATTACCCCTTACCTCCTTCAAACAGCCAATTTTGTAATACACAAATCAAACCCTTTCATTTGATACCCCAATCGCGTATGTTCGCTGAACTCAGTAAATTCATCCCCTTCCCCATAACTACCCTCACCATCCCATTCCCCATAACTACCCTCACCTCCCCCCTCAAACAGCCAATTTTGTAATAATATACAAATCAAACCCTTTCATTTGATACCCCACTCGGGTATGTTCGCTGAACTCAGCAAATTCATCCCCTTCCCCATAACTACCCTCACCATCCCCTTCCCCATAACTACCCTCACCTCCCCCCTCAAACAGCCAATTTTGTAATAATATAAAAATCAAACCCTTTCATTTGATACCCCACTCGGGTATATTCACTGAATACAGTAAATTCATCTCCTACCCCATAATTACCCCTCACCCCCTTCAAACAGCCAATTTTGTAATACGCAAATGAAACCCTTTCATTTGATACCCCACTCGGGTATGTTCGCGGAATTCAGTAAATTCATCCCCTTCCCCATAACCGCTAATTTTGTAATACACAAATCAAACCCTTTCATTTGATACGTCAAACTTATAACACCCCTAGTTTTTGCGTCGGGGGTTAAAAAGTGTATTATTGTATCATATATAATCACAACTTTTTATAGTAAGTTTCTGTTTTTAAAAACGGCGCCAATAGACTAGACTATAGAGCGTTCATTTCCGTCCGAAAAATGATCTGAGTTACTCTTTAATCGTGCCTAAAAAATAATTATTATTACAATACATGTATAATTTTATAATTATACTTACGTAAGTCTTGTAGTGACTTCGGGTTTGCTCGGTACACGATCTGTTTCATTGCTTGGCTGGTCTGGGGATGATTTCGTTTCCTGGGTACTTTCTGTAAATATAAATTTAAAAGATTCACAGATAATTAATAAATTAATTTAACTTGGTTTAAGTTTCATTTCAATTTTAACATTATACAAATAACTTATACAGTTTTCCCTATTTGGTATAATAATTTATAATAGTAATAAACATGTTAATTTATAGAAAATCTACAACACTAAGCTTGCCTAGTTTGTAAAATTAGAGTATAAATAGACAGAAATAGTGACACAATTTCAAACAATATGCACTATTTAGTGGGTACAAAATACTACTTTTCTGTATACCAGAAAAAGTAATTAAAAATATTAAAATAATGATTTATTTATGAAAATATGACATATTATGTTTAATAAATATTTAGAAGTCTAGAACTCTAGACCTATTAGTACAGTCAATAAAGTAGTTGTAGAGTGCGTGAGCGGGAACCTAAGCGATTTCTTCAGAAACTTATTCAGGGTGCTTAGGGGAATAACATACTAAAAGTCCCCGCGTCTAGGAGGTGAGCCGGAGGGAGGGGGGGGTTACAAAGGTCTCAATTTTAGGTTTTTCGCCAATATCTCAAAAACGGTGCGTTGTAGCGAAAAATGTTCTAAGATGAAATGAAAGCTTATAAAATTCTCTATAACTTTAATTCTGTACACTTTTTCTATATCTCCAACCGTTTTTGAACTACACGCTCCAGAAATGTCGAAATTAAAGTAATTCAGCGTGATAACCATTACCTGGTGCGAAAATTATCTTAAAATTTATAGTAACCTAAGCTGGGAGTACCTTCACGTAGTAAAGGCGTCCACGTAGTAACAGTAAGAAATCGCGTTTTTTATAACAGTGGATAACTGAGCAGAGGCGGGAAAACAATCATGATATTGATGAAGATTTCTTTTCGCTCAATATCTCTAATGATCGCTGTAGGAAACGCGACCTTATTGGCTAAAACTCCTATTGATATTGTATACTTGCCTTCGGGCTTATGTTATTATAGGTTTTCGCAATTTTATTTTGTTTGGCACGGTAGCCTAGCCGGTAACGCAGGGGGGCAGCCACAAAATATTCTTTTCAGATATACATACACTGTTATGAGTAACACAATTGGGTTATCCAACATGAGTACTAATAAGAGTCCTGTATGCATTTTGTATGACGAGAATGTCGTTGAAGGAAGTAACGATGTCTCTGAGGGAAAGGAAAGGGAATACCGGGTCGTATTAAAGCTAGTAAGGAAAGGAAAGACGGCAAATATCGAAGTTTCCTTGACTTGACATCCCTTTTGATTTACATCAGCTGTCGTAAAAATGACACCCGAATTGATACCATTTAAAAAGACGTTAGGCAGGCATCTTTATCTAATGAAGAGGCAGGGCAGTCGCAGCTCAGACCTTCTGCTCCACCATTTGCCTTCAAGAATAATTGTTTTTTATGTGCATGTTGCCTTAATGAAGATATAAAAAAGCCTTTTAACAAAAACAAACAAAAAAAAACCAGTATCTCATCGTGGGAAAGTAATCAATGTAAGCAAATATTTCTTCCATAGCCTCTACGACATGGGTATCTCTAGAGATCTCAGTTTTGTAGAGTTTTGGGTAACTGACAGGCTTCACAAGTGAGTAATAGTGTTTTCGTGATATTTTGCTCCTTCAGCAACAATATCGGTAATGCAAGAAAAGATATCAAGAACTTCGTTACCCCAGGCATCATTTCTCGAAGAACATACCTGCTTGATACAATATTTAGCAGCTAGAGTCTCAACTGATTGTACAACCCGCCTTTTTTTCAAAAGCTTTTTTATATCTTCATTGAGGCAATATGTACATAAAAACAATTATTCTTGAAGTCAATTGGTGCAGCAGAAAATCTGAGCTGCAACGGAACTGCCTCTTCGTTATATAAAGATGCCTACCTAACATCTTTTTAATGGTATCAGTTCAGCAGGGTAATTCACGTAACTTAAGAAGTTCGATTGCAGTGCAGTTGCAGCGACGTTCCGATCAAAATGACACTTTCCGTATTCTCTTGCGCTGTCAAACACGCTCACGTCACGCGAGCGCGTCTCAAGCTCGCTCACGTCACAAAAAGGTATTCTGATAATGCGCGTCAAGATAGCGTGTTCCCGATCGCAGTTTGATTGGTATTCTCATAAACTTTTGAAGTTTGAAGTCTCATAAAGTTTGACAGGCGCGCAGGATGCGTGCAGGAGAAGTGAAGTTCACATGCAGTTTGCGTGCAGTTGGCGTGCAGTTGACGCGCAGTCAAAAAATTATGACAATACGGTTTAGACGCCAAACTTCAACTTGATTGTAGCGTCACTCCAACTTGATTGCAGCGTCACTGCAACTTAATCGATGCGTCTTAAAGTTACGTGAATTAGGGTACAGGTGTCATTTTTACGACAGCTGATGTGAATCACGCTGTTACCACGCTGAATAACTTAAATTGCTACATTTCTGGAGCGTATAGTTCAAAAACGGTCGGAGATACGGAAAAAGTGTATAGAATTAAAGTTATAGAGAATTTTATAAGCTTTCATTTCATCATAGAACATTTTTCGCTATAACGCACCGTTTTTGAGATATTGGCGAAAAACCTAAAATTGAGACCTTTGTAACCCCCCCCTCCCTCCGGCTCACCTCCTAGACGCGGGGACTTTTAGTATTTTATCACCCTAAGCACCCTGAACAAGTTTCTGAAGAAATCGCTTAGGTTCCCGCTCACGCACTCTATACCCTCTTTTGAGTCATTCCTTGACTGGACTATATACTTATGATGAAAATTATTAATATTAAATTTTATTTTAATAGGAGGCGCCGGTACATAAGGGTAGCCAACTGCCTCACGAAAACAAAAATTACGTGTTGGGTATGTCTTGATGGCCATACCCCGCGCGCCGTCGCCGGCACGCGCGCCATCCAAGCGGCGAACACCCTTTTTAACTGAACATCTATTGCCTAGTTCTAATACAAACCACAACGACCAAAAGTTAGCGTGATTCAGGAATATGTACAACGCCATCTGTTGGTGATTTCGTAAATTTAATAATATCCAATCTTTAGTATGCTAAAGAAATATCTTCAAATCACTGCAGCCTAGGTTCTAACTAGTTTGGTAATGCATTGGTGACAGCAAGTACCTTTGCTGTACATTACCCATTTTGCTATCTAATGTAGTCACATGGTGGCATCTCCTTTATCCCAGTCCAAAACTCCAAACTCTAAATCTAATTCTGTAGCAAAACTGATAAAAAGATAGATAATTCCATTTTGTGCACTTTGTACTAATAACCCTAATTTTCCTTTCCTTAGGGGCCGTCCATTAATCACGTGATCTTTTTTTAGCATTTTTTAACCCCCCCCCCCCTCCCCCTTGGTGATATGTAGTGAGGTTTAAGACTACCCCCCCCCCCCTCCTCCAACATCACGTGTATTTTTCCTTTCTTATACTCTGCAAAAAGGTCTTTATACAGATCACCTAACAGTCCTATCAGACCGGAGGCGTGAGGCCTTCGTTCGTTGCCTGGCAACGGCAAGTCAAAGTCACACTACACGCTGCTTTTCTACTTAAAAATCGCGCGTTTGACGAAAAAATAAATACACGTGATATCTTACTACACCCCCCCTCCCCCTTCGTGCTATTTTCGTAATTTTTGTCAAACCCCTCCCCCCCTTTCAAGCCTCACGTGATTAATGGACGGCCCCTTATTGTATATAAAAAAAAAAGATGTGCTGAGGAGTTCTTTACCGCTTTTCTTCTCCATGACAAAGCACCTTTCCGAAAAGATGGTAGATAAAAAAACGACGAAGTGCATAAGTGTATCAGTGATACCTATACATAGATTTGGGGGTTAAATAACTATGTACTTATATGAATAAAATATTTTCACTTTGACTTTTTGACTTTGAACTATACATTTGAGGATAAAAAAACTCCCAACAGTTTTAATTACACTATACATAGCCAAGAACCATCTCCATCACTTCAGGTTTCAAACAAAAAACCGCATCATAATCGGTCCATTCGTAGCTCCTACAATGGAACAGACACGTGTAACTTATAACTTTTTGCGTTGGGGGTTAAATCAATGTTTCTACATCCAAGTCTCCTCACCGTGCATAGTGAGCGCTTTCATCTTCATCTTGGCGCTCTTCTCGCGCCTCTTGAGCGAGAAGCCCACGCTGCTGGGGGGCGCAGCGCTGTCCTCCGGCGGGAACTGCGGCAGCCGCATGAAGATCAGCTGCGTCATGTCGCGCAGGCACTGCTCCGCGTTGCGACGGAGGAGTTCTGGGACAAACAACCAGCTTATTGGCGATATAGGATTAAACGTCACACGATGACGTCACGCCGGTCTGAATAACGCTATCGAAGTTTTCTACATTGCTTGCATATCACATCTTTAGAATTGAAGTGGCTTATCTAAGAACTTTAAGAAAATGATTTGTATATATTGAACAGCATAAAAATATGTAATTTATGCCCAATAAATAATAAAAAATGCCAAATTCTTCAATTACATGTTTGGTGTTTACAAAAAAATACGAATTTTGGATACAATTATTCTAAAGGTGCGACATGTTTTTATGCTGTTCAATGTATAAAAGTCATTTTCTTAAAATTCTTTTCAATTCTAAAGGTGCGATATATACGACGTTTCGACTAGATTAGCGGGAGCTCCACTACCAGGTCTCGCCTGGCGTGGGATTTCTCTTTGCTAAAAATTTGTTAGATTTAAGTTTCATTTTCGTTGTAGCTTGTTTATCCTTACTTATTTTCCTCTTTCCACTTTCCACCACTGTATTTTCAACACAACCAGTTTTATCATTGTTATTCATAGTTCATTCATTTCGTTAAAAGAAAAAGTAAATTTCAACCATGCATAGCCTGACAGTTTGCTTCGACCATAAGTTGAGACCTTGAATTAAGTACCAGGTGGAAAATTTTTTTGACCATATCCATGCAATAAACAAATAAAACAGCCGGTTTTTACCTTTGTCGCGGGTGGCATGGACGACATATATAACACATCCCAATTATACCCATGACCCGAACATAAATATTTATCTGTCACATAAATTTCTGCCCCGGCCGGGAATAGAACCCGGAATCCCTTGCTTCAAAGGCAGGGTCGCTAACAACTAGGCTAGAGGGTCATTGAAAAATGTTAAGATATCATCCCATTTTTAAGAAATAAAAAGGTCTAAGAACATTATTTGTGCCACTAACCTCACCACCAATCTGTACTAAAACAGTAAGATTGAGTAAGATAGGCCTCTGAGGCTGCTGATGTGTTGAAAGTAATAAAAAAATCCACTGACCAGTCAGCCTTATCTCGAAGCATATGCGGAAACAACTGAGCATAATCTCACACACACTCTCGTCCGTGAGCATTGCACCTTCAGGACTCAACATCAGTGTACGGAGCACCTATAATAGAATTAAGTAATGATCTTGTAATTAATGAGGCAAAAAGAAAAGTGGATTACTCAATCACATACAATGCTCTTGATGTCAAGAGTTATTTATAAGACAGCTTTTATGAATTTTAAAAACTTAAATTAATAAATAAATGTAATTATTGATTTACATATTTTAAGGATAGGTTTTTAAGGGTAGAATAAAAAAAATTGTAGTTTTTGCTAGTTCTGCCCAAAAGTATAATTTTTTGTGTAATCTATGTTTAAATTAAAAAATATTTTGCAATAGAGTAATTATTTATTTATAATTTAACTTTTTAACAAAATAAGATTAATTGGATTTTATTTATGAGATACTTAATCAGATCCATGTAATTAAAATATTTTTATAGTTTTGCTTTGAATTATTTATTACCTGCAATATCTTCATGAGAACCACCCCATCTGAAGAGTGGTCAGTGCCGACAAACCTTGCATGTGTCACAGCATCTGCTATGTCCTCTACGGTGGCTGGTACGCTTGGATGGGTGGGATCTGAAAATATATTTACAATATTTCTTGAAGTTTTGTCATTTGCCTACTAATGTTGTTGTGGATGATAAGAAAAAAGCTGTTTATTTAACTGGTAGTGTTTAGGGTTAGTGAACCTGAAAATGGAGAAGTTAGAACCACTGACCTTGTTTAACATTATTTTAAAAATTATAAAAACTTACAAACACAGTTTGCATGTTTTGAACATAATAAGATGGAAATAATTTGGACCATAAATTTTTGAAACCTGGGTTGGTCAAACAATATCTTTTGTACACTGTAATTAAATTACAATACTTTATTCCAATTATTCTATTGTGTACTGGAAGAATCTACAAACTTTATTATATTGTGTACAATCAAAATAAATCAAAGTACAACATACCAATCAGACCATATGATAAGAACTTGTGTATTGCAGACAGAGCCAGACTGGTGACAGGGCCGGTGGTGTCCTTGCTTCTGATCACCTCTAGAAACGGGCTCAAGTACGTGGCTGGGTCCAGCAACCGCAAATCATCCACTTGAGTCAAGATTATCTTCAGGTCTTGAAATGTTCTCATCAGCACGTCGTATTCCTCGTTGGGGAACGAATGTGAACCCCAACGAGTGCTCCGCCGCATAGCCGTGACGAGCATGGCCATCTCTCCTTGTACCACAAAAATTCCATTTCCAGGTAGCGACATGGTGAGGAATTTTCAGATTGCAAATTGGTACTTATCACGAACAATGTTTTTGGATGAAGTCTTGTCACTATTTAGTTAAAACTACATATTTAAATTACAGGCAGTATGTCCACGGCAAATAGATGCTTTTTCTATAAAAACACTGTATTTTTTTAAAGCAAATGAATTTAAAATACAGATTTTGATTAGTAAATTCCTTCCACCACGGTCATGTTGACGTTTCAAATTTTTAACTCCACTATTTGACAGCAGATGGCGTGTCCAACATTACCTTGGATTCCAGTATTTTGAGAAATAACGATACATTTACGGTTTATCGATTTTTAATTGATACAGGTTTAAAATGAATAGGAATCTTTATTTTGTTTTCTAAATAATGGTAACATTGTAAAATTTTAAATTACAAAGATCAAAGATGTCGGACGACCGTAGTTTACATTTCTGACAAATTTTCTTTAATTTGAAAATTTAGTAATCGTGACACTTTTAGATAAATTTTTTGCTGTCGCATGTAACTGTAAGTTTTATAATGATAAATTAGCATGTGTATTGCTTTAGTCAGGTTCAAATTCGACATTATCGTGGTGAATGTGCGTTGTCACGCGTGCCATTCCTATCGACACAGATTTGTCAATTTGTTCTTTTTGTGTTCGTATGGTTATTATTATAAGTGTATCTGATTACGTTGCAGGCGGTCCGTTGCCTAATTTAACGCTACAATGGTTAAGAAAAAGAGACAAAGCGACCCTAGCGAGAATGGGGATGAATCCACGGAATCGTGCGATGAAACTGTGAAATCCGCATGCCCTCACGTCGCGAAGGCAGTCGACCTGACGAAACTGAAAAAGTCTCTGAAGACGGGTGGGTTCGAGAAGGAATGTTCGGAATGTAAGAAGAATCCCAAAACGGAAGTGGAAGATCCTAATTTTGAGGAGGACTTGTCGTTGTGGATGTGTCTGCGCTGCGGCACGCAATTATGTGGTCGAGCGCGTAACAAGCACGCTCTGAACCACTTCAATACGCCTCACTCTGATTGCCATGCCCTCACTGCCAACACCACCTCCTGGGGCATTTATTGTTACTACTGCAATAATGAAGTTACTGCCTCCAGTGCCAAAAAGCTGCACGAGTGCATAGAGTACCTCAAAAAGCAGGCTATGGGCAACCCCAAATTACCACCCATTGAGCTCTTCTATGATTCAAAGGCAGTCAATAGTTTGGAAGATTCAAACTTGACAGAATCTATAATAAAGACAGATTCTAAGGGTAACGATAAGGCAATGTCGCTCAGCTTACCCAGGGTTAGAGGACTCTCAAATTTAGGGAATACTTGCTTTTTTAATTCTGTAATGCAATGTTTAGTCCAGACTCCATATTTGTTGAATGTCTTGCAAGAAATGGCAACACCTGGTGAGAGGTTTACATTGCCAGGTGGAAAACTTAAACTTAAGCCTGAACAGAATGATGAAGAAGCTAAGGAGGTAGAGCTGCCACCAATTACTGGACAGTTAGGAGAATGGGGCACCTTGACAAGGATATTAGCGGAGACGCTGGCCGAGTTACAAGCAGGTATGTCAATAGCTATTTTAAAATTCAAATTGAACCAATGCCGTGACACAATAGGAATCATTGAATTTTAATACCAACCAAACAATTCTAGACTACAATTCTAAATATTTTCATATCCAGTGAGAATAGAAGTATGAAACTTGCATGACAATTATAAATTCTTTGTTTTCTTGTTTGCAAATAAATTGTGGCTGAGTTTAAAGTATTTAAAATATTAAAAACCATTTCAGTCATAATTAACCGGATTAGTTCAGTGCTGCATGTTTTCTCAAGTACAGTAAATAATTGCACATAGTACAATATCAGGAAATGTCTAATGATTTCTCATAAAATACCTGTGTTGTTAAATGCAATCTTAACCTTCTAACCGTCAGCCTATTGTTTGAATAATGTGTCTATTTTTAAAGAAATAGGAAATATGTTGGTCTACTGGGATACATCTAATTAAAAGAAGTTTAAAATTTTATTTTATTGGAAAATACAAACATTGACTTTTGGTTTAATACTAGCATGGCCACCACACACCACACATATCACAATGCATGGCACTATCATCAAATAAAGTAGGATACAATAATCCAAATTTTTATTCAAGAATAATTAAAATCAAATAAAAATTTAATGTACATTAAAAATGTTTGATTAATATTACTTTGACATTGTAAACTTACAAATAATGATATAAGCATAGCTGTACATTGATAATATAATGTTAAAGTTGATAACATTAATACAATGAAATACTGAACAAAGACTAACAAAGGAAGCTTAAGGAAGTTACAAAGTATTATCCAATCCAAGGTTATGCAGCTAGCTGTGTAGGAAAGGAAGTAGATGATACTGTGTGGATCAATGGATGACACAGTTATTTACATTAGCTACATTTAGGATAAGTTATTAATACTCATGTCCTACTTTCCATGCCAATGTTTATTTGAAAAGTGTTAAGTAAAGATATACACTTCAATGACAGCTGTTGAAACCTGAGAGGTTATTGTTCAATGATGCAATATGTTTTTCTGTATTGATAATTTAAACAATGTAGTGTTTATTAGAACAAAATTTGCTTAAATTGGTTTATTGACTCTTTAATTATGTAGTTTGTTGAACCTAAGAATCATAAACTTGGCATTACTTCCTTTACAAACAAGTTTGTTTTACACTTGAATACTTTTAATAAAAGTACTTGTGTTGTTGTTCTTGTATAAACCTCAATTAAGTGTATTGTGGTTCATTAGTCATCATCATAGCCTCTAAAAATAGCCATCTATTTAAATTTTTCAGTGACGTTTTTAAGATTATTATAGGTAGCTAAGTAATGTTGCAATATTAATGTCCGAATAGCAATACAAGAAAACAAGGTATTTTTTCAGGGTCATGAGAAGGCCGTGTTTTCTTTATGACTAATTAAAATGGAGCTTTTTATTGCTGTATTATATTTGTATCAGAATAGAGAATGGACACGAAGATAAAAAATATTCTAACATTGGTGTACTTTGACTGAATAATTTATTTATTCCATAAATGATATAAAATAGATACCAATAACATCCAACCAACAAGTTTTTACTAATGTCCAACAGGACTGTGATTATTTGGAGTTGTTAGTGGATGTATTCCAAACTAGTACTCTGCTCGTGGCTTCGCCCATGTTTCCTGGTATAATAACTACCCTATATCCTATTCCAAATCATGAACTACCATCATCATCATCCTGCCCATTTCCCAATTTTATTTGGGGTTAGCGCAATATGTTTTCCTCTTCCTCACTTCCCTATCAGCCGTCATCTTTACACTAACTCTCTTATCTTTCACATCATCTGTAACACAATCCATCCATCTTTTCTTAAGTCTTCCTCGTACCCTTCGTCTATCTATCACATTCATATCATATCATTTAGCAAAATTTCATGAAAAGCCATGCTACAAAGCTACTGAATAGCTTTTGCGTGAAAAAGTATGTAACTAACATCCTCACAAATATTCACATTTATAATATTAGTTGGATTGGGTTTGACTCATTTGTATGATTGTCTCCTTTCCAGGCGAAGGTGGTGTGTACACACCAAGAAAGCTGCTGTCAGCTCTGGTCAACAAGTTACCGCAGTTTGGTGGCGGTGATCAACATGACGCCCATGAGCTCTTGAGGCATATGCTTGAAGCTGTCAGGTGAGTTTACGTGTTATGTCAGTCATTTGTAATGTAATGTTTTATGTATTTAGCATTACAGATAAGAATAGCAATGATTATGTGAAGAAAAGGTTTAAAGGTATTCAGAAAATCCTTTTTGTCATTACTTGTTGATGTTTTTGGGCTGTAATTATTAAGTCAGAGCTCAACTTAATTGTAAAGGCCTGAAGTGTAGTTGGCTATACTGTTCTGAAGGAATGGTGGAATGTTTGTGGCCAACCTGAGTATCAGGAGTTAATATATCTGACATGCATTGCCTGCTATCCGTATATATGAAAGGGAAAAGTAATTGAATGATGTATCAACACAGACCAAACCAAGGGCTAGAAACTTAAAATTTGGCACACATATTCCTCTTATGACATAGGCATCCTCTAAGGAAGGATTTTTCAAAATTCAACCCCAAAGGAGGTGAAATAGGGGATAAATATGATAATTTCCGCATGCGAAGCTGCGGGCAACAGCTAGTCTATCAATAATAGCCAACATCATAATGCACAAGTACTAGTATTTTGCATATAATATTTATATTCACTACATTGTCGCAATAGACAGAATTAATGAAATAATTTCTTATCTATATTAAAGTTATGTAACTCATATCTGACCTTTGAGTGATAAGATTAATACGTAATTTGATCATGAAACTTTGTGTATATTTAGCGGTAGAACCTTCAAAGCTTTTTATGTACATTTGAGTTATGTGGGTACATATTACATAACAAGGAAACTCTCTAAGTTACTCTATAATGGCAATTTGCAAGTACACTGTGACTTATATTTTTCATATATCCCGAAAGTCCTAAGAGGCGTCACTAACAACATCTCTCTCTAATTATACACATACATATAGGCATATGTCTATCCAGATATCTTATTCCAGAGGCATTCAGGCATTTTATTGAATAGGCATTAATGCAAGTATGTCTCGGTTTGCTACTAAAGATCTGGATTGAACTTCGTTAAGTGACTTGATAAAGAATTGTGTATTTATTAATTCACCTTTTAGCATGCTTCTTTTATTTTATTGGTGTGTGAGCACATTGAGTTAACTCATCCATGGTGGTATTTCCAGGTCCGAGGACCTTCGTCGCTACCAGTCCGTGATCCTGCAGAGTCTGGGCATGAGCTCCAAGGTGGACCCTGCGAAGGTGGACGGCGAGGTGAAGCAGAAGGTCAAATTTTATGGCCAGCAGGCTTCTGACACCATGTTGAGGCCAGAACAGGTACTTTAATAATAATTTTTGTCATTGCATTCTTAAAAAATATTGACAAGCCATTTATGCTGCTGATGTAACTCTATGATAAAAAGACAAATAACATTTTTCATTATTACTTTTTTAAAGTTAAAACGTGATTGGAATTTGATAAATTTATTTTTATTAGGAACATTGTATAAATTACACAAGTTATGCAAAAATGTTGGAGAGAGAAGAAAAGTTGTTGATTGTGATAGGTTTTCCAATTGTGGTTTGAGAGAAAAACCGGTGAAAATAGTCACAAAATTAATTGGCAATTGGTGTTTCTAATTGTAACAATCCAGCAAAAACGTGATTCCATAAAAACATAAACATTTTAGACTGATTCGCTTCAGGTGTTCCGAGGTTTCCTCGTATCCACACTTGAGTGTCAGGAGTGCTTCCACCAGTCCGACCGAACGGAGTACTTCCTGGATCTATCTCTGCCCGTGGCCGCCTGTCGCCCGCAGCCCCCAGCCGTCGTGAGGAGGAAAACACCCAACGGTATCACTTTTATATTACCAACTTACCAACTATGAGATTATTAGGTGTATGTGTTGACAGTCAGTAATTTAAAAAATGTGTAGACCCTAATGTTTGTTGATATGCTTACTTGCAAGAGAGTTTGTAGTGTTGTGAAAATATAAGTTTTAAAAAAAGCTCAAAATATATTTTTATACTATAGACAGGTTATATTATTACAGTAGGTATATGCAATTATTCGAAAAGTTTGTAAAAAATCTTAAAAAAGTTATGCTTTTTTGCACTTACTATCCTTGGCTACATTGTTACTTAACATCCTCGAATTGACGTCAAGCATTCTCTTATTAAATAAAAAATATTACTTTTAGTATCCTTCCCATCCTTGAAAAGCAGTGTTTTGAAAAGCAGTAGCAGTGTTTGTGCGTTAAATATGCTCTCTGCTTGTTGGGGTTGTTTATAAGAAAAACGACGTGTTCACTGAATGCTAGTTTAATTGCAACTGTTTTTACTACATATAGAATGTGGACTGTAGAACGAAATATAACTATAGGTAGGCAGGCAAAGATGAACTTACTCACAAACTGAACAAGCAGATTTAGCAAACAATTGATTAAAATCATTTTATAGCACAGAAGATCAAACTTTCTTGCAAGTATCCATGGCCTAGTAAATGTGTGTTGTGTTTTTAAATAAATCAGCCAAAGATAGCTAAGATGATGATTGTTTTTTAGTTTTCTTTTTATATTTTTGACATGTTTTTGCTTCCCTTTGTTTTTGCATAGTACGAGAACCTACCTAATATTAATTACAGTATATCGTGATTGATATTGTTTTCTTTATGTTAATTCATGCCCCAAAATGTTGTTAACGCTTCCATAATAATATTGATATCGAACCTAGCCTTTGCGTATGAGCACTGAGGCGTATAAATTGATTGAAGGAACGTTTTCAGAAGAGAATGCGTACAATTCGCCAGAAGACAACAAGCCTTCTAAACAGCGGATGAAGGAAAGAATAGCTGCGAAAAAAGCCGCGCGAAAGAACAAAGGTGGTACTTTGCATGATTAACTTTGAGAACCACAATATTAACAATATTAATGTGTTGTGCTTGCCCATGGAGTTGTTTATTGTAAGGTTTATCTATCAAGAGAGATGCATATATATTTGTAAGATTCATCACTTGCTACTGAATGGATAACAGAATCATTTATAACTACTTCCATTGTTTTTAGGGTTCACCACTGATCCAAGATTATAGATTAATTAAGTCATTCATTAGTAGGATGCCTTTAGAGTACCTTTCTCAAATTCTCACAATCAGATTTGGAATATAAAATTTTAGTTCATCGTTTTATAAATAAATGATTTCAGGTACCACCTCCAAGGATAAATCTGGGGAGACCAATGGTGCTACAGAGGACGGCAAGTCGTCACCGGAACAATCGGACGCGGACGTGGAGGACAATCTGGAGGAAATCCCGCGGCCGGACGGCGACGCGCAGCCCCTCCACACCGCCGCTAACTTCGCCGCCTACCACATGGAGTCCGGATACAACTCCGAGAAGGTCATCAGCTCCGACTCCATCCGCACCAGCCCCGTCGACCTCGACAAGGAGAAGGCCGACAACACCCCCGAGTCCACCGACAAGGACAAGGCCGACTTCGAAGCCGCCGCCGCCGCCGCGCCCGACCCGCTCGACTACAAGCCCCTCATCTCGCTCGAGAACCTCTCCAACCCCGACTCCGGCGTCGCCAGCCCCGAGGCCACCAAACACAACTCGACGGAGACGGTCGACCACGTGGACTCGCCCGTCGACGGCAAGGAGCTCGGCAGTCCCGGCTCGCTCTCCAGCGAGATCAACCTCGACAACCTCCACCCGTCCAGCCCGCGGCGCACCGAGCTCTCGCCGGACAAGGGCGAAGACGCCCGTCCCGTCTCCAGGATATCCTTCGCCCCCGATTACCCCGACCCCGGCGCGTCCGGCTCCAAGATCGTGCTGGTGAACTACGACCACCGCGACGTGGCCGACAAGCTGGACGAGCTAAAGCTGGACGCGACGGAGCCGCGGCGCGGCTTGCGCGCCAAGGTGTACAACCTGGAGAGCGAGCGGCCACGCTACGTGTGCGACGAGGATGAGTGCAGCGTGCAGTCCTGCCTCAGCCAGTTCACGGCGCTCGAGCTGCTCACCGGCAACAACAAGGTGGGCTGTGAGACGTGCACCGAGCGGCTCGCCGGCAAGGGCGGCAAGACGGTCTACACGAACGCCACTAAGCGGTTCCTCGTGTCCTCCCCGCCGGCGATCCTCATCCTGCACCTGAAGCGGTTCCAGATCGGGCCGCGGTGCATGTTCCGCAAGATGTCGAAGCACGTGGACTTCCCCACGATCCTGGACCTGGCGCCGTTCTGCGCGATGGACAAGGTGCGCAAGCTACCGAACGTGCGCGGGCGCGGCGAGCTGCTGTACTCGCTGTACGGTGTGGTGGAGCACTCGGGCGGCATGCACGGCGGGCACTACGTGGCGTACGTGAAGGTGCGCGCGCCGGTACGGGCGGCCGACCCGCGCCGCTGGTTCTTGCCGCGCGGCGCCAACGCCCCGGCGGCGGGCGGCGGCGACGCGGACCCCGACCCCGACTCCGAGTCCGACCTGTCGGGCTACGAATCCGGCGAGGGCGCGCCCGCCGCGGAGGCGCCGCCCGGCCGCTGGTACTACGTCTCCGACAGCATGGTGTCGGAGGTGAGCGAGGAGAAGGTGCTCCGCGCGCAGGCCTACCTCCTGTTCTACGAGAGGATCCTGTAGGGGCGCCCCTTTAGCGGCATTTAAGTGGAAGACTGATGCTGGACGGAGGCGGTTGTACGATAGCAGTGACTGTTCATGTTATGTTTTTTGCCGAGATGTGTCAAGTGTTCCGGTGATGTCTTGGCACTTTTACCCTTGGTGCCGATTATTAAATGCTGTGTAGTAGTGTTTTTAGAGTAATGTAATTCTCTCGATAATTTATATTTATTGCTTCGTGTAGTAATCGTTTCGGCTTTGTTTATTCCGTTTTATGATCGGCGATCGTGTACCGAGCAGTGTGATGTATACCGTATACATGTCTTATGGACGTTATATCTACATATACAATATTTTAGTGATATAATAAACATGTATACAGGCATTATATAATATATTCACTTTTTTAAAAGAGCTCTACTGTCGGGAAGTAGGGTAACTTCAGTTTTTCAGTTACCCAACAATATTTTCTCATGTCATAGATATGTTTAATGTTTAACTAATTGGTTTTACTGTGGTTTCAATAATTCTAAAGTTGTAATGTTGCGTAATTTCTGCTAACAAAGTAATGCTTTCAGTCTAACCTATAAATATAAAAAGGTTAAGAATAAATGTATTACTTAAGGTACATTTTGATTACCTTCGTCGGTATTCGTATGGTTTCATTTAAAAAAATAACACACCTTTTTAACTATGCGTCTTCCATTCTGTGTCAATTTAATATTAATTTGTGTTCTCTGTGTTCGTAAATAAACGGCAGGATGGTAATTTGAAAGATTTTTTTTCAATGCTTTAAATACACAAATGACTTGCATATCATACGCATATGTACAGATGAGACAACTACGTGCGTATGCAAAGACAGACGATCTTTGACGGTAGATAAAAAAATCTACCTTTAACAACGAACTTTTTATTGAAAGAACCAATACTAAGCATTAACAGTTGTCGGTATGCCAATAAAAGCCGAGACAATAGTGAAATGAAAGTTCCTTCGAGTAGAATTTGACCCCATTGAAATATGTAGTATCCAGTTGATCGCTTGGCGTTTTTGTAATTCCCAGTAGGTTCATGACTAATGGGTTTCTTTGTAATATTGAATATAGTTGATTTACTTTTGGAAACAATAGGGATGTTGACACTAACTGTAAATTAATATAAATTTATGTTTGAAGTATTAAGGGACAAAAACCAGTAATACGAGTATTATTCTTTTGTCGTAATCAATCCCAATAAATTAAATATAATTAATTTAAAATATTAAAAATAGTACTCACTGTCACGTGACCTCAAACGCCATTTTGAGAATATGACGTCATTGTACTTATTTTATAAGTTCAACAAACTTCGTAGACGTAGACGATAGTATTGAATATAGTTTAGTGACGTCACGTGACGTTTTTGGTGGAAAATTTGATAATTATTTTTATTTATCAATTTTTGTTTTTAAATTGAAGATTATGATATTTTTTCGTGAATATCAAGGTTCTATCTATGAAATAAAATTGAGTCCTAAAATTAGTCAACATCCCAAATTGAATTTATTTTTTGTTTAGCTTTGCTTTTGATACACAGTAGATTTCTAAATATCACAGTTTAATTTCTTGTTTAAAAAGTAGTTTACAACCTAGAACATATTTTTGTAAAAAAATAAATATAAGTTCGCTTGCTATGCTTATAACAAGCAATAAAATTAATTCATATCAACTTACATTGCACAATTCAACGTTGTCAGGAGTAAGCCCATTATAATCCGAAACGTCTCAAATTATAATCCGAAACGATAACAAATAATATACAAATGCATAGACTCAAAGTACGAATCATCGAACATCTTCAAATCGTCCCGAAAAGTTTCAAGTATTATTTTGAAAGTACATAGGATCAATATTATTAATTTATTCCATAACAGTTTTAACTAAAACTCCTTATGTAACGGCTACGAATCATGTAGGTAATGTTATCGTTTTTATGTTATTGTAATGAATATTATTGATTTGAAGATGAGTGCTCAATTTATTTAATGCTGCTCCTGTGTGCGACTAATCGCGTTTGAAATAAGAGGCTCGGTGTAACATGGTTGGATTTCTTGGAGAATGGTCTTACCAATGTAACCATGGAGTTTAGAGGTAGAAAGAGAGACATCTCCATATGAGGGGAAAGTTGAAAAAGTGTCCATCCACTGTTTACTGAAAATAGAGATTCCAATAATGACCATTCCAGAATGGCGCTAGTGTCTGAAAAATAGAGCGATATGAACATGGCTGTTGTAGAGTGAACTTTGCTGAGTTATGCCACCCGTAATGAATGACACTAGTGTCTGAGAAATAGATATTCGAACATAGCTGTTGTAGACCGCACCGCAGCGCCATCTGTAATTGGACGCGTTTTTACGGACACTTCATACACAGATCTAACCTCCTTATACATCTATACTCCATGAATGTAACTAATGTTGATTGTAAGCACAGTTATAGGTAAAAATGTATTTTAATTATGCTATAGACATTGTAAAATTCAGAATGTTGGTATTGACAATGTATTTCCGACAAAAGTTCAAAAGTATATTAGTATTCGATTGGTGTTACAGTAAGCCTCTTAATGAAATATGTTAATGTTTGCCTTTGTCGGGACCGGTCTCGTGCCGGCTAGCCTGTGTTATGTTATTACTATGTATTTGATAATTTTTGTATATTGCTGCACACATATGTGTTACGAAAAGGTGTATTTAAAGTAAAATATAGTTGTAAAAGTCAATTGCTTTTTTATTATTGTCATAAACCATGGGCCGGTAATCTTTTAGATGTGGGTATTTTCAGCTGTTGGTTATGTAGATAATTCAATGATAAGATATCTTTGAATATTTGATTGTAAAATGCTCAGTGAAGCAAACCCTTTCCATGATAAACTGGGCGTAATTTGTTGTAGATATTGTTAACCGATACAAAAGTTTCTATTAATATTTTCATTTGAGGCCCGTGTCTAGAGAAAACTTAAAAACTTCTTACTGATATTGTAAATGTGAAAGGATGTATGGATGCTTATTATTCTTTCACGCTAACTGCTGAGAGGATTTTCATTAAATTTAGCATGTAGGGAGACCATGGTCTGAAATAGAATACAGAGTACTTATATCCCAGAAGACGCATGCGCATATAAAGCCCCGGGCATGGTGCTAGTAATAGATAAGGTCTAAGTAGAAAGAGAAAAAGCAACTTAAACAAAAACTCATCTTAAACTTAATTTTATTGCGACCTCCTCGTTGTTGAGTCGTTTCTTTAATAAATCAACGTGCGAATCTTCGAAGTCTATTAGCCTTGTTATTTTTGGTAAGGTGTACATTGTCAGTTCCATGATACAGTATAGAGTTCTCAATGTCTCCGCTGTTTTTACATAGGCCTGCAACAAATTAACAAGTAACCTTAACATGCAAGCACAGACTTAAAAAAAAGAACCAGACTTCACCTTGTCTTGTCGAGAGTGACGCCGCCCGCTTACCATTTGTCCATGTGTGCGTAATTTTTAGTGCGGTCCGACGGAACATGGTAATGGCGGCGGATTAATAACAGCATGATGTCAATGTGTGCGTGTGATACTTGTACGAATAGAGGAGTTGATATTACTAAGGGTGCCTCACTGAATTTGTTGTTAAAATGTGCGTGTTCTTGACAACGGACGCACCCGCACGTATTGAGTCAGACATGCGCGTATAGGTAGAGGCCGAAATAAATAAATAAATTGGAGTGAAATAATTTTTCGAAGACTTTCCACAAGGTTTTATAATAAGATAATACTGAATATTTAAGCAATTAATAGTAGCAGTAATGACCTTTTGTGTACGGAAACATAACTTTTCTGTAATTATATTTTAACCTATTGCCAAATATTTCTGGTAAACATAGATATAATTATTATATGTCTATGTTTTCTTTTATTATAAAGATATTATGATTATTAAAACGTGAAAGCCCTCTACATTTTATGTTGTCCTTTAAAACAAAAAAAAAACTTGAAGCAAGCAAAGGTTGTTATGAAAAATTTACTTAAGTAAAATTGTATCCTATTACCTACATGTATAATAATAATAGCCATATTTAACTACGCATAGCTAACTAAAGTCACACCTAAATCGAAAAAGAGCAAGCTTTGATAAACTTACCGCATTAATATCACTCTTTATCCCTGGATTGGTTGCAACTTTCTTTTTAAGTTCGCTAATATTTTCAGGCGTGTAACCGAGGAATTTCGAGAGAATGTCACTCGAAAACTCCACATCCATACAGCCTGTGCCGTCAATGATGGTGCACTTTAGATTCCATTCCTTGTTCGGTGTCATCGTGAGTTTTGTCAGGACATTTTGAATCTGTGCTTTGACCTTGAACAGTTTCCCGCGTTTTTCTGATTCACTCATATCGTTTATCTGTTTGATATAAACAAAAGGCTCTGGTGACATCATCACAGGAGTGTTAGAGGTATACAGCCGTTCACACTCCTCAATTGCTAATAGATCATCCTCCTCCAAGTCTAAATCCACTTCGTTCATACTGATTTCCTCGTCAAGTCTTATTTTCTTTTCTGTCACTGTTTCTATTTCTAAAGGTCTTTTACTAGGATGCGAATTTATGTTAGGTCTGTTACTAGACGGCCCAGGATTCGAGTGAGTTATGGTTTGTCTAGGCCGAGGTCTGTCCGTGACGTCATTCTGACGACTTCTGTTCTGTGCTGCTGGTGGAGGTTCATTAGGTACGTCGCCATTAGTAATGTGTGATATTTGCATGATTTCACTCGGATCTGTGAAATGGAAGTATGAATGAATGAAACTTGCATAATCTCTTTTTACGAATTAAATAAAATTGCTGCATTAAATCATGTAGTGGAGTCCAGTTAACTTTAAACCTCGGAATAGAATTACTTTGATGTACCTATGCATTAAGATTAAACTTTTTTATCACAGGTAGGTTTTGTAGGATTCCAAGGTTTAATACTTTTTATTGCTAACGGGACTCCACTGATTCCTCTTTCACTCTCCACTTTGCACGTACCAATTAAAGGCACGTTAAGTTTAGCAGCAAGCTGGGCGGCCAGCGAGTGTGTCTCCAGCATGTCTTGTACCTCTCCATGGAGGAACTCCACGGCTGAGCTGGTTAACAATAGCATCCCCTGTCGACACTGTACTGGACCTGTGACACAAACAAAATATACTAAATTAACAACCGAATGGTGTAATGGTTACCATGCCGGATAGCCACGTAAAGGGTTAGATTCCCAGCGAAGTGGAAATTTGAATCATGAGTTTGAATTTATGTTTTGGGTCTGGCTGTGTGTCCTTATCTTAGTGTGTTGTCCATGGCACCCATGACACATGGGAATCCTCGTGACAGACAAACCCCTGGAAAAACAAATTCTGCCTTGCAGGGAATCGAACATTGAACCCTTCGAAGGTTCGGAATGGTTAACATTAAGCAACACGGGTCGTCAAATGAATCATTAATACCTTTAATAAAAAGTTTGCTGCCTGGCAGAATATCTTCAGTCTTCATTTTACTCAAAGTTTCGTATTCCATCCCCGCTATGATTTGTTTGCCGTCTGTCAATTCAAATTTTAACATTCTGGAAACAAATATATATTAATTTGTATATGTTACTTTACGCTCGAAGACCGAAAACGCTTATTTGCAACAGCTCTTGTGTATGTAGTCTTGGTGTGAAACATAGTATATTATATTCTAGCATACATACCAATTATTTATATGTGTTATTCTATATTTTCACATTTTAGGATCATGACTGATCATCACTATTATACATACTTGTATTCTGAAAAAATATGAATTTTTATTTTTTTCAGGGTGAATGGGAAGGTTATACTAGCATAATAAAAGAATTACCTCTTACTAGAAATTTTTTCTTCAGGATTCATTGTGGCTTTAATATTTTCTATATCAGTCTTCTTCATCTTTAAGTACTGCTGGTATGCTGGTACACCTAAAAAATATAAAAAAATACATATCTCAGAGCAATTTTGTATGCAGAGTAAAATTTATATTTTTGATTCTTTTTATATTTAATGAAGGCCTGTAAGTTCAGTGGGAAGTTACATGTAGTGATTATATATTTTTTGTTAAATATGTTTCTGAGATCTTTGTTTTCATGTAGACTTTTTACAATGTAATGTTATATGTCCATTTTAATAACACTCATGCAATAAAAAAAAAATTGCCAGTATTATAATAATATATATTTTTTTCAAAACATAAATTATATAATAATTTTACAATCTCTTTAACAAAACATTTTAGTAAAGAATACCTGTAAATAAAAACTAGATAAAAACAATAATTACTTATATCCAGCACACTATTTATCTGTAGCACAAACTGGCCATTCAGTGTGGTCTTCTCCAGGTCTGCGAGGTTCACCGGCAGGGAGCCGGGACAGATGTACTTCAGGTCATTCAGTAGCCACTGCTGGTAGGCGTTGTCTTTAATTTCTGTTAAAGAGAAACCCTCTTCAATGAAGTACTCTACACAGCTGAAATTAATATATTTTTTTAGTTAATTTAGATTTAACTAAATTACCAATTTATAGTCCGGGATCCCTGGTACATTTTTGCACTTGACACTTTTTGGACTGGAATAACGTACTACGCAACTTGTAGGACAATATAACCATTAAATTATAAAAATATTAACTAAGTAAAAAAAATACAGTTAGTAATAAATATTTGAGAATCATCAAAGTCAAAGTCAAAATATTTTATTCATATAGGTATCATTGATACACTTATGCATGATCAAATATCAAATCGACATATTGTATCCTCGCTATCTCTGTTAGTTACCACAATCGAGAGTTTCTTACAGGAAATTGTTGGGAGTCTCTTCAAAATAAAGCTACTCACGAAAAATTTGCTTGATAGTAATCAAGTGCAAAAATGTACTAGGGATCCTGAACTATTATAATTACAACTGATTATAAAGTTAGCTTTAAAGCAAGAGTTAGCGGCTCTTACTACTTGGTGTGCTTAACTATCTTCACATACCATGAGGTGGAATTACAGTTCTGATTATAATGTTAGTGTCTTCAGGAAAAGAGTTAATAGACTAATGCTTTACACCCTAAACTACATCGTCACTTAATATCAGGTGGAATTGTAGTCAAACATTAAATAATAAAAAAAATTACACTAACTTAGAAAAAGTAAAAAAGACATTTTTATTTAGGCAATTATGTATTACAGTACAAAATTTAATTAATTAATTACAGTATTCAACATACCCAGAGATCCAACTATCGTAGGCCAGCATGTGTCGTGATCTTAAATGTGTTTTTACATCTTGAATTATATTATCTTTATTCCGTGATGCTGTCATCTTCTGTATATGTACAATAGGCAGACTTCTTTAGTAGGAACAGTAGACCATGATATTAGACTTACTTCTCACACATATTTCTCTTTGAAGTATATTTACCTGAATGGATTTAGACTCTATTTTAATAAGATCACACAATAATAGTTATGCCAAGCAAAAGTTTAGCCTGTCCATAGATAAACAATAGTTAATTATGTTCGTAAAGAATTATTATTTTGTTGTCATTATATACATGTAAATACGGTGTGTTGGAGATCTTCAGGTGGTAGACAAGAATTTCTAAGACTAAGATTGGCCAGTAAGTAACATTCACCAGTTTGTATTACTGTAACGTGGTCAAGTATTATAATGGTCCAAATAGAACATCATAATTACCATGTTATTTTATTTTTATTGATTGTTAATCTTTTAATATGATCAAAATTAAATATTTCACCAAGTATTTCAAGATTTTCAAGGAACCAGTTTAAAAACTTTAAAATTGGTATTTTTGTTGACAATTGATATGACTGATGACATTTGAGTTTGAGCGGGGTGACATGACATTGACAGAAATGTGTTGACACTGGACCAATGACAAATTTTGTCATTGCACTGGACAGTTTAGTGACGTTGTATTTCACAGAGTAATGTCGGTATGCTAGTGCAGTCTCTATACTTTTAGTGTCTATACTTTTACCGGTTTTTTCTTGAATAAGGCCAAATGGATGACATCCAAAGCAGCGCAACTTTTTAAAAGACAAGACATTTTAAACTTCACATGGCAACATTATTATTTTGTGTGTGAATGTGAACGCAAAAAGAGCTTGACTATAAATTTCATCCATCTCCCTCGTAAATTCTGGACATAGGCCGATTGACAACAAAAAGCAGTACCTATTCTTCGGAGCATTGTTGTTTTACATGTTTCGTTGTGGAGTGTTGTGAACTGAAAGCCTGTATTCGTGATTTACACGGTGGAGGAAAAAATATGAAGAGGCGAAATGCCGAATCAGGAAAGATGCGGCGCCCTCTAAAGCGCACCAAAATCACCGAGGGAATGTCCGGAAAGTGAGTGGAGAAGTCTTTTTTGGATTATAAATAATGTGGTAGCTACAAGAACCCTTGAGATATATGAATAGGTAATGATCTGCAGGTACTACATAGGCGCTAACTGCAGAGAGTACAAAAATGTGTGGGTTGATTACACCATCTGGTGATTCGAACCCCCGTACATCGTAGTCGGATAAATAAAACTAAAAAGAAACTCGCTTCACACGTGTGTCCTGCTCGATCCTGCGGCCGGGATGTGTGACATATGTATCCTGATTCGTTTTGTTGTTATCACATTATGGAGCATATTTCTGTTTAAATTTAGATTATTATAACAACGAAAGCTTATGCTCCTCGTCTGGTAGGCGAAATTTCCTTAAGAAATATATTTAAAATATACATTTCAGTTGCTTAATGGTTATTTGTGTAATTAAAATAATATTTGCCTACCACCTGTTGGGTGGCTGACTTTAGTTTATAATTTACTGTCCCACTGAGACCCAGGCTCTTGACATTCAAAAGATTTAAACTCTACCTGTTCAATGAAAAACTTCTTTAATTGAAGGTATATTTTTCCTATAAAACCGCTAAAGTCTATTTATTACTACTTTATTGTTACTGGCAGCTAACTACTAAAATAGTAGAGGCTGTATCATTAGTTGCGTTATGTGAACAAGACAAGTGATAGATTAGATTAAAAAGCAAAAATACCAAATACAGTTAAAACTGTTTATGGCGACATTGTTTAGAACAACATGATATGGTTATATTGACCAAAATCAATGGACCCATTTGAAAGCTATATGATTGCCTTCTTAAAAATATTGCTCTTGACATACCTATGACATACCGCATTAAGCAACCACATTTGACTAATGTTTTCGGAGAATTATATCTGTACAACACCAGCTAAGCTGTATTGTAAACACAAATTGTTTATAGACACAATATAATGGTCAATGGATAGTATCCTAAAAGTAAACACTGTCCAGTTTAGGGTCTTTTATATTTCCTTTTGTATTTTCTAGAAATAAAAAATTGTGCATGCCCTAGAGTTAAAGCCTGATTTTTCATATCTCAACAAGGCGCACCAAAACATTGTTTAGTTAATTGTGAAACTTTTAACATGTCAAACAATAATCTAACATTTTAACAAAAAAATAACCGACTTCAAATGAAGTAATAATCCAATAAAAAAAGAATCATCGAAATAGGTTGCCGCGATATTGAGTTATTCATCCATTTATCACGCGCCATACTTAATGCAAATTTAAGACTTATATGCTTTTGACATAGATGCCATTGTCAGATCTCGCTCAAATTAATGTGGGACCACACGACAAGCACCAGCTTTCGATAAAAAAAGAATCGTTCAAATCGGTTCACCCAGTCCAAAGTTCTGAGGTAACAAACATAAAAAAAATACAGTCGAATTGAAAACCTCCTCCTTTTTTTTAAGTCGGTTAAAAAGAAAACAAATTAATATTGAAGAAAAATCGGGTATTATTTCAAATCCAACGTAAATTATTATTATATAAAATGTGTATGCACAACAGAAGTGTTCCAAACAAACTAAAATTACAGATTTCATGCATACAGAAAAATGATATATTATTCTTTCATAATACACGTTATAATTGAAATAAACAAAATATAATTTAATTTCATACATGAATATATTTTTCTTATTAATTCCTATGGTTTTATATCATGTATCTACACATTCAATAATACCACTTCATAAAAAATATTTTGTACCTCAAACACATCACCGGTTGTTACAACTATCAGGTTTTACAACTAGATATGAGTAGTCCCTTCGATGTCAATATAACAGATTTTGGCTGTACAGTCACCTGCAGAGAAAAGTAACCCATCTGTCTATTAGAACTGTTTAACAGATGGGTTACTTTTCTCTGCAGGGGACCGTACATGCAATCAAGAGAATTATAGTTTAAAAAAGACGCATTTATTATAGCCATATTTTGGCTTCATTAGACCCTGGATAGCATTTAAGACTAGAGTAATTCTTAAAAAAAACAAATGAGCTCAAACTCAATATGGTAGCATTGTTTTATTTCAGTTCCTATGGCCAACTTCCGGCTCCCACATCAGACCAGCTACATGACATCATGTTATTGCATTGTCATTATTTGATGTGTACAAAGTGTACAGTTTCAGATCAATCAAATACCCAGAAGTGAATCAATTTTTTTTTGTAAGATTGGACTACAGATAGACTCATCTTACGGAATAAAAACCATATTTATGACATAAAATATTATTAATTTTATAATATATTCTGCCGAGATTGTCAGCATACTAAATGAAATAATAAGAGTGAAATGAGACAACCAATAAGTTTTTTGATTTATTTTTATTCTCATAATAAATTAAATTTTATCTCTTAAACCTTACTATGTAGTAATACAGGTATTTGTTCCTCGTGTTGTTTGTTCCATCAACTATAATATCAATATATAATATATAACAGGCATTATAAATATAAAGGACATTTTGATAATTAGGCATTCATATCAGACATTTACATAACAAAATGCTTACAAATTTTTATCTTTATGTCTGGTATTATCATGGTATAATACCTTAAGTAATGCAATATTACTCAATTGAATGTGTGGTTGTGTAAGTTTTTATTGAAATGATTATGCCGCCATCAGTTGACATAAAAATATTTGATAATCTCTTTTAAAAATGCTGAGGTAATGTTTGTTTGTAAAGATGTGGCGGAGGAGCGAAGAATATCTTGGGTGTATTTAAGGAAATAAAAAATATGTCTAATTTATAAAACTTTATAATATGTATTAGATTGGAGGAACTAGTAAACAATGTAAATATGTTATCGTATGTTGAGTATGATAGCATGTTTTAACAAATTAGTAACAGGTATTGACAGTTAATTTACAGGTATTACATATATTGATATTAATATTGATATTTGGTTAGTTGTTAATCACTAAAAATATTGTTTTTTTTTAAACTAGAATTTATAAAATGAGCATAAATATGATTTTTACCTCAAACATTGATATAAACAGTAATTGTTTCCTTCTTTCCTTAGACACTGTATTAGTAATCTACATAATTACAACATCAATTAATATGTCATTATTGACATGACAATGAAAATACGTGGACACTACATTGACAATGATTAACACTAAGCTCATATAATTATGTAATTAGCTGCAATAATTAAGACATATGCAGACATACCTAAGTAGTTTCCATCATAGAATCCAGTTGATGTTGGGAATCATGAAGAATTTAGGTAACACCTTAAATATAATAGGCATTTGTTAATTTGAATAAATTATCAGATGCGCTAACTAATGAAATATTAGAAGTTGTTTCTTTTTAACGTGATAACGTTTATAAAGACGATGAGCCTGAAAGGCATTCACGAAAACCGAGTAACGGCCGCTCACGTCACGGAAGCGCGCGCAGCATTAGAGAGAGAGGCACGCTAGACCGGCCGTCTCTCTCCCACTCAAGCGTAATCGGTCCGCTTGGAAGGCATTCTCGAAAACGTGGTATTTCATTTCATTTTTATTTTATTTTACAATCTTTTGAAAAGAAATGATTTCTCGTAGCTCGTACGTATTATTATTATATGAAAACGAAAATCTACAATAGCGTCATCTCTGTTTATAGGTATGAACTATGTACTTGAAAGAACTTTACACAGTACATCGACTCGGACTTTAGTTGTAGTCAAGAAAATCACAGATGTCGCGCAGCTCCTGATATTTAAAACGATTTAAACCAAATTTTCAACTCAAATATGTTTAAAATCGTATAGTTAGTATGAAATTTAATATTATAATCTAGCTAGATACGCGGGATATTATAAGCTATTATATGGGAAAAAGGCGTAAGTTTATGTGTGTATTATGATATAAATATTGTCAATTCGCACATTAGGAACGGGAAATAGAATGAAAATTACAATTTTACATATTAAATTACAGATATATATTTCGTTTTATTATTAAACGTTTCGTTTACAAAATCATGTCATAAAAAGATAAATTTATTATGACATGATTTTGTAAACGAAACGTTTAATAATAAAACGAAATATATATCTGTAATTTAATATGTAAAATTGTAATTTTCATTCTATTTCCCGTTCCTAATGTGCGAATTGACAATATTTATATCATAAATTATTCTTCTACGAAATAGACGTTATCACGTAAAACCATTGTCCGTAAACCGACTTTACAGACAACCAATTTTTAATACAATCAATAATATTATGAGCAATTGAACAGTGACAGAATTAATTACTGAAACACCTGAATATTTTGTGTTGGCCTTGTCATTTTCACAACATGGTCTTAGAGTGTACAATAAATAAGGATTACAAAAAAATAGACCATTGTAAAGTACAAACTGATAACAGGTGTATTAAATTGGTTCCAGCTCTATATTGTACCTGAAGTTTGTGCTGATTTGGGCGGTGGTTGTGATGGCAGATTACTTGCTGGAGTTCAGATTCGAGTTCCTCTGGCCCTTTTGGATGATGCTCAGATCTGTGTATGACTCCTTCAAATATCAAGGACTTGTAAGTTATCATTTTGTAGACATTCTGTACATCAAATACTGCGTTAACACTGGTTAGTTTTTGTTGAGCGACATTGTAGAACACAATAACATTCTATGACTTGCTACCATTTGTTGAATGTCGTTCAAGGCGTCAATACCGCCATCAACATAAATAAAATTGACAGAATGTAACAAATGGTAACAGAAAAAAGCAAGTATTAAAATATGTGGAATGGAAACATTTTATTACAATAGTTACAGGTTGTTGCCCTAATATGTTGACTGTTTTGTTGTTGAAAAAAGTTCAACAGTGTTAGTTAAAATCATTAATATTTACTTCCACAAATACACTTTTGTGTCTTTGTTAACAACATGAGCCCAGAGCCTGGCCTATTCAAAACTCTTTTGTTAACTTTGTTGTGAAAAAGAAAATGTATAGTATGAAAATAAAAGAAAAAAAGGACCATAGTTGGACATTACTATGTATGTTTTTTGATGTAATATTGTGTAATTTCATTTAATTTAAAGTTTTATTATGAGACTTAAAATATTGGTAATACTGTGAAATAATAATAATATTTGCATTCATATTATTTGTAATTGGAACGAAGTTCCTTATCGCGCGTTGTGAAAGGGGGCTAGACGGAAAAAATTCTTTCGAAAAGTTGTCACGACACTTTTTGAAGTGATTCAGTAATATGAAACTAGATGGTGCTGTATAACGCTAGCGTGATTCAGAAAGTTGTACAGCGCCATCTAGTTTCATATTGCTGAATCACACTGCTGAGCGCGTAAAACAATACTTAAATGGAAAGGAACTTCGTTCCATCGGGGTGTCCCTTGACACCTTTTAATTTTTTTGCTTATGGAATGATATGATATTCCATATGATACCTACTGCCAGTATCTCAAAATTAAAGTGATATATTTTATCATGGATTAAAAGAAATTTATTGCATACAACTTTTGTTAAACTCATATATTTATTCAATACATTAGTAATATATTATTGTGTATTTTTTTTTCAGGCGTTCTCAATATTTTTCATCTGCATAGCGCTGACGTCCGATTTGATATGTTTCTTCTTCATACCACTGCAGTATATATTCTTTGCTGCCAGTACCTATGTGTGGGTACATTATGTGTGGTTCACATGTGAGTATGATTCAATCATCATAGACATTTTGCAACTTAACTTATCACTTATTAACATCAGCCGTAACTAAATCTACAACAATAGATAACAATAGATAACTAACAATAGATAGAAGTTACTCAAGGCCTAGAAGTAGCAATGTATCTTTTTTAACCAACTTCAAAAAAGGAGAAGTTATTCAATTCGACTATATTTTTTTTAATGTTTGTTATCTCAGAACTTTCAACTGGGTGAACCGATTTTGATGATTCTTTTTTAATTGAAAGCTGGTGCTTGTCATGTGGTCCCACTAAAATTTGAGCCAGATCTAACAAGTAGTTTTTAAGTTATCTCTAATTTTGAAGTTGGTTATTTTTTGTCAAGAATTATAATATTTTAAAGTAAATAGCAGAAAAAATATCTATGTTCGTGTGTGTTCGTGTATGGCCAAGAAATAAACATTTTCTATTTCTAAAAATGAACAAATGGTAACCGTAAACTTTCTCTATGCACATGTGCAACATTACGGAGTATGAAAATGACATCGGCAACCCAATTGTTGCGGGCTACACTGGGCGTACTACCTACAAACGGAACCGTTCGTTTGTGAATCGGAACATTACCCTCCTAGCTCTACTATAAGTATGCGGATGACCGAGCTTTGCTCAGTTTAGTGTTGCTTAACAACGCCATCTACCGAAGTAGCTTTAGTGTTGCTACTCGCCAATAGATGTCAGGAAGAGTCTATTTTAGCAGTTTTTCATTACACCAAAACACGGATAAAACAACATTATATAAAAATGAATCCTAGCTAGATCGATTTATCGCTCCTTGCATACTAAATTTCATGAAAATCGTTGAAGCAGTTTCTGAGATTCAGAAAATATTTCAAGAATAGGTAGTTTAAAGGTATTAGATTAGATAGATGGATATGTGTATTGACTTATAAAATACAGGGCTAACGTGAGCTCAAAACAATTTTTTTGTTTACCATTAATTATTTTTTAAACAAAAATTCATATTTAAATAAATAGTGCCATCATTGTTTACCAAATAAGACTAGTCTAAAAAAATGTGCTATAAATATGTAACGTTGTGTGGTCTGTGGTCCAGTCGCGGACAAGGGCATCTGCCTGCCGACGGTGGCGCTGTGCTGCCTCGTGGTGTACGCGGAGGGGGCGCTGCGCGGCGCGCGGGGCGGCCCGCTCGAACTGTGGCGCCCCCTGGCCGCGCACTGCGTCGGCTACCCCGTGCTCTCGCTCGGGTTCGGCGTTAAGGTGAGGGGCGGTTTACTTTTGTAGTTTTTGTCCGTGTGTTTTGTCCGTATGTTAGAAGAAAAAAACAGATCGCTTGGTTGTCCGTCTGTCTATCTGTCTCTCTGTCAATATGTCTGTCAAAACTATAGATGCAAAACAACAGTTGACAATGGATATTTATTCAAGCTGTTGACAACCTATAAACAGTGGTTGTTAATTCATCCATTATTTCATCTATTAGTTAATATTTCTTAATCGATAACAGGGATAGTTTGCCCCTCCCCCCAAAATAATTTGTTTCCCCTCCCTGGGCCAGAACCTGGGTATGTCCATGGTAATTATATGTATGTATATGTGTGTAGGCGTACGTGGGGCGGAGGTTGCGACTCCGGCGGCAGCGGCAGGTCCGCGCCGAGAACGAGTTCTACTTCCAGCTCATGCGGGACGCGCTGCCCGAGAGCGCGCTCGTAGATCAGGTCGCTCATCATCATCATCATCATCATCATCATCACATACTATAGCTGTCCTGCTAAGCAGACTTCAAATCCTTTTAAGAATGTTATAGAGAACTAGGTTATGTCTTTCATCTCGTGACCTTTTTACCGAAGCAAAATGATAGCTAGCCAAAAAACGACCTTACTATCCATCGGATGGTAAGTGACCTCGTCCATGGACATCAATGACACTACTCGTTGCCGACTAAGAAAAAAAGAGGAAACAAAGCAAGTGATTTATTTATTTATTTAAAACTTTATTATATTATACTTATACAAAAAATGGTACAAAACGTGGTCTAATGCTAGAAGCATTCTCTGCCAGCCGACCTTTGGGATCATGCCTTATCATGCTTTGAGCAACCCGGTTCACGTTTGACAGTTGATAATTTAATGTTAAACTCTGGGGGGAAGCCTGGTGTCCTGAAATACAGGCCAAGAGCTTAGTTTAGGCACCAGTCTCCCACAATATATAAAATGTTCAAACTATGTATATTATTAGTACAATGGATTTGAGGAGGATTTGCTGTTGATAATGCTACTCTTACTCGATTCTATTCTTTTCATTTTTTATTTCCTTTTATTATTCTTGCCTTATCTATAATTCATTTAATTTTTTTACATCAAACTGGATCTAATAATCCTTTAGGTATTAATAGAAATAAATGAATTTGTTATTATTATTATTATATATAGCTAAACGGGCGGTAAGTGAACAGTGAGTATGAGGTCATGAGGTGAGCGTGTGGTTACAGAATCAGAGTAAGGAGGAGGGCGAGCAGTGCGCCAACGGGTCCGCGCGCGCCGACCACGACGGGCTGTGCGAGCAGCACGCGCAGCTGCACGTTAAGGTATGGGGGGTCGACGGACGGACGGACGGACGGACGGACAGGACACTTGTGTACTTATTTTTTTATGGAAATAGCCGACAAACGAGCTGATGGTCCACCTGATGGTAAGTGGCTATCGTAGCTCGGACAGTAGCAACACCAAAGGCATCACTGATGTCCAAATGTAATTATTTAGTAAAGCTCTTTCTTCATATAATTCTTCACAGCCTACTTAATTACTTACACATTTTATTAAATTTTAACAAAAAATTGCCTATCCAAACGTTTTAAGTGATAAGACAGAAAAATTTCTAAATTACTTGTTTACTTGCATACTAAATTTTAACTACTAAATTGTCCGTTTACACGTATTAATTTACTTATAATATAGTTAAAATTTAGTTATCTACTTAACTACATGTGTAAACAGAACATAACCTACATTGAATCGTAAACTGACCTTGTAAATTCCATTTTGGTTCCGCAGTTAGAAAAGCTAGAGAAGCACCTAGCGCAGCAGACGCTCAGCCGAGATAGAGACAAGTTGGTGGCGGCGTTCGCGGCGGACAAAGCGGCGCAGGCGGCCGCCAGTGCGAGCGCGAGCGCCAGCGCCAGCTCGAGCACGAGCGCGAGCGCGAACACGAGTAGCGCGACTAACAGTAGTGTGAGCACGCACGCGTTCAGTAACGGTGCGGCGAGCGGCGCGGGCGCCGACGAGCATGATAGCCGGCACGACCACAGTAGTAAAGGTAACGTCATCGTTATATAGCCTGTATGACATTACTGTAGATTAGTGAGAATGAGAGCTTGTTCGAGAGCATGGAGGATAGAGTAGAAGGAGAGCCATCTCATATGAGGGAAATGTTGAAAAAGTGTCCAGCTGTTTACTGAATATAGAGGTTCCAATAACGGCCATTCCAGAATGGCGCTGGTGTCTGAGAAATAGCGATATTTGAACGTAGCTGTTGTAGACGGAGTGAAGTTTGCTCAGTTATGCCACCCGTAATGAATGGCGCTAGTGTCTGAGAAATAGCGATAATCGATATACCGCACCGTAATTGGACGCATTTTTACGGACACTTTTCATACACAGAGATGGCCCTCCTTCTGCTTTCTTTACTACATGTTCGAAAGGCCATTATTAAGTAACGACAGAAGACGAGGGACAGAACTGACGTATACCTCCATACAAGCGCGCTCGAGCAACGCACACATAGACACCGTTCACCGACATGAAAAGAGATCACTAGGCCTAGAAAATATTTCTATTTTTTCGTCTTAAAATTTCTTCGTCCGTTTCAGGAAGTGCCAGGCCATCGAGATGTGAAAAGCGAGAGGCTATTAGTATAAGAGAAGAAAAAAGAAAGCATAAAAACAAAGATAAAGATAAGGATAAGGAAAAGGATAGCAGTGATAGTCATAGTCATAAGAGTGCAGAACACAGTGAGTATTTGTTTTATAACTCTACTACAGTTTCTACTTATTTCATTTGGAAAATACTGAATTTTAATACCTAAATTAATGACAATTTTGTAGTAAAAGAACAAGTATTCAAAGAAAAGGAAGTGGAAAGTACAAAAGAAAATACGAAGAGTCACAAAGAAAACAATAATCACAAGGAGAAAGAGAGGGAACGGGATCGGGAGCGAGAGCGAGAGCGTGAAGCGAAAGAAAAGGAGAAAGAGAGAGAAAAGGAACGAGAAAGAGAACAGGTATGTTGTCTTCAATATTCAGAGGAGTTATTTTGAATATTTAGCCTTAATTGTAGCTTAATTGTACATATTAATTTTTGACCTATTATTATAAACGTCATTACAATCATAATTTGCTTGCGCAATTTTATGACGTATTTCTTTTTACATGCTTGTATGAAATAAGGGGCCATTCATTAATTACGTAAGGGTTTCAAGGGGAAGGGGGGGTCTTCAAAATTTCTACATGCCCTCATCTTGGAGGGGGGTAGGGGGTAAATCGATTCTTACATAATAATATTACAAATCAAAATAATAAATCCTAAAATCATTGATTAATGTAGATTATTTTCAGTGTAAACGATCCTTTTCTAAAAGCAGGTAAAATCTTGCGTAAAATGGGGGAGGAGGGTCCAAAAAATCTTACGTGCTCATACATGATACCCTCATGGGGGGGGGGGGGGTCAAAAATGGCAAAAATTGTCCTTAAGTAATTAATGAATGGCCTCTAAGCGGTCAAGTACCAGTGTAGTACATACTGTAGTATCAAGGGAATGATGCCCCTGCTCAATCTGCGGTAACGTTAACGTAATATTACGTCGCAGATGTGACCAACAGAAATATTAACTCTTAGCACGCTTACTGTTGGCTACACTTGCGTGATATTATACTTAACACGATGGAACACTAATGGCGGGACATAATATCACGGGTCCTGTTATACTTTTTTACCCGACTGCCAATGAAGGGTTGTGTTATTCGAGCTTATCTTGTATCCATGTATGCATGTATTATAATATTCTTTATTACCTCCCAAACCGCTCTACGGATTTATTTATTTATTTATTTATTTATTTACTATAATTAAAACGGTAAAAACCAATTACATTAATTATAAACTTAATATACCAATCTTACATAATATACAAACTTAATATACAAATCTTAATATACCAATTACATTAATTATAAACAATACACTTATACTTCTCGCTCACAAAACTTCAAGCATACAGACAATATTACCGACCATTCATCCGCAAACAAATCGCACTCAGGGTATGCATCCAGAAGAGCGTTGAACGCGGTGAGAACGTGGGGGATAGGCGAGTTGGCTCTCGCGACGGTACGGGCCAAGGGTGCGGCAAACAGTTTATGTTTTCGACTCCTACGATAATTATCTGGCGTAAAGAGTCGACACAGCTCATCACTCAGATCTGGTGCATCTATCGTGCCACGTAATATTTTGCACGCAGTGATCAACTGACGGTGCTCCCGTCTGACTTCTAAGGAGTTGTAACCCAAAACACCTAATAAGAAGTTACTTGGATACAAGTAGGGATAGTATCGGCAAACACGCTTGTATAAATATCGTAAAAAGATCTTTTGTACTTTTTCGAGTAGGAGCTTGTAGGTGCACTGGTATGGATTCCATACACAGGCACTGGTTTCTAGTTTTGAACGCACTAGTGCGTTGTAAATTAATCGGATAACACTAATAGAATAGAAATCCCTTGCACTCCTTAAAACAAATCCAAGGCGTTTCTGGGATTCTTTCGCTAAAGCTAGCATGTGATTGTGGAATGTGAGTTTATATAATCGAGATATCGTTAGATTCGTCTTGATAATCCAAGTGTTCTTAGATAAGTGAAATAAAAAAAACAAATATGGTGGCTATGAAATGCCATTGTTTGATGTATCAAAACATAAAAATAAATCGAATAATGCAATATATGTATCAAATTAAAGAGCTTACTGTTATGTTCCGAGTGTGGCAGGTAGCAGGCGTTTGGAATTAAACTCAGATGATGCACAGAAATACTTTATTCTGATGCCAATCTGGCTTAATTATAATACAACTCTGCTTTAGAGGCAGGGTGTTACGAGGAGACATTTTATTTTCTTATGTACAAACTAAACTCACCGATAGAGCACAGTCAGTTTGTTCAAACACAATATTTCAAGATTGGCAACAATTAAAAGAATTCTTAAAGTCTAGATTCGGTAACAGAAAACACCAAACTCATTTATTGATAGAATTACAAAGCTGTAAACAATTGCCTAATGAAACCATCGCACAATTTATATTTCGATTAGAGGCTTGTTTGAAAAAATTATTATCCGCGATAAATCAATCAAGTATGGAAGAAAAATTATTGGCCGGGCAAATAGAAAATACAAACCAGTTGGCATTGCATACATTTTTGTTAGGAGTTAATCCACAAATTTCAAACATGATTCGTTCAAGAAATCCAAATAAGGGAACATACCAAAACCACGTGCCTCATTTAGGGGGGGAGGGGGGTCTTCAAAACACCACGATTGGTCACAGAGGGGAGGGGGGGGGTTTAGGTTTTTGTCACGTAGTCAATATTTTAGCAACCATTGCGCCACAAAGTCAAATAAAAGCAAAATTATTATTTTTTAACTCTGCTTTTGCAAAAAAGTATTGAAAACCGTATTTATCAATTACCACGTGGAAACTAGGGGGGAGGGGGGGGGTCTTCTCATATACTACGGATGGTCACGAAGGGGGGGGGGGGAGGGGGGGTAATAAGTTGGAAAAAATGGGTTACGTGGTTTTGGTATGTTCCCTAATCTAAATGATGCATTCGACATGGCACTTGAGGAAGAAAAATTGTATTTACTACAAATGTCAAAGAATAAATTTTGTAATAAATGTAACAAACCAGGACACACAGCTAATATGTGTCGTAGTGGAAATAAAAATTTTAATCAAACAAATCAGTATAATAATTATAACAATCAAAGAAATCAGTACAATCAGAATCAAAAATTTCCGCGTTCTAATTTCAATCCAAATTATAAAAAAACATTATTTCATTTGAAAGAAACTGTTATCTGTAGAAAATGTAACAGAGAAGGACACACAAATTGTAATGTTCCTGATGGGGAATATTATGGAGACCAGCGCTTAAATTTTCTACATAACAACCAAATTAATTACAACAATCCGCGACAGGTAGAGAAGAATTTTACCAGGAATAGGAAATGCAAGAAGACCAAATTATGTTCCTCAACCGCAAAGAAATTTCCAACCAAACAGAGAACCTAATTCAACACAAAATTTTACACGTAGAAATGCTGAAACTAATTTAAACTCAGAATGGCTCGAGAATGGTGCCGCTTCGACGAGCGTCCAGTTTATTCAGGCACGAAAAAATTAAATTCATTTACGAAAGAATTAAATTCAGTTACAAAAGAATTAAATTTTAATGTATTCTTAACGTTAACATCTAAAAATACGATAAACATCGATTTAAAAATTAATGTAGCAAATACAATAAATAAAAATTTAATTTCTTAATTGATACTGGTGCTAGTATATACATAATTAAAGTTGAAGGGTTACAACCACACGTTATTGTTTACACAGATAAAAAACTCAATATTTACGGAATAACCGACGACGCTAGCCCATGTAAAACATACGGATATGTAAAAATAAAATTAAATGTTGATGATAAACCACAAATATTACATGTAATTAAAGAAAAACATTACCAAATTTAAAACATGATGCAATTATAGGAAATGATATTAACCGAATTGAAAGCTAAAATTGATTATAAAAATGAGAAAATTATTTTTAAAACCCTTGAAATTCCTTTTAATAATTTATATGCACCATTATATACTTTAAAATAAAGAATGTCTTTAGTTAATAGAACATAGATGGTGTTTTACAGTTGTAAAGATCTATGTTCTATTACGAGAACTATTACGATACGTAGCAAAGTAATATTAGAATACAATGCAAAATTAATCACAAATGGCGCTTAACACATACATATAGTTTGGATATAGAGATTCGTAAATTAAATTATTTCAAAATATTAATTAATTTTTATTTTTAATATTGCTGTTTTTGAATATTGTATTTTGTTTTGAACAATGTTTTTTGAATTTTTTTTAATGCCAAAGAAGTATAACTTCTCACGCGCGTACATAAGTACACGTTTATGTTTTTTTTTAGTTGATAAGAACTTTCCCTTAAAATTACAAATAGTTTAATTCAATGAAGTTTGGCGTGCACGTACTGCTGATCCGCTCTTATGTCCCGTCCACACGTATTAAGTAGATAAGTAGTTAACTAAAATTTAAGTAAATTTTAAGTGAATTAATACGTGTGAACGGACATTTTAGTAGATAAGTAGATAAGTAATTTAGTACACAAGTAAACAAATAATTTAGAAATTTTTCTATTTTTCTGTTAAGTAGGTGGGCGGGGCTTATCACTTAACACGTTTGGACGGGCACTTTTTACTTAAAATTTACTAAAATGGTTAAGTAATTAAGTAGGTCACGACGAAGTCGTAAACTTCTTTGCGTTGTTGATCAATAGTTTTTAGTAAACCAAAGGACATGCAAGATTTATTTTAATTTAAGATGTTATATGAATATTATAATTTATTTTTATTATTTTAATATTTAATTCTTAAAATGTATTATAATTTCTACCAATACTCATACTGCATACATTGTGCCCTATTTTATTCCTATAGGGTATCTATCCCTTTTACTAAAGAGCAGGCTTATAATTATATGTTTTATGGCGGTAGGCCACCAGAGGGTGCTGCAGTAGCCTGATACGGGGGGTTTTTCAAAATTTTTATTTTTATGCTCTGCTGTCTGTACCTACACGCTGCTAACTATTCCAATTTTTAACCGACTTCAAAAAAAGGTGGAAGTTCTCAATTCGACTGTATTTTTTTTTATGTTTGTTACCTCAGAACTTTGGACTGGGTGAACCGATTTTGATGATTTTTGTTTTAATCGAAAGCTGGTGCTTGTCGTGTGGTCCCACATAAATTTGATCGAGATCTGACAATGGCATCCATGTCAAAAGCATATAAGTCTTAAATTTGCATTAAGTATGTGCGTGACAAATGGACGAATAACTCAATATCCAACCGATTTCGACGATTCTTTTTTTATTAGATGTACTTCATTTGTGGTCGGTTATTTTTTGTTAAAATTAAATACAGCCGTATTGGGGCGGCTTAGAATACTAACCCGAATCCCACGCCGGAGGGGTGTCGTAAAACGCGACTAAATCCGGCCCGCCGGTGGTAGGGCCCTCGGAGGGATTATATTAGTAGTATTGATTTTAATTGTTAATTAATACCATTATTACTATTATTATTTCTCCAGGGGTTCACCTGGATAGCTACCACCCTCTAGCATGAGTCAGCCGCCAAACGACTCGTGTTCCGGCTGGGAGCTTGAGAGCCAGTTCTTTCTTTCTTTTTCTTCTTTCTTTCTTGGCCGGCAACGCATCGGTGATGCCTTTGGTGTTGCTGATGTTCATGGGCGGCGATAGCCACTTACCATCAGGTGGATCGACAGCTCGTTTGCCGCCTATTTCCATAAAAAAAAATTAGATTATTTGTAATACGCTTATACATACACACCCTCGCGGTAGGTTTTTACCTGTGTTGCGGGTGGCATAGATGACACATAATAATATAACACATCCCAATAACACCCATGACCCGAGTACAAATATTTAACTGTCTCATAAATATCTGCCCCGGCCGGGAATCGAGCCCGGGAATCTAATCACTTCGCAGGCAGGGTCGCTCTCACTACCAACTAGGGTACATGTAATTTCTACTTAGAAAAGCGAGTATAATTTTATTATCCAAATTCCGAATAAAACGATCAGGACGCATTTTTATTAGTACAACATTAATTATGAAAGTTACACGTCTTATTTTGAACTGCGCTATTTACAAAAAAAAATATCCTTTCTCCAAATTAATTAAGTACGTCGTATATACGAGTATGCACACCAATATGTGGCACTTTCATTGGTCCAATTGGACCAAGGCTACCACAAAGCATGTATTTTATTTTTAACTTATTAACTTCATTCAATGTTTCACTAATAACAAATTTCAGTATGGAATTCATGAGTTCTTTTCGGTCTTCCATCTTTATTTTTGAATGCACTTATCTACTTAACAGCTTTACTAAATTGTTACGTGTGGACACGCACTTAAAATTATTCACTTAAATTTTAGTTAAAATTTACTTAACTACTTATCTACTTAATACGTGTGGACGCAACATTACTTCTTATAAATAATATTTTGATTCATTAATTATTATCTTAATAAAAATTTAAGTTTGACAAAATAAAAATTAAAAATGGAAAGATCAAGCGCGCACGTACAGCTGATTCGCTTTTCTCTTTTTACAAATTAAAAACTTACAGTACTAGAAGCATGATGATGATGAGTTGAAGTCTAGCGTTGCACGTATTGCTGGTCCGCTTAGCTTCTTTGGTGGTGATCCTCGCAACTGCCAACGTCATAGAGCGAATTTTGAAGGCTTCTCTTCTTCCTCTTTTACTTCAGCAATATCAATTACTTATGAAGTCTATCCCTGGTCAATATCTTCTATAGATATCAGGGATTTTTTTTCGGTCCTGGTCAATCTTCTGTTCGCAGCAAGATATCAGGAACCGGTTGCCACTGGAACTGGATCTTCTTCGTCCGAAGTCCACACCGTTCCGGGTGTGGCAGGTAGCAGGCGTTTGGAATTAAACTTAGATGATGATTGGCATTAGAAATACTTTATTCTAATGCCAATCTGGCTTAATTATAATACAACTCTGCTTTAGAGGCAGGGTGTTACGAGGAGACCTTAAGATGTTTGATGACTGATGAAAGCTTAATTAAAGAATGATTGCGCTGCCTCGCAGGGCAAGCCTTTATATACCCGTCTTCACGTGGATCCGCGTGAGAGACATTTCCTTGAAGTAAAATAAAGAATCTCTTTGTTATAAATTAATTTGGCGATAATATGTAATAAAGATCATAATTATAGCTCTTTAATGAGCTTTGGTTATTAGTTTGACCATGGATTCCGTCACGTAGCCCAATATTCTATGAATTGAATAGATAACAATGTTTTGATGTTTTGGTAAACAAACATATGTACTCTTTATACTAAGAAAGTATGTACTCGTAAGTACATAACATGAGTATATAATATTACCAAAAGGATTTCAAAAAGGTATATCATGCTATCTTTTTTGGTAGCAGGCGGGATTTTTTAATTTATTGTAATTATATAAGTACTCACAATCTAAAGGTAAACTGGAATGCGCGGTCCTTATAAGGCGACATGGGTTCTCAAAAATGGGCGCTCTGAATTAGAAGTAGTTTATTATGTGTGTTAGTGTTTTAATTTCATTTTATTTTTATTTTTTCTCTTTGCACGTCGGGGGGCAGCGTCTAGCGCGCGAGTGCAGCGAGGAGCTGAAGCGCACGCGCGCGGAGCTGGCGGCGGCGCGCGCGGGGGAGGCGGAGGCGCGGCGCGCGCTCGCGGCGGCCGCGGCGGCCGAGCGACAGCGCCGCGCAGATCACGCACAGCTGCGGCAGGCGCACGCGCAACTTCAGCACAAGTATGGACTTTGTGTGAAAGATAATCGAAAATAATACCGAGTACAGTGTCACACCCTTAGTGAAAACAAGGCATAAGATGAAAATTGCAGTTTTAGAGGAGAGCAAAAAACTGTTAAAACTTAAAACATCAGTAAGTAGTCAAAGGAATTTACATTACGATTTTCTTGCACAAAACCGTCAAGATTAATGATAAAAATTTGAATAAATCGAGCATATGCAGCTTTTGCCCCTCTTTCCAGTCATATTAATAACTGAAATTCAAAGTAACACGACTTATGCTTTTTTCCACTGAGGGTGCGATGTGTAAAGTTGTATTATCTGTCAATAACGTCAATTGTCACGTGTCAAAAGTTTCTTTCTGTCACCGCAGTTTCACGTGACTACGATCCATGTAATTGGGTTGAAATATCGGTTTAATTAAATATGAATCGTGAGTAGGCGTTTAAAATGGTATCACTTCACGTACGTGGTGCGTGGTGTACGCAGGGTGACGGCGTGGCGGACGGGCGAGCGCGCGACGCTGGAGCGGCGGCTGAGCGAGGAGCGGCGCGCGCGCACCGCCGCCGAGCACCAGCTGCGCGCCGCCAGGAGCGCCACCAAGACGCCCAGGTGAGACGCCACGTTGCCTTCGACTCATTAATGGCCCTCTACTAGAGGCCTAGAGTGTACTCCACCACGCTGCTCCAGTGCGGTGCGGTGGAGGGGTTAGTGGCCAACTCGAGTGTTGGAAGTTTTTCAAACCGCCCGAGGGCCTCCAACGTGGATTAACGACTGTTATGATAATAACCGGGACCGACGGCTTTACGTGTCCTCCGAAGCACGGAGACGCTCAAGAATTTTGTGCCACTCGCTGTCACCCATCCAACTACCGACTACTTAGGATTGAGCCAAACCGCCGCGCCGGCTATGAGCGCTAACTAGGACGCCTAATGTACAGTTTACACTTACTGAGTAGTTTTAATTTGGCATGATTAAGTACGTGTAGACCGTAAGTTGTTTACTGTTTTTACTTTATTGTAAATTTTGACTTGTTTTATAGTTGTACTAAATATGCAGCCTTACAAACCATTTCACCCGGTCATCACAACTACACGTCTCTCTCTCTCTCGTTCCAGCGGCGAGTGCGAGAGCGAGCAGTGCGTGGCGCGCGCGCGTGCCGCCGACACGGAGGCGGGCGCGTTGCGGCGCGACCTGCAGCGCGCGCGCGAGCGGGCCGCGCAGCTGCAGCGTGACCTGCACCACGCCACTGAGCAGGTCAGCGACTGGGCCTCTCACCCCATGGCTATGACAACCTCGTGGTTAAAACTAGGGTTGTCAGATGTTCGGGATTCGTCTGGATTGTCCCGACATTTCACATGATGTCCAGAGTCCCGACAAAATACAAAATGTCGGACAGTTCACCCGCTTCAATAGAACGCGTTTGCCGCCGCGGTGCCATGCGCCCTAGCCTTTTTGAAAAAAAAGTTTTTGTCACGACAAATCCCGACTTTTTGAACTGTTGTCCAGATATTTCAGTCTTGCCATCTGGTAACCATAGTTAAAACCCATAATTGTCTCATTGCTGGACTCGGGTCTAGTCTCGTAATGCGAGGGGTACAAGCCATATTCTACCACGGTGGCTAATTGTGGGAACTATTGACTCCCTACAAGTTATTTCTCTCGTCCTTGTTCCTATTTCCTTCATCATTGTCCCTTCTGTGGCTGAGGAACAGGGGGCGGGGTTTGTCATAGTCTTATTGATGAGCGATGATGTTCGAGGTGGTTAGGCTTAGAGCCTGAGGCCCACTGTCGATACGACATACCTAGAAATTTTGATGACTTTGTTTTTGTAGCTACAATAAGCTTATAAAATTTCAACCTTATAATCATATAGCTAAGGTGTATTACTTTTCGTCACGAGCATATACTGCAACACAGTCAAATATCACAGACACATATATACACTGGTGCTCAGAACCGACAATTTCAGTCTAAATACGACATTTTTGAGTTGTTAACGATTATCTATAAAACAAAAGTGTACCATAAAATCGATGACCCAGGTGCGAGCGCTAGAAACGCGGCAAGAGGAAGCAGCACAAGCAGCGGCTGCAGCGGCGGCAGCAGCGAGCAGCACGCCGCCGGCCAGCAGCAGCCGGCTGGCGGGCGCGCTGCAGGCGCTGCAGGAGCGCGCGGCGCACCTCGAGCGCTCGCTGTCCGCCGAGACCCGGGTCAAGCTGGACCTGTTGTCCGCGCTCGGGGACGCCAAGCGGCATATGCATATACAGGAAGGTAGGTTTACTTGTAAGGGAACATACCAAAACCAAAACTTTTTACCCCCCTCCCCCCCTTCGTGACCATCCGTAGTATATGAGAAGACCCCCTCCCTAACCAGCAACGGCCTCGCTGCGACTGACGGCTTGTCGGAACTTCTATCTTATGTCGGCATTGCATCGGTGATGACTAGTGTTACTAATGCTGGCCATACACGATCAAGTATACTTGTCAAGTTTGCAGCGAACTTGACGCGGCATCCAGTAAACTTGACGGTGTATGGCCACGGTATGGCTATCTGGCCATATAGCTAACTCATGCAAACTGAATGCCGCATCAAGTCAAACTGCAAACTTGACACTTGATCGTGTATGACCAGCTTTATGTCCATGGGCGACGATGGCCACTTACCATCGGCTCATTTATCGGCAAGTTATATAAAAAAGGCTAGGTTTCGATTCTCTGAATTTCAAACCTACCCTGCTAACTAGCTCGAAGGACCAAAACAATTACAAGTTTATGTGATGTCCTAGTAAACCCCATTTTTTATTTATAAACACCGCTTCCCAGGTCTAATATCCCGCCAAGAGAAGGAGCTGGAAGAGCTGAAAGCACAGATGCTGGCGGTGATGCCCTCGGAGTACATGACGCCGGTGGGCGGGGGCGTGTCTAAGCTGCGCCTGTCCGACGGCTCGCCGCTCGACCCCAACGCCTCCGTCTACACGCCGAAACAGCTCTGTTCTGATGCGTGAATACACACATACACCCACACACACATATAACTCCACAAGCGTTTACACACACATACACAACGTTACCGGACACGTTATACACGCGTACGCATAACAGGATCGCGGTTTTCGTGTCAATGAACGGTATCTGTGTACACAAAGCGAGAGTTAGGTATGACTGGTACAGAAACGTTCGGTAAGTTACAGAATGTTTGAGTTATTGTTAATGTTAAATTAGATCTTATGTATGGCGTTAAACATGTTTGAATATTGTCGGTTCGGTAGGATGACTACATTCATGGCACTTCTTTGATAACTTAAAATTCAAAATCATATTTCTGTATGAATTATAGTTCAGATGAACAAATTTAAAACTATATTACATTACATTATATAATATAAAAACAGAAATAATAAACATTTACAAAAATTGATAATAACACGAAGATTCTGTAGCGTTTTTATATTCCCTGCATTAACTCTTGCTTTGTGTACATAGACACCGTTCACGGATGCGCGTACGCGTGTATTACGTATCCGTAGCGGTGTCTATGTGTGTGTTAGCGCTCAGTATTGAGTTATACTTTTGTTGTCTGTGTATTTGTGCGGCACCCAGCGCGCACCGTGAGAACGAACCGTACAGAGACTGGTTGTTGTATCCATAGAGAAACGAGTTACTAGATGAGCGACTAACGCGACGGTCATTGTAAGGAAAGTCAAAGTTAAATGATTTATTCACGGTTCACATTCACAGTTCAAACTCGTAGTATTCACGACATAATTATTTTATCTTATTAAAACACGATAACAAAGATCAGGGTTTTCTGTATGATTTTGGAGGGCTCGCGTTGTGACTTGTCACGTCCGTCGTTCACCTCGGTCAGCGTTCGGTTTACATTCGATAACGTTTATAGAGTCTGGATTATATTTGTATGAATCTTCATTTTTGGCGCGCGAATTCTTATTTGACGTGTGTTAGAAACTTGTCAAAAAGATTCGGACTTTTTTATTTTTAACCAGCATTCAGCAAAACAAAGATCTAGAAAACAATGTTTTGTATTCACTTCTAAAAGTTTTTGTGGAGAGTCCACTTGCGTACTTCTACTTTCACTTTCTCCTACATCTTACCTTCCCTAGTTTCAAAAAATGCGATACTATTATTCACTTTTGTCTGTATGTTGATAAAATAATAAAATATTCAACTAACACATTAGACTTTTCGTATGAATGTAACATTTGAGGTTAGAACAAATTAATAAGCCGCGAGGAAATAACTTGCAATTCAAATTCGTCAAACTTTGAAATCTGATTCTATTGCATGTACTGCAATAATTAAAAATAGTATCCAAACCGAAATCCATTGGTAACCGATTATGTCAATCTGTAACCATTGATTAGTTGTAATCTAACCCTACTAGATTTCTTAAACTGGGTGAAATTATGATCCATTATTTTTAAACTATTTTCATAAAGTCCTTGGATTATTGTTAATATGTACGAGTAATATGGAAGTTTGGATTGTAGAAAATATATTCAGCAAAGTAATTGTGTGAACTTAGCTCTCTGTATGGTTTTTGCTCACGTGACCTATTAATAAGTCATTGAAATGAGCATGTAGGGAAGCACTATCACAATATGAATACAGCCAAGTACGTCAAATATAACACAACAAAATTCAGTTTATCGGCTCGCATAGCTTCGTAGAGTGTCGTCTCTGTCGCACGTATACGAAACATTGAAGGTGTGAGAGAGAGAGACGTCGTTCTAAGAAAACAAAGCTGTTACAGTTTTGTTATGTGATATTTAACGCAAATCACTTATTTATGTGGATTTGTTAAGCGTTGTCTCGTTATATAAATTTAATTCAGGAGTAAGAGAGAAGGAGTTTCTGTATAATATACATGCTAGTTTCAAGTAATTTGACAAGTCTTCATGTGCTCTGGGTGCCGCCATCTCTGACTAGAGCCTATGACACCTGATTCTCCCATAGAATGGAAATTGAATAGAAGTGACATCATTTGGGCCGATCGAAAAATATTGAGCAAAAATGTCCGTGTTATGTGTTAATTAAAATAGATGTGATGTCATTTCTACACAATACGCAACTCTGTGGTGGAGGTCCCAGCCCGCACCTCGCATACTGGTTTTTGTATGGGCCGTTCACTGATCTCAACCGTTTCTTTTATTATTATTATTACTTTTTGTTTTTTTTTTTCTACTACTTTTTACGTGTTTCGCGCTCCCGTTTGTTACTTAAAACGTCCATACAAATATCGGTACGATGTAATCTGAAGGAAGTAGTGACTGACTAGAGAAGCGCAAATCCGTTAGTTTTTTACCCGAGAGGTGATAGATATCAGAGCGTTTATTTTTTCATCGATGAGAATATTGGATTAAATCTGTTTTTGTAACTGAGTGGAGGTTGATGAAATTATTGCATTTCTAAATATTCGATGTACCTGCCAACTTGAAGTTTTTTAACGTATTTTGTTTTTAACTAAACCGACTGATGTAGAATTTGATTCGATCGTAACTTTGTGGCGGAGGTATATTTTGTAAATCGCAAGTCGCAAGGTATTTACGCCCGTGGAGGGCCGGTATTGACGTCTTGTGCTCGGGCTCTCGCTTCCTCGTACGATTTTATCAAAAAAAAACACGATGCGTTGTCCCAAAAAATTAAGCTTACGCCTCAGAAAAACTTCGGTCGCTTATGTTCTGTAGGCGGTAACAAAACTTGCGAGAGAACATTAACTTCCATTGTAAAAATAAGGATCATTCCGGAAAACTTGTATACACCTCAATTAAATATAAATAGTTGTATCTACGACGCCCAAAGTACTTCCATCCGCCCTTCCATTCGTACGTCGTCGCACCCAGATGCGTGTTCTTTGAATCTATGTGATAAATGTACAAATCGAGATCTGAATTGAGTCTTCTTTCTATTAAATTGTAGTTGTATTGACGTTTTAGTCGAGTTGTCGCGTTATGTGCGCGCGTCGCCACTGCTGGCTATGACCACGATGCTACGTTGTACCCTGAACTTTAGGACTAAAGATTGAAGATAATCGTATTATTATAAAATTCCTTTATGTGTGTAGATACGTTTTCATGGCGCCCGAATGGTGCGTTTTATTAACTTAAAGAAAGTTTTAAAGTCCGAGTTTAAACAGAGTTTAAAATTGTTATACGAATGTTATTAATAAATAAATAAAAATAGCACAATCAATAAATTTTACCGGTGGTCATAGTGACGCAAGTGAGCTGACGCTGCGTTGTTCTTGTTAAAATTTAAATAAGTAATAAAATATTGTGGACACGCAACTTGACAGTTATCGAATGAAGCCATGACAGTTGTTTGTAGTTGACTGGTCCCACTGAGCAGCAGTGTTCAGGGTATGTTAGTGTGTCCGTACAGCCATAAGTGCTCAGTGCATGATGAAATGCGTCTGCGGGCAATAACTTTGTAAATTATATTGATTCAGACAGTTGTTTTTATTAGTTGTTACATTATTGCCAAAAATTGTTTTAGAAATTGAAATCTTTTAAAAGCTGTCATTAACTTGTCAATTATTTTGACACATAGCTTTGTAAACCCTTAGTATTGACAATGAGAAATTACAGTTATGGTTAGTTAACTTTTTAAAGTTTTGATTGGAAGTTTCAACCCGCAGTTCGCTTGTCATCGTGCACAACGGTTTTGTTTGTAACTCCTAGTCCGATGAATATCAGTTTGTAATCTGTGAACTATTTGCTTGGCGCTTCGAACGCATAATATTTTACAGATATATTTTTACGTGTATAGTTTTAAGAGTTACTTTGGCATTGCGTTTTGGCGCCTGATGGAGGTTTTACTTGTTTAAGAGTTCATAATATGATTTATGGCTTTTCCTAGCTACGCAAACATAAAAACTTAATTTCTTTGACACCACTCTATGACAGATAAGTTGGATTACAACTATTTTACTTGTTAAACATAATAATAAGAAACCTGATACGCAGACCAGTGTCAGAATTGTAGACATATAGTTTGTCTATGGCATTTAGGAGCATTTATTATGGTGCAATAGATGTGGTAATTACACTTCATGTAAGTTAAGGATAGCAATAAATTAAAGCCCTACTTGAATTTAGAGTAATCACATGAACACTGTACTAATAATGCTCTTCGTGTAACATCGACTGGGTAACATATTCCATTGTTCATGGCCGTTTCTTCATTAGACGATAGGACAACAAAGATGTGCAATAATTCAAGTGGTGTTGCCACACTGCAGTTATAACATGTTACTTGACACTTAAATACTTACACGTGTAGCAGCACCTTTAAACTCCACGCCCCTTGCACACACACTGAAGATTGCGTGTGTAACATAAGATGTAGTTGTCGTATCGTCGAGTGAAGCATGGAGTATAGAGGCAGGAGAGCCATCTCATATGAGGAGAAAGTTGAAAAAGTGTCCAGCTGTTTACTGAAAATAGTGGTTCCAATAATGGCCATTCAAATGGCGCTAGTGTCTGAGAAATAGAGCGATAGGAACATAGCTGTTGTAGACCGCACCGCAGCACCACCCGTAATTGGACGCGTTTTTACGGACACTTCATAAACAGATGGCCCTCCTTCTACTCTATTCTCCATGGAGTGAAGAATCAGTCATTTGACGTAGAATCCTATGTATTGATAACAGATAACAGTAATTATTATACGTAATGTAACATTGAACAGACCATCCCACTGGCCCTCCGTCGGGCGCCAACGACTACGCACATTCGATCGTCAGTTGTATTATTGTTGAGATTGTGACAGTTTGTCGTCGACTCTAGTCTTATCGTGATCGGTAGACGGTCCCGCCGGAAACCGACTGCAGTTATTATTAAAAACCTAAGTTTTAAGAACGTTTAGTTTAAAATCAGAATGCGCACTGCCTTCGAAGTCAGACTTCCATTTTTTTTTTGTAATTTTTAAACACTGGTTATGTTTACGTAACTCTCGAGTACTTAATATAGCTTTAGGTTTGGATGTGATTTACCCACTGAGAGACTTTTTTTGGATACGAAAATGTCAGCAGCATAGACGCGATGTATATTTTTTCATGAACATATTTCTTGGGTACGATACAACACAAGCGCGATATTGTTGGAACGATTGGTACAAGCGGATCGATCTGAATTTTCACTAGTGAAATGTAAGCGACAATGTTTGTTTGTATTATAAACGGATGCTGTTACAGCAATAAAAATCAGACTTGCAATCTATTTTTTTATTTCGTCGCCTATCCTGCCATTCATCACACATAAATACAACACATTATTAATACCAGCTCTCATGTACAATTGTACTCTGCCCAAATAAAAAATAGTTGTGTGTCAGCTTCGACGCAAGATCAAATATAAATCAAATAAAAATTAAGGTAATAATTACATGTTGATCAAAATATAAACATAATAATAAAAAACAAGCCTAGGTATGCCATGCCGCCAATGGACTCAGGCTTTGTGGGGCCATAGATTACATCCTACAAAATTCATTTTGAGTTGTCCACTTTTGCCTGAGAGTGGGAGGTCATAAAAAATATTTGGTCTACATTATTATCATTGCAACTGTTGTATTGTTAACTAACTCGCAGAGCGTTCAATGTACAAAAATATTACAAATTGTATAAAATTAAATAAATAACGCTTCACACTCATAGCCCCACACTAGGACTCCGTATTATGGATGCCATGGATAACACACAAAGACAATCGCCCAGACCAAGAACAGAAATTCAAATTCATTCAACTTTCAGCCTCCCTGGGAATCGGACCAAGGACCATTGGCGCAGCGATCGGTGTCGTCAATTGTATTGTTATTGCCAACCAAAAAAAAACAGATTTGTGTTAGAATTTACCTCATCACTAATCTGATTGTTAGGTTTAAAATGCATGTTGACAACAAGAATAGAGGACTTTTAACAACACCACATACCGGTTCACTATGGCCTATGCAAAATTATTTATTTTCCTTATTTAAATGAAAAGTTCATTATTTACATTATTGTTATTTACTTGGCAGGTCTGAGATCCTGGCCTCACTCACTAATCCCTGTATTTCTAGCTGTAGTCTCAATGCTTTTTGTAAATCCATTTGTCTCAATTGTGAAGCGATGTATTTGCCGTAGATATCAAACTCATCCTCCTTGCTACTTGGTTCTGTACTGGAGTCCATGCTACCCCTGAAGGTTCTGTCTGAGAGGTCTGTGCTAGGGCTACGGCGTTTAACTTTCTTACGCTTAGCTCTGTATGTGTTATGAGTAGTTTCGATCTCAGTTTTACATTGTTCTTCAGTAGGCTCTGTCTTTACAATATAAACATATGCGTCATTGGACTGAGACACAAAGGGGTCTGCATTAACATCTTCGTTGACATTGTCAGCAGCTTCTCCGCCCAACCATATTTTTTCAGCGGCATCTTCATTATCCTCCTCCTCCTAAAAATGTTTAAAATTAAAAGCAAGGTACATAATATACTATTATAAATAAAATAAAATAATTTACTCATGAATCCGCACCCTTAGTGGAAAAAAAGCGTAAGTCGTCTTCCATTGAATTTTAGTTATTAATATGATTGGAAAGAGGGACAAAAGCTGCATATGATCAACTTTTTTTCAAATTTTTATCATTAATCTTGATGGTAAGATTTTGGAATTTGGTAAAATTTAACCATTTTAATGCAAGAAATTGTAACGTAATTTCCTTTGACTGCTACTTTAATAGTTTTTTGCTCTCCTGTAAAATTGCAATTTTCATCTTATGCCTTTTTTCCACTGAAGGTGCGAATATACCTTATCTAGCAGCTTTCCTAAGGCAGTGAAAATCAAATTTAAAAAAATATTTGAGTAAATCTAATTGAGAATTATTCTGTACTCTTATTGAGTGAGTAATGTGAGAATACATGCAAGTAAACTAAAAATTAATTAATTTTATCAGTAAATTATAGTTTGTTCTTAAAGCCTTCTTTTAAAATTCTAATTAGTTATGAATTAAAGACTAACTGTGAAACTTCCTAAAAAATGGACTATAGAGGAGTCCAAGTATAAATAATAGACTGACTCTTGTTGTGTATCTTATTCATAACTAGCTGATCCGACGAACTTCGTAACACCTAACTTTTTAACTTTAACTTTTATAGTTTTGGTAGGTTTAACAAATCAGACACCATTAAATTCCCACTCCCTCTCCCTCTCCGGAACAATTCCATCAATGATATTTGCATAACTTAAACTAATTACGCATCGCACGCAACGAAAGCTCACAAAAGGGTATAATTTTTTCCATTTTTACAACATTTTCCATTGATGCTTTGCTCTTATTGATCGCAATGTGATGTTATAATGCCTAAAGCCTTCCTCGATAAGTGAACTATCCAACACAAAAAGAATTTTTCAATTCAAACCAGTAGTTCCTGAGATTAGCGCGTTCAACCAAACAAACTCTTCAGCTTTATAATATTAGTATAGATATTATTTTGTGCTCATTGTAGCTTATTCAATCGCACAAATTCTATACATAAAAATCTAAAAAAAGAACAAAAACTTACTTCGGTCTCTAATGTTATAGGGTTTGGTTTTCTTGAGTTTTGTTGATAACACTTGTGCCAGGCAGCGAACCACCTCATTGCCGGCTTATACGTACATTCGGGGCCCGAGCGCAGTCTTATTTTCGCTAGCTCCTGTGTATATGTCGACCTCAGATTTTTAATTTTAATTCGTAATTCTTCTTCACTCAGCAATATGCCTGTTGCATCTCTCAAGTCGGTTATGAGGTTCCTGAGAGCTTGTATTTTCGAATCTTTATCTTTGTATGATGGTAAACTCCGATTCCACAAGGCTTCATGTCTCAAGTATAATTTAACGAATTTATAAGTCTCGTTCTCACTCCACCTCATAATTGCTGAACATAAGAGTAATGACAACTATTATAATTTAATTGTGCCCTCTTATTCTTGATTCAACGCAAACTAGTAAGTATGCATCAACATGAAAACTGCTTGTATAGGTTTTACACTTTAGACGTAAGCTAGTTTTGTGAGATTGTTGATTCACCAAACGGAATTGCTGAAATATTATTCGTTGGGGATTCACATAAATTACGAAAATTTCAATTAAAAATCAAACAAAATTGATTTCATTTCCACTCTAATTGACAACACAATATTGACATCTGTCTTGTCTATGTCTACAAACAACTACAACTCTATGTACACTGACATCAAATCAAAGTACTCTGTGACTGACATCATTAAGCAACATCCATGGATATATTACGCTATAATAAGATATAATAATAATATAGTATCATAATAAGCCTTTATTTTCAGGTATACACCCATACAGTACAGAATAATGGTATTGTGGACATATTACTCTAACTGGATATATAACTTCGTAGAGGTGCTTGAAAACGGATAACGTCATAACGGAATGACCATTTTTGTTCCATCATTGTATCAATATTATCTATAGTCACACTCCTCCCTCAGGATATATCAGTCGATTGCGGATTGTCGAGTGCGGTGCACTTAAAATAAAAAATGTACTGTAATAAATAATATTGTTTGACTTCATTATCACATTATACAAAACTAATCATAATAAAACAGCTTTCATGACTTGAGGATAATTTTGAAGAAATTATAATGAAATGTGTTAATTCAATATTATAATTTTTTACCACAAAATTTATTAGAAAACATTTTGAAGAATCATATCAAAATAGGACGTAATTTTTCTAAACAAGTGTGGACACCCTACAGCTATAAAGGACAACCTCAACCTAGCCTGTGATTGGTTGATTAGTCATTCTGTTGTGACGTCATCCATCTGCATGTCCCTCTGGGAAGTGACGTATCTAGTTAAACTATATATGTATGTATATATAGGACAGGGCTCTGTGGAGGTACTCATTCGTATGTTCAGATCATCTGAGTTCAGTACTATGAACATAGATCTCTCTCTGTGGGCGTACTTATGTGTCAGGATTACCAGGATACTAAATAAAACCCATAATTCGACAGGCACAAGGATACTATCCGTTTATTGCCTGATAACACCCGATTTTAGCAATTCAACGTTATTTAGTTGTTTACTTTGATTCGCGATACTCTCAATCTGTCTGTCTTCTTGACAGTTCCCTTTTTCTTAATTTCAACGATTATTACGAACTTATTTTAGACTGCACCGATACGGCCATACTGACAAGACACACGTCCTCGTGTGTAAATGGTACTAAATCGCGTCATATTTAACAAACGTTACATAAACAAGGATCTCCAAGAGCAATTACGAATTTGGAATAATTATCCTGAGCCACGTACCATAGTCGTTAACTTCAATTATCAAAAGCAATAACAAACATTCTCAATGGTCTCGAGTAAGTCCTTCAATCTCCACGGCTTTCAAAGCCAACCAGCAATCTCCGTTGCTACCATACACATATCATACCAGAGCAAAACACGAATCGCACTTCGATCGTAATTGCCACTGGCGCTACAAAGTTACTGACTCGAGTCTTCTTTATCTTATCTTATTCACCAGCAAAATCATTATTAATATCAACATCGACTGGTACATGACCTACAGGCATTCTCATAAACTTTCCTTTACTTTACTGCCAAAGGTTACAACAAAGCTCTTTGTTGCCCGAAATCCCGCAAAAATAGCATCAGTTCATTTTTTAGCATTACCACTGCTTCGCAATGTGTTCTCGTTATGGAGAAGAAGCAGCGCAAGAAACTCCATAACAACACTTTTTTTATTACGGAACTACCAAATTATTATTTGCACGATTTTAAAGTCTTTACGTCTCGCGTCGATCGTTTGGTACGTCCTCTCTGGTTGGTCCTCTCACTGTTGCGGCCATCGCTGACGACTCACACGTCCTCGTGTGATCATTCTGTAAAGACAAAATCAGCACAGTATTTCGTTCGGCTATTCTGACTTCATGAAGTGAGGGAAGTGTATGTGTGTGTATGTTTTGTGTGTGCTCGTAATTCCCGATAAAATTTCACGACTCCCATATCAACTATATTATTCAATAAACTCAATCATTCCTCAATAAATTAACGGAAGGGCGTTTAACCCTCTCGTTTCCGTATATACTGCTCAACTTTCGTTTTAAAGATAAACCACAATTAACATAACATCAAATTATAACATCAAAATCACCTTCAAGATATTTTAAACCGCTCTTATTAACCAGAATTAAGATACTTTTTGTTATTGTCTAACCAGTATTTACACAGTTTAAGCAATATCCAACCTGGATTTGTACACTTAATGGCGCAGTTCAACATACAGAAAAATGGCTGAAGGTTGATCATCATCATCATATTTTTTTCAAATCAACAAATTAATCACTTTGCTTGGTACACTTATATCACTGATCTCTCTCGGATCCACATACATGCTCACTCGAGCGTTCTCACACAGGACACGCCTTTTTTTTTTGCGTTCCCAACCCAAGTGTCACTAAGCATTGTGTTGGCCCAACTGCCTCAACACCATCATACGAAATACTGCATTGATCTCTACTTTAACAGTTTAACCTTCAGACAATTTAAACAGTCACGGCTGTTACAGATAAAGAGCCCTTATTAAGCCAAGCTTAATACGAAGTCAACTAAGCATACTGGTTAAACAATTTATCTCATAACATAACAAGTTAGAACCCTACATTTGACTGATTAGTCCGCAGCGTGGTTTATTAATTCATCGTTAAATTTCAATTCAATCAACAAATAATCATCAGTACCACATCAATTAATCAATTTACTTTTGTATTAGTTAATAAAAAGAAAGATACAAAGCTTGACGTCGTATCAACAACTCATCTCGTCATCCTACCAACAAATCCTGTTCCAACATTTTGCCTTTTTAGAATTTAAGAAACGGCACCGATCATTAGCGAGAAAGTAAGAAACACAATGATTTGAAATGGATTTTTGAATTTAGGATCCAACCTGATTTTACTGCATTCATTATATCTTATCACATTTATTCTAACGCTAATTTGATAATATCCCAATTTTATTTGTAGTAGTTACGAATCAAATATAATATTCAAATTCAACTCTATTGAAATGTGTAAGTCTGTAGAAGAGTGGTCTGTAGTCAACACATAACAAAGTACTCTGTGGTCAACACGGCAGGAGAATGACATTTCAAAATTTATTTTCATCATAATTATTGTGGTCAGTTGTCACTTCGACAGATTTTAATACTTACGTCAAAACATGTGACATATCAAATCATAGGGATGGCAATTTTATAATAACCCAATCTCTATCAAAATATTGTCACAAAATATGAAATGAAATAATGTTACTATTTAAATATGCAGTTACTGTTACTCATGAAGATATTAAGTTATCATTCAGTCTACTTTGCAACAATCTGCAGTCATACACGCGATCATTGAAGTTCGCAGTAAAACTTTAAAAGCGCTAAAGGGTTTCAACTACGTAGAAAACGCCAATGTTATATTCAAGGATTTTACATGACCATCTTAACACGTATGAAAAACAGAACGTAGTAATAAATGTAATGATAAGATTCATATGCTAGAGTGACCACTTGATTATATTACTTGACTCAGCGGCACGGGTAGGTTAGTTGTTCTGATGCACTATATTATTTCACGTATAGTAAACCAGGAGATTACTTCATTTAGTACAATATACAATTGCATCTTTACCAACCCTAGCATAATTATCTTAAGTTTTTGAGTATTGGGTTCTCTAAAGGTAAATGAAATGTTAACGATTGAAAGCTTTATGCCTATTAAGTCATGTAATTAGCGCGAAACACAGCGCTCACAACAGCAGCGCCGCTGCGCCGCTAGGAGCATCAACAACCCGTTGCAATTTGGACGAAACCAGCCCCGCTCCACACTCGCAGCAAATAGATACCTACACTGATTCAAATCTCGCCGTTTTTCTTTAGCTGAAAAATTTAAGATAGGTTACTTTAAGTTGCATGATATCAAACATCATATTCACTGTGGCTACTCATCTTGCATTCCTTTTGTGAAAAACCTGAAACCAAATTCTCATTTCCATTTATTTCTCGGATTTTTAAATAAAGCCCAACTTTAGTATCACACTCCATGATCTCATCATCTCCTTTATGTTTGATTGATTTTGTATCGTATCCCTTTGTAAAATTTTCCTTCAAGCTTATTTCAAATGTCATTCAAACTTCATTTATTTTCTGAAATTTACTTCTCAAATTCTCATGAAAATTATCTCACCATCTGGGTTTCTGGGCCACTTCTGATATAGCAGAAGGCTCTGTGGAGGTACTCATTCGTATGTTCAGATCATCTGAGTTCAGTACTATGAACATAGATCTCTCTCTGTGGGCGTACTTATGTGTCAGGATTACCAGGATACTAAATAAAACCCATAATTCGACAGGCACAAGGATACTATCCGTTTATTGCCTGATAACACCCGATTTTAGCAATTCAACGTTATTTAGTTGTTTACTTTGATTCGCGATACTCTCAATCTGTCTGTCTTCTTGACAGTTCCCTTTTTCTTAATTTCAACGATTATTACGAACTTATTTTAGACTGCACCGATATATATAAATATATGCTAATATGGAGGGTAGAGGTAAGGGAAGGGTCTGTGTATGAAAAAGTGTCCATAAAATGCGTCCAATAAGGTGCCGTCGACTTTATTCACCTGAGTTAATTCACCCAGGTGTTTTAAGGCGCTGCGGTAGCGTAGTATGAATTTTAAGAAACATTTTTCACAAGTATTTAGTTATATTTTGCCATATATGGTGGCATTTTACTAATTTCTCTAGTAACGAAAATTTTTAAATATTTCCGGCCTGTGATTGGTCGAATGTTCATTCCGATGTGACGTCATCGGTTTTCAGTTTACCTCTACGAAGTCTGTGATCCAGATAGAGTAATATATCCATGGGTACTGAAGACGGATGACGTCACAGCAGAATGACCATTTTTAGGGTTCACGAGTAAAATCGGAACCCTTCTAGTTTCGTCATGTCCGTCCGTCTGTCTGTCCGAAGCAAAGCGTTCACGCTGAGACCCTGATGGTAAGTGGCTATTGTCGCCCATGGACATCAGCAACACCAAGTGTACTTAAAATAAGAAATGTTCTGTATTAATTAAGTTTCATTTAATTGTCAACTTAAACTAAATTAATCATGACGATCAGACGACACCCTCACTTACGAGTGGCTATGAGTTAACATCAAACAGGCCTGATTGGTCGAAATTGTAATATTATAATAAATTATTATTAATATTTGGTATTTCTCTATGTGACCGCATCAGAAATGAGGAGATCCGTAGACAAACAAGGGTAACCGACATAGCTCACAGAGTTAGCTGGCTGAAGTGGCAATGGGCTGGTCACATAGTGCAAAGGACCGATAACCGTTGGGGAAGAAAGGTCCACGAACGACGCCCACGTCTCAGAAAAGGAGCATAGGAAGCCCCCGACCAGGTGGACTGACAACCTGAAGAAGACAGCGGGCATCCCCTGGATCCAGAAGGCTCAGGACCGGTCAGAGTGGCGCAACTTAGGGGAGGCATATGTCCAGCAGTGGATCTCTAAGGGCTAATGGATATATGGATGAATTATTTTATGGGTCTTAAAATTCATGTCATTTTGTGTCAGCCTTATTTTTAAATTACAAACTACAGTAAAGACACCCTGTAACACTATAAACACTATCCAAGGGCTGATGGATGGATGGATGGATGAATATTTTTAATAAAATTTGAGACCCAAAAATAATTCAATTAACAGGGACTTTCAATAAAGGCAATTACAGAGAAAATCATATATTTAGAAAATCAATTCTAATAAATTATTCAACACTCAGTTTGATTTTATCAATGGTTTGGATAGGTACTGACTATTAATTACATTATTGCTTATTATCGGTCTAGTTATAGTATTACACCTCGTAACTAAAATTTTAGAATTTTTAGGAATAATAAGATTACATCTTATTTCACAGAAAAATTACCTTGTAACAAGCACTGGGTAAGATTATTTTCGTTATTTTTTGTCTAAAAAAGTTAATTTTTGCAGTTACATATAGACCGATAATATTTTTACCACATTTTTACACATCTATCAGATAAACTACTTAAAAAATATATTATAATATTCTTAAAGATGAAGTTTGCTTTCTTATACTTGTTCAGCTTAGATAATGTCCCTTATAATTTCATAGGCCTAGCTAGACGCTAATCTCTTGCAGGGACTATGATTGCCTACCAGTGAAATGCAATAAATAATATATTTTCACAAGCATAATCAAGTCTAATCACTTGATTAAGCTTGATCATTCCCATTTTTTTTAAGTGAAAAACATATTTCTATGGGAGTGACTGACATTTGGTGGAGTATGATTGTTGCTGATTTTCAATCAACAAATTAAATCTTCACTAATCACTAATATCCGAGATCCGCGCTTCATTAACAAGAGTATGTATATGTAATTGTAGCCTCAGAGCTTTTTGTACGTCCATTCTCCGTAGCTGTGTGGCTATAAATTTGCCATAAACATCAAACTCATCTTCTGTATTCGTTGTATCTGAATCTATGGAATCAATGTGTTGGAATGCCCTGGATTTAAATTTTTTCTTCCTAATTTTCTTGTGAGTTATTGTCTTTGATCTTTCCTTTTTTATTTGAGAGATTGGTTCATCAGGGAGTGATGATTCATACTCATCATCTATCGGCATAACTTGTGGCACCTGCGGGAACTGTGGGACCAATGGATCTGGGTTAAATTCATCTTGCTGATCATTGTGCAGTCCTTGGTCTACCCATATCTGCGAAGAGTCCACTTCAGGTATCTCCTGGGACTGCAAACAAATTAATTAATTTATCAAAATCGCTCTTGCAATGTAGGGCTATCAAATATTTTTATCAATTCATTACTGTTATTAAAAATCATAGTTAGAAAAGTACCCAATTGTATTATTATTATTTTTTTATCATTATTTCATTGTAAAATTGAATAAAAAAGTAGAAACTGTTGAAAGGAACTTACAGAGTTAAATGTTGCTTTGGTTGGGATATTCTTTAGACATCGGTCCATTTCATGAAACCAAACCAAAGATGGTTCATAGATAGAATCTGGACTAGATTTTTGCAGAATCTTTTGAACTTGTTGCATATATGTCGTTCTCAAATTCTTAATTTTATTTTTCACTTCCAGGGATGTTAATGTTTTCATTGTAGACGATTTGAATTCTTTACATATATTGGAGTATGCAATGTCTCTTCTATATTTCTGTTTGTATCCTGGATGTGACGGGTTCCACAAACATTCATGCTTTAGATATATCTTCACAAATTCTAAAGTAACTGCCTCGCTCCATCTCATTTTCCCATTCGCAATCAAAATTTTACTCTTGTGTTATGTACATTACTTGAAAATCAAACTCAAATTAACAAATATTCTAAACAATAATTTCAATATACAATTCCTTATCTTTATTATTAGTTTTGCTGAGATTGAAATGGTAAACCTGATTAGAACAGTAACAACAAACTATTAACATCAAACACACAACACTATATTACTTTAAACATGTCAAGTGACTCAAGTGCTTAGCCGCCAGGAGTCATAGTGTTCTGTGGCTTAGCACAACAGCAGCAGCAGCAGCTAGGCTGCTAGCACAGAGTAAGTACTTAATCACTACGTACGTTCTAGCTCATAATAACACATGGATAAGTCAAGTACTAACTAAGGCTAACTAAATCTATGTCAATAACATTCGACTGACGTCAACGTCATATCGACGTACGGAAAATGTACGGAAATAACATGGATGTTACCCTGGTCACTCACATGCGCACAAATGTTTGACATTTTTACGAATGTTTGCACGTATGTGAAGGGCTGTCACGCAAATGGTTCGCATAAGAGTATGCGAACCCATTTGCGATTCCTCACACACGAATGTTCAGTCTTGCTGTTGTTATTATGTTGTTGTTATTCCAATTCATTTTCAATGCAGAAAATAAATGGTACTTAAATAAATGATTATACGCCACGAAATACGAAAAATTAACACATCCATCACCTTTTTAATCGTGAATGCAACTGGTCGCACGAATGTGTGGGAGACTACGCGAAGGTTCGAGGTTCGCGCGCTTTGATGTGCGACAAAAAACCGACACAGTTTGGAAAACCACGAATGTATCGAAAACTTCGCATAGTCATTCGCGAAGGTCGTCCTACACATGCGGGTTCGCGTATTCGCACGAATGTGAGTGACCGGCTTTAAGTGCCTTTCGCCATGGATATATTAGTCTAAAGCCGGTCACTCACATTCGTGCAAGTACGCGAACCCGCATGTGTAGGACGACCTTCGCGAATGACTATGCGAAGTTTTCGATACATTCGTGGTTTTCCAAACTGTGTCGGTTTTTTGTCGCACATCAAAGCGCGCGAACCTCAAACCTTCGCGTAGTCTCCCACACATTTAGGGTTCGAACGATACTTTCGATACTGAGTAGGTATCGATACTTTTGATCGCGATACTCGATACTGAGTACTCGATACTCGTACCTGGTAATTACTCGCAAGTACTCATGTGAAACGTCGGTATCGAGTACTTTTAAAATACTGAGTACTTTTCAGTATTTTCATATGGAAAAAGATCAACAGTGGCCCGTTTTAGCGTTCGGACTAAACAGAAAGTGTCATGAGGACATGTCGACGACCTTTTTTTTTTTTTAGCTCTGATCTGACTGTGATCCTCGATAGTACTCGATACTCGATACTGAGTAGTATCGATACTTCAGGACCAATACTTTTTTGGTATCGATACCTTACCCGTCGATACCACACGAGTACTCGGTAGCGATACCAGAGGCCGATACTTCAAACCCTACACACATTCGTGCGACCAACTAGCAAGTACAGTGTTGCCAACTCGGTATCAGGTTTCCGGGCTATACAGAATTTTATAAAGGGCTAAATTGGCAACACTGAACATTCGTGTACGAAGTGTAGGAGGACGCGCAAACAGTGTTGCAAAAGTTCCCGATTTATCGGGAGATCTACTGATTTTGGCTATCATCTCCCGATATCCCGATTTAGCGACCGATTTTTTGCATTTTCTACCAATAACATAATATTTAAAGTTAAAAATAGAAAATAACGTTCTAAATACAAAATACAAAAGAAATTGAGTCACTCAGTGAAATACAGAAGAATTTTGGGCAAGCGTAGGTAGATATATAGCATAAAACGTGGTGATGGCTCACACAGTCATGTTCTAAAATATTTGTTCATACGTATTCAAAGTTTTGAGTTTGCCTTATTAGGTCTATTACAAAAAAATAATTAAAAAACACAAAAAACCATCTGCGTACATAATAAAATACTATAATAAAAATGAGAAAACAAGCCCAGTGGTTTAGCAGTCGGGACCGGGACCCATTTATATTTCATAGGGCTCTTTGGGAAGATGAGATTGGTTGAAGAATGGGTTCCGACTGCTTAACTACGTGGCTTGTTTCTTCATTTTTAGTATTTTATACGCAGTCGGGTTTTTTGTGTTATTTAATTATTATTTTTATTCTACACTTTTTAGTTAGGATTCATTGACTTCTTTATTAGGATTAAAAGACGGTAAAATTCTCAATAATGTCATTTCATTGAGGGAGTTAATAAATTAGCAAGAATGCTTGTTGAATCGTTATAATTATATCCTAAACTATTACTTAAAATGAAAAATTGTGAAGAGAATCTAAATATCATTTTTGAGTACCTATTTAACAATGTCCCACTTAGTTCGTCAATATATTTTTTTCTTACATTTTGACAATTTGGCGTAGATTAAGACGAATCGATTGACGTAACAATCATCAAAATCGCTTAACACGTTTGGTCTCTACAATGCCACATAGGAACAAACATACATAGACTGATAAACATAAGACATACTGATAACAATAAGTTATTACCCTCCCTTGGGTCGCGCAGTCGAGTAAAAAGATGATCAAACTTGTTACAATTTTAATATAAATAAAGACATGTTTGCAAAAATGGCTAGTAACATGGTGCGAAGATGTAAATGAATAATATTTTTTTTATAAATAAAAATTATTGTGATAATAACATAAAATAACTTTTGCTTTATTCAGATTAAGAATCTCCCGATTTCTCCCGATTTTTAACTGACAATGCTACCGATTTTTGACATTTCATTTTTGCAACACTGCGCGCAAATGGGTTTGCATACTCATTCGCGAATTCAGCTGAGTTACGAATGTCAGCCCTTCACATACGTGCAAACATTCGTAAAAATGTCAAACATTTGTGCGCATGTGAGTGACCGGGGTAACTGGATCACAACCTTCGAAGAGGTATAGAGCATAGATACAAGACTCTTTTCTGCAAACGCTCACATGATACTTTGAAAACACTAGATTCAAAATGTATGGGAACGGGAATGACATTTTTTTACACAAATATGTTAATGCTTCACCACAATCCCACCTGATAGTAAGTGAAAATGTAGTCCAAGGTGGTGAGCACATTAGCTTAGTAAAAGCCTATTCACTCTTTTCTTGAAGACATTCTACGTCATAGGCAGGCGGGAACGCCGCCGCCATAGATAAGTACTAAATCTATGGCCGCCGCAGACTAGTTATTTCCAATTTCAGTATTTTCAGTTCTTCGCGGTGTGTTTACTTGACATAACGGCGGCGTAAGTTATACGCACATAAAACTAGTATGGGACCGAAGCTTTTTTTCACTGCCACAGGCCACTAGATTGCTGTGCTTCAGTCCCATACAAAATTAAAGAAAAAAACCTTACTTAAAAAGCAATCTTCACATATTAAGTATGATAAAACTGTTTAAGCCTACTTGGGTAAATAAGTATTGATTTTAATTGTGCAATTATTACCAAAGGAAGATTATTTTTTACTTTTTATTTAAGAGAACATTAAAATGTAAGCTGTATTTTATTGACAATAACATAACATAAACGTCCAGATTCAGATTCAGATTCATTTTAGTATTGCCAACAATTTTTGCAGTTTTTCCCAACCTCTAGTGTGTGTAGTGCGATGTCATTCGTTTACAGTCCTGTTTAAGTCTGTGTCAACTTTAATGTCCTGTTGAGAGTACTAGTGGGAAAAAAATCCCACTAGGTAATTCTGTGTCAATTTATTTCCGTGTATAGGTATATTTTGCTATCAATCGTCAAGTACTGGCCAATATATGTGTATTATTGTCGAATGTTCGAAAACAATGATGTATAGGCATAAACACCAAATCGAGATCTCCTCACAGGATTAGTTTACTATGAAACGTTTCTCCTAATGCGTTGTCAAAAGCATCGTGGCATGGCAACACTATCGGCATTTCTGATACCTTCCGCATTTTCAGTAATGCGTGCGGACGGTGCGGATGACGGGCAGCAACGGGCTCTCATGATTTCATAACAAATGCCGATAAATGTGCGTTCACCATACGTATATGAGTTCCGTTGTGACTACCTACAAACCTGGCGTTCTAGGCGGTCGTCTACCCGCGCCCTACCCTAACGGCGCTATTGGTCATCACACACGAAAATTTAAACTTAAATAGGTGTCTCGGAAACTATTCGACATATCAAAAAAAATTACAGTTTCATTTTGTTTATAATAAAATATACCGTAGTCCCGTAAGGTAAAAAAAACGTGTGTGTATAATTATGTACCCACAAACTAGCTATACTTACCTCTTATTTATAAAATAACATGTTACCTGTCGCTTGCACCCACGACCGCGCGTCGCCGCATCGGGTAGCGATCCAAAGCAACTCCAGCGAATTCTGTGCGCCTAGTACCACGCACCTTCATTATGTCGCTTTTTGGCTAATTTAATTTAAGAAAAAACTCTCACTTTTTTTCAAACGCCCCTCAAAAATGGTGATATTCTCCAGTGATTGAAGTTATTGATTAAACCACTGTTATTTATTTTTCAACACCCTTGCTCATAAAATTGGTTTTTATCACATGGCTTTTACACTCATAAACCATGGTATTAAACACTTGTGCTTTTTTTTCTTGATCGCACTAGTGTTTTTTTATTTTATATTCCTTCAAATTAAGTTTGTACCTTGCTCAAAGATATTATTTATGCATTCTATTTGCTGTTAACTTAGCCGGGTTATAGTTTTATTAAAAGTTTTGACTTAGATACGTTTCGTTTCAACATAAGACTAAAAATAACACTATTTTTGTAAAAAAAGAAGTGTACCACCTTGAATATGATAAATTTTCAACAACTTATTTACTTCAATTAATAATTCAACGTGAAACTAATTCATAAATATTAGATTTTTTTACATTTTGCGTTTTGGCTGTTAAGTGTAATTGTTCGTGCCTACGCTCCAATCTGCGCGCACATAGGCCAGAAGAACGGATCAGGAGGCGGGGCCTAGCAGCGTGTCATCGTAACGTAGCACCGTGTGAGCGGTGAAGCGATGGATAGCCAGCTTCAAATATTTTTTCAGTGTGGCATATTTTATTCGGACGTGACGGACGTTTTGTAGGATAATACTGTAATCGTTAGATTTTCCTTATTTTTGTTTTTTCTCATTTATTAATTTTTGGAATAAAAATATTAGGTTAACGATATCATTCTTTTAAAAAAAAACCAATTCCACTTCTAGTTATATGATAGCTAACACGCCGCGCGCAGAAAAAAAAAATATCAGCGCGGAGCGCGCCATTTGTAACAAACTTTCCGTCTGGTCTGTGAGCATTGTTTATTTGAGTACGAATAATTTGTTTTTTTACTCGTAAATGTGTTGAAAAACGTCGTATGACACACGTGAGGTTTGGTCATTACACTCTCGGTTTTCTTGCAGCACTCGCCTTCGGCTCGCGCTGTGCAATATCACCTCGAGTGTAATGACCAACATACCACACTACTTGTATCATAATGTACTATTTTAATACATACGGTTGCTCAAAAAGTGGCGTATTGCAGGGACGTATAGCGTTCGGGATGTGGGCTATTACATACTCGAGCTTTTTCTTTACCTTTTCCGAACTCGTGCGTTCTCTTTCCCAACTCTCAAAATAATGTCTATTAAAAAAAACCAACCACGAAGTTTTTACAAAAAAAAATTCATAGAAGTTTTTATGATACCTGCAAATATTTCTAAAAAGAAGCTAATAATTTGTTTCAATATCAGATTTAATGATTTGATTCAATGAGTTAGGTTAGGTTTCATTTCATTTCATCTCATTAAATTTCATTTTCATTTCATATCAATAAAAAAAATCTACTGAAGACTTGGCTGTATGGGCATAGTTCCCTTTGCCTACCCAGAATGGGTGAGAAAACAAAAAAATCTCTGCCTACAGTCTTTTACGGTTGGCGCCATTTTATTGTGTTTTTATTATTAAAGTGAAACTTTTATTCTATTAGATTGCTTCATTTTTTCGCAACTATATTAAAAATAATTGTTCAGTACAAGTGCGGAAACTGCGGAACCGTCATTGCAACTTGTTCGGGAACTCTGCAATGACAGGCTTTCCGCACTCGTAATGAAATATACTATTTTGATTTAATTTTATCTTTGGGCTGGCCAGCTGGCCAAGTGGACATGTTTGACCGAATCCAACGAAGAGCCATTCGTCATTCGTCTTGTCGACGATCCCAAGCTTACAGACGGATTAGAATCGCTTGAGTTGAGGAGAGACATAGGCTCCCTATGTGTACCTATTCTACCGTCTGTACAACGGGGAATGTTCTGAAGAACTGTTTGGTTTAATACCTGCGGCTGATTTCCGTCACCGCGCATCACGGTGTACCAGGTTCCATCAACACCACCTGGATATTTGGCGTTCGTCCACTGTTCGGTTTTCACGTAATTTCCTACCACGGACGTGTAAACTGTGGAACGAACGTCCTGCATCGGTGTTCCTACTAAGCTATGACATGGGGTCCTTCAAGAAGCGGATCTATTGTTTTCTTCGTGGCCGGCAACGCGTTGGTGACGCTCCTAGTGTTGCTAATGTCCATGGGCGGCGGTGATCACTTACCATCAGGTCACCCGTCTGCTTGTTTGCCTGCTTAAGGCATAAAAAAAATGAGGATTGTTTGATTAATAATATTTTTATTTTATTTTTATTTTATCGTTTATTAGGCAATCCAACAGCGTTACAGGTGCAATAGTCGATACAATTATAAATATACACACTAAGGCCAAAAATGGATTACACAGTTAGTAACTTAGATAATTATTAAGAGCTATTTTACATAGTAATTTTACTTATCCTAAGAACGGTTGTTTACTGTGTGCGTGTATAAGAATTATAATGGAGAAAATTTGTATACACTTAAATAAAATATGTTCTTTATGGTCGACCCTTGTACTTCCGCGCAGGTAACGTTTTCAACTCCAAGTCGATCGAACCAGCCATTACCAGTTTCCCTTTGTATGTATGATTTACAAATGCACGCCCTTTTACGAACGGAAAATTTATGGGAAGACTCACCAAAGGCCACGTCCAGTTTGGATAATAGTATATGCCCTGAAAACGGAAAATAATTAATATTAGTCTCATAATCTTAAATTAAAATTTAAAAACCCCCGACAGTCAGTTATAGTACACTAAACATAGCTAAGAACACTCGATTAAGTCACCTTTTAAACAAAAATAACTAGATCAAAATAGGTTCATCCGTTTGAAAGCTGCGATGCCATAGACAGACATACAGATCCACAGCTATATAGATACACAGACACACCGTATACAGACACACAGTATACAGACACACAGTATACAGACACACAGATACGTCACACACACGTCAAACTTATAAGTTATAACACCTCTCCTTTTTCGTCGGGGGTTAAAAATAAAATCACTATTGGTTAATATTATTGATTAATACATAAATTATGTATATAAGATGTACTTACTGGCTTAAAACAACATTCTTTATTAAATCTGGAGTCTACGAGCGGTATTGATAGGTTAGTAGTATAATAATAATGATTGTTTTTCATAAAATCATTAAGAAAATCACAAGTTTTAAATCTAAATGCGACGAAACTCGGCCGGTACTCGTTGCTCAAGAACTCGTCAATTGTTATAATAACCTGAAACAGAATATTGTTTGTTAGTTAAACGGTTAGGTGTACCTTCGTATGGTGAGTGGGAGCTGGTCGGTGTGGTCATCTGAGTCTCCCTCTACCGTAGCGCTACGGAGAAAGAATAAAAAGGAAGAAGAGTACTCTACTCATCTCGACCCGTGTGGCGCAATGCTTACCATGCCGGATCGCTGGGCCAAGGGTCCTGGGATCGATTTCCGCCTGGTTTTAATGATTAGATTGAATTTTTGATCTCGGTCTGGGTGTGAGTGTTCTTTTCTGTGTGCTATGCACGGCACCCACGTCACAGAGAATCCTAGTGTTGGGCTATGAGTATGAGTGTAAAGTTGTCAAGTTGTCATCTTAAATCTATCACCTTGACCTCCTAGTTTAGCTTCCTCCGAATGTTCAAAACGAAGGCACTTATGAAAGGCGAATATGTATACTAAGCTGAAAGTCTGCTTCGATTAATGAATCACTTCATACAGGTCCAACAGGTGGACTAGGGTCCTTTCATAATGAAGGATACAGTGCATAAGTGCGAAGGCTAACACTTACTTCACCACCACTGTCCATGGGTTTGTAGTATTCTACCCACAGGTTTATGTAGTGTGTCTTGTCAAAGCGGCCGGGTCGGCGCGAGGTGACGTTGATCACGCGAGCCAAGTCAGGGTTCACGTCGACTACACGGGGCCGTTCCAACGATAATGATATCACCTGTTAAAGAATAATCTAAATTTTGCTATAAATTAACAGACTTCGAAGAATATAGCCTTCGAGTAAGGCCCACTAAAATTATCTAGTAACCACAGACTTAAAAAAATAACGGAATGTCACCAACAAATTCAGTGAGGCACCCGTCATAGTAATACCAACTCCTCTATTCCTACAAGAATCACACGCACACATTGACACCATGCTGTTATTAATCGGCCGCCATTCCCGCGTCGGACCGCACTAAAAATTAGGCACACATGATAAGCCTTTGGAACGCCCTTCCTAATTGTATTCGTAACGCAAGTACCTTAAATTCTTTTAAAAACCAGGTAAAAGCCCATTATCTCTCTAACTAATCAGTTTCTCTCCTTACTCCCTTCCCTCTTCTTTTTAATCTTGTTATCCATGTTTATGATATTATTATTTTAATTTATATTGGTAATTTCCTCCATATTATTCGTGCACCTTACCTCATTTAATCTTATTCTAATCAGCTCTCCGCATCTTAAGGTTGTCTGGAAGAGATCGCTGTGTAGCGATAAGGCCGCCTTTTGTACCTCATATGTCTGCTTTGCTTATTTACTTGTTGTTGTATTATTTTATTTGGTGTACAATAAAGAGTTAAATAAATAATAATAATAAGCGGGCGGCGTCACTCTCCATAAGACAAGGCGAGGTCTGGTTTTTTTTCACGTCTGTGCTCCTAACTTAATATTATATTAAAGTCACCTATTTATATTATATTATTTGAGATTTATATTATATTATATTGTTTATATTATTTGAGGAGTCCCCTCGACTCCTTATGGATTACATCATCAGTTACATTTCCTTTAGGTATAATAAGTTTATCACATTGAATAGGTAACAACTTTTGCTAGTACGATAGAACACGGTTACAGTATTTCCAATTGTTTAGCTAAACCCTCAAGCTTTCAAATCCAGTACTTAAGTAATTATTATTTTACTAGCATTAAATAATTTTCTATTCATTATTTTCTGAAGTTACGTACCTTTGTGTTCAACTGGAAACTGCATTGGTCCAACAGATACAGCCAAAATATCATGACGCTCAGTAGAGCATTTTTCCATAACATGTCCATATTTCGCGGTCTCTACTTTTATGTGCGAATTCAAAGTAAAATTTATTTTTTATGTGTTCTTTTTAAGGTTGCTTTATTAATTTATAACGTTGGATCACGAAAATTGTATCCTATAATTGACCGGAAATTGACTTATAAAGCCTGTACCATTATCATAGTAATAACATTTTGATTGTATTACTATTGTGTAAATGATAAATAATTTCTTTACAAACATTATAGTTATAATTTTTTATCGTATGATGTATAAATAATAATGACCAATTTATGTCTGTATACTGAACTAATTGACTCAATTCAATTGAGGTTGATATTAAACTTATACCTATCATATTTAAATACATTTTTAGGATAACGTAGCGGTACAATTATCAAAAATCTGGTAATCGTAGGTTGTAGTGATTTCTGCAGGACTGGTAGAAGTTTAGTGTCAGTGCGTAATTTTAATACACATTTAGTACAAAAAAAAAGGTTGTCTGTAAAGTCGGTTTACAGATGGTAGTTTAACGTGACAACGTCATGACAAAACATTGATGAAATGATTGCATACTTTTATAGATAAGAAACTTTTATCTTTATACTACAATGCCATCTACAACTCGTGAACTAAACTATTTTTTCAGCAAGTTCCTTCCTGACTTAATTATGTATATAGTGATACGGTGTTCGGTGGTTGAAAAAAAATAAAAAAAGTTATTTAATCACCGATCCTGTATTCTTCAAATAGAAATATTATAATTTGGGTCGTGAGGGCCGATGTGCCCGTCTGGTTCCACCGGTCGCAGCGGTACTCCCCTGTCTTGTTTGTCCTGTTTTGTTCAGAGATGGCGCTTTCTCCATTGACACATGGCGCTCGCGGAACGCGACAAATGAGTCATGCTTTTTCGTGCGTGCACCCGACGTTCATCATTTTAATAGACGTTATCACGTCAAAATTATTATGTTCAAGGGAATTACGCAAAAATGTGGACAAAATGGTCGTTGCGTGGCTCTATCATAATTTTAATGTCTATGTTATTAGACCTTTAATATGACCGTGATATCACTTTAGGGTCATAAGATGTAGGTCCTTAATTCGGGAGCTAACTGTTTTGAGGGATTATTCGCAAAAGATTGTCAAGTACCTAGGTAGTAGTGGCCAAACTGGTCTACTTAAATAAACATTCAGAGACCGTATTGTTTGATAACTTAGCTGTAATCAACACTCATTATTATCATAATTGGGTATCAACCTAATTTTCTTTGCGAAACGGTTCTTTTCAAACAATATTATTTTATGAAGAGATATAAATTAGGGTAAAAAATGAAGCATTTCCTTCGCCTTTTTCCTTTCTTCTACCGAGTAATTGACTACCAATTAGGAATTTTATGAAGTTTCTCCCTGTTTAATTGTTTATATTTTAACGCTACCGACAGCAGTTATATTTAAATTTAACTTACAAATAAATATTCTAACAATTAAGTACCTCAAAATAATAACTATTAATATTTTTAGGCATTTCGTATTGAAGTGTGAGCCCAGATTACACTAAGCTACAAATTGACAATTATAAAAAAAAGTTAAAATTATCCACGAATTTTTAATAACAGAATAACAGGAAGTGCTTTAATTGCAGGATAACAATTTACAAAAATATACTCGGCTCCGTCGTTACAATATACATACTTACACCACTATAAACCCGCCCGCGCCTCACTTCGGGTCGGGTACATACGCCGTAATACTCTTGAATTATAATTAGTTTACCTTCCTCATGAATTTGACTAAACATTCATAGCCCGGTGCGTCCATCCTATATGTGATCGACCGCGGCAACAGCGAGCGCGGTCAGTAGATGGGTGACCCTTAGTAGCAAAATTTCTTGAGCGTTTCGGTTGTTATCGTGAACGGTTGTTAAGCCGCGTCGTAGCCCCTAACATAGGCATGAAAACTTCAGGCACTTGGTTTAGCAGCACTTGGTTCCAGAGCAGTGTGATGGGTTAAGCTCTTAAGCCTCTTCAAGATACTCTTCTCTTGAAGAGGCTTAAGTCTCTACAACGTGACATTAAGTCTCTACTTGTGCTAAGTAGTGAGCCAATAATAGGTTGAAAGCAACACGGATATATTTTTTCCAATCCTTCTGCCAGTTTCAGAGATTAGTAATTTCAAACAAACATATAAGAATAGATTGACTATTGTAATGGTATAACTTCATTACATTCAATATTTTTGATATGGTGGTGTGGCCTGACTCTAACGGTGGGACATTCATGGGCAATAATGATTATGATTGTGGTTTTTGGGATGTAAGGGGTTTCATCTACCTGGGTCCAAGTCAATATCTCTTGTTCAAGATGCATGCTGCTTAACATGCGAATGGTCCCTCCATTTGGTTGGACATCCCTGGATTCTGTCCCAGCCTGTTTAATCCTCATGATACTCTTGCTGGTATTATAAAATATAATATCTTAATTTTACCCGCTCACCTGGCTCATCTTCGTTCTAAGTGTATGTAGTGAATATGAGTAATACCAAATACGTCATCGCTTTGCCAACCAAGAACGAGAAAGAAAGAAAAAAAGAAAAACTGGAAGAAATTATTTTTATATATTCGTTCGTACTGTCGGAGAGCCAGAAAGATTGTGGGTCCTCTGCTTCATTCTTGCTTCATATTGGTACTGCCTTTGGTGTTTCGTAGTGTCCATGGGTAACTTTGACACTTTACCATCAAGCTCGTTTCCCAGGGTATTTACAGAAAACGTGAGGAGGAGGTATTATTTAATAAAAGACTTCAGTTTTTATCGTTTTAATTGAATTTAGTACAGTCTACGATGAGTTAAGTTTAAAATAGTTATGTGGATTGTGGTGAATATCTTCGGTAGTATCAATTTTTACTCCGACGTTTTAATACAGGTTTCAGCTCAAGGTCGATACTACTCTGTGCGACGATTTCTGAATGTTTATATGTTATATTGAAGTAAAGACGCGATTTTTGAAGAGGAAAGTTCAATCAATCAATCAATCTCAAGGAAACTTGTTCGGAAAATTTACCTTTGGTAGTAATAACTTCGTAAAATAGTATGTACCCTGTAAAAGAAATGGAATAATCTAAATTTTGCTTCAAAATGGCCCTCTACTGAGCACGGGTCTTTCTTCCCTTGAGGAAGCCTAGAGCATACTCCACCACGCTGCTCTAATGCGAATTGGTGGAGGGGTTAGTGCCGTTAGTGGCCAACCCGAGTGTCCGAAGTTTTTTGCCGCCCGAGAGCCTCCGACATGGCATAACGACTGTTATCTTACGATAACAACCGGGACCGACGGTTTTACGTGCCCTCCGAAGCATGAAAACGCTCAAAAATGTTTTGCCACTAGCGGTCCCCCATCCAACTACCTACCGCGTCCGCTGTTGCTTAACTTTGTCGATCACTTGGAATCGACACAAGCCGCCGGGCTATGAGCGCTTCAATCTAAATTTTACCAAAAAAATAACCGACTTTCAGCTAGCGAACAACATTTGTAATGTTGCAATAACACAGATTGCTTTTTTTCAAAATCAACGGGTTCGATTTCTTATTATATAGGAATATTGATTTTTTAAAATGATGCAGTTTTATTTTTTATCAAAATCGGCCCGAAATACAGCCATAACGTCCACTTGAAGCATTCATTCACCCTATATACCTATACATAATACATATACAGGGTGAATTTTCCGAAGGTGCATGGAGGGCCAAATCCGAAACTACGAGGAATAGCGAAAAATGCTCAAAGGAGTCTCGGGGCCGATTTTGATTAAAACTAAAACTGCATCATTACATTTTTGAAAAATCAATATTCCTAGCCAGGAATCGAACCCGTTGATTTTGAAAAAAAACACACCATGTATTATTACACCATTCGATAGTGTCACTGAAAAGGATAAAATTCTGGGAAGTGATGACATAAGTACGGTAAACTTAAGGAAAATGTTTAATTTCAATAAAATTCATATAATAATAATATAATAATAATAATAATAAACATATGGATATAATGATTAGGATCGGAGCGCCCAGGGCGCCGCGAGGTCATGTTAACTACGTGCATAATCCGAGGATTCTCCATGATGACTCGTGGACGTTCCAGAGATATAATTAGTCTCTGTAAAACGAAACTCTTCAATCGGTAATCGTGTAATGAACGACTCAACATTTGAGATCATATTTATTTAGGGTGGGTTGTTCGTACATTTTAACCACAGGTAACTTTAACTTTAGCTATTACCGATAGAATGTCCCTTCCCTATTGACTCGCGCATTTTGACATTCGTACGGTAATAGCTAAAGTTAGCTGCGGTTAAAATGTACGAACAACCCATATGCTTACTTATTATAGTACTGACATTACGATGCGGTGCGTGATGTGGTCTATTATTGCACGGGTAGAGTTGGCGCGCGAGCGCAGCAAGCAAGGGAATATCGAATATTATTCCATAGCACCGAGTGACCTAAACATTATCACACTATCACTTGATAAATATAGTGACGTCAGACGTGTTACACCTTCTAACTAAATACTAACTAACCTACTTACATAATAAAAAGTTTTACAATATGCTATGAGTTTGCTATGGTCAACCCCAATGACATTTTACTGCTTAATAGGTAAATAATCTTTTCAGCCTTTAAACATTACAAACATCTTACCTCATTAGCTATTTCGTCAAAATAGCTCACAGAAGTGGCAGAGTATACCCAGATACTCATTATAGCGCTCCCTAACAATAAAATGTACATTTAATCAAGAAAATTGTTGTATTGGATTGAAAATAACTAAATTTAGCCACTAGTGATGTTTAAACGTATTGTCCGGCAGTCTGCGCATACACTAATGTTGTGATAACCAATTTTAAACCAATTTGTGAGATGGACATGTGATTGAAACACAAAGAGATCAGATTAAACATGAGAGCTATATTAACAAAACAATTTTTAATGTTATGATTACTTAGTTCAAAATTACGGTATTGTTATGTTATTCGACGGCCCGTATCGCAGGCCGCGGCTGGTTCTATGCTAGCGATACTACCCATATAAAACGCCCACATGAACCAGTCTTCAAAGACTGCCACGCATTTCCACCACCGACATTGTCGGCCAAAACAGAAGTCCCGACAATTTACCTCAATTTCGCAAGGCTACGATGCCTACGATCTTGTTCTTAAACTATATTTCACAGTGTGTCGCCATAAGTCACTCGGTACCAAGTTCGAATTACTATTCCGATCCCAAATCTGGCTCCAACTTAAATCATTGTTTCTCAGATAAAGATGTCATTATTTATAAACGCGACGAATATCGCAAAACATAGCCTCCGATTCTCGCGTAGTGATATATTTGTGTTCAAGTTTATTTTGGCTTGACCCCACTAAATACTAAATAGCTTGTTGGCGGTCGAGACAATTTGGTTGTCTCATTCTCATTCATTAATTATTTTGGTAATTAATTATTATTAAGTAATTAACACTATTACCGATATTATTATCTTTCTATAAAAACTGTCTGGCTAGTCCATCTTCTTCTTTAGGTACTTGAAAAAGCCGCCAAACGGTTCGTCGATTTCCCTGTTGCGTTGTCACCCAGTATTATCTTTCTGTATTGCTTGAAGCATGTTTCTTCAATAGGTACCTACATTATAAATGACATTTTAAACATTTTACAGTGGATTTTGAAAGTTTTATTTGAAAAAGGCACTCCGGGAGTACCGATAGAAGTGAAAACTTGAACAATTACGTGTGTATTTTTTGAATTGTCAGGAAATATTGTATTGTGCAGGAAATATGTTTTAATGAAGTGTTCTTTATTCATTATATTTTTAGTGAACACAATCTTGATATTAATACGAGCTGTAAATTAAGTCACTATAGTTCTGTACTTCTCTCAGAGATGGTGCCACAGGTAGGTGTTGATTAAATTGTGATCAGTCGCGAACTGTATGGTTTCATCCCATCTCAAAAATACCCAACGCGCCTAAAGATATTTTTACTTCAAAAATTCGAACTCGATTATGGGTTGAAGCAAATATATCGTGCAATCAAGAATCGCCCTCTCGGTCACAGATGGCGTTGTTGACAAAATCGGATTTATCGCCGGAGGCTATGATAAGTTGTTGACATTTCTTTGGTACTGCAAGATATTTGGACTGTTTTAATACCTATCATAGCTAAACTGAACCTTAGTCACCATTTCTTAGAGCCCATTTTTTGCAGCTTCGATAGTGGTTTTCGTAGCCTACACCAATATTTTCTTGTTTGATGGTATAATTTTGCTTGACAAACTAATTTCTCGAAAGGGTTGTGGGCTGTTTGGTTTTTTATAGTTTTATTTGAGACGCAGTAAGGCTTAATATCTACCAGAGATGTATGAGGCAGTTAAGTGGTGAAAAGATGTGTAATGGTGCTATGAAATGGTGTTACTCATCCTCAATAATTAAACATCCTCAAGTGTTTTACTCAATAGATCTTTGATGGCTTTGGCGTTTTATTCTACGATATATCTATTCTAAAGTAGTATTTAACAATAGTAAGTACAAATCAATGCTAATTTACAGAGGTCTCGGAGTATGGCTCCAGATCAATGATATTATATATTAAAAAGAGGCAGATATGTCATAAGCGCGCGCGTTGTGTGACTTAAAAAGTTCCCATATCCAGGTGAAGAAAAAGATAGCGATGTAGTTTTGACGCGAGAGCGATAAAGACGTGCGATAAAGCAATAAAGCGTGCCTTGCGGACATCGGAACAGATTTTTCGGTTGATTTGTAAGGGCATAACGTATCTATATTTATTTAAACATCATTGCTCCAGATGATCTATCCAGTTAATCCCACCGTCCCGTGACGCGGTCTCGCCACTAATCTCGCTATTACGTTCGTCCTGGGATTAGCCGGGACCTATGCCTATTAGAAACTATTACCGAAGCTAAAGTCCGATTATTGGCGCTTATCCCAAAAGAATTAACGCTATGTGTACCTTTGTTTATTTCGATGGATTCAATTGTTTGAAAAATAAAATGATACTATTTTAAAGCTTCATACAATAAATTACCTCGTTAAGATTTGATATATTTTTTGCTTGCTTGCTTAAACATAACGTGCAGTGTCATTCATGCTCTAACTAAAGGATAATCTAACAACAACACAAAATTAGGTATGTTAAATCTATCAAATCGACATGTACATACAGGGGCTACAGGCTACTGATAAAGTCAGAAAAATATAACATAATCCTCTTTCCGACGCTGTAAAGTGTAAACCAAAGATATTTTTTACTTCTACATAAAATAATATTGGGTAAAACTATCGCTAACGTAAAGGGTTTTCGCGTATTCAAAACCTGCCCAAGCTAACGTACATAATCTTATTGTTCTGTAAAATAACGACTATTTTAGATACTTATGCCCTTTAACCGTCAAGTAGGATTACATTTGCGTGCCTTTAAAATAAAATACAAAAGTAGACTACGACTGCACAGCGGTTCACGCTATACTGGTTACAAATAATGAGCATGGCTAGTATACTTTAACGTAGTAGCCGCGCTAGTCAAAGGAAATTGCGACTTCACAGAAATGTAGAGCAACTAGCCTTTTGTCCAATAAAAACTGGGCCTGTTATTGTACGGACAGGAAAAGGTCCTTGTTTTCAAATGTAGATGTTCTACGGTGCTTCCGTAATTAAAAGTACCACATACAATTAGCTGATTCATGCAATAGTAATCTTAATTAATACCTTTTTATCAATCTTTTTATGCAGACAATATCAATGCCCTTTATGCTAAATTAATGTCTATTGGGCACTAAGCAGGCAAATAATCTGATGGGTCATTTTGTGGTTCCGTGCAGCAGCGAGGTAAGTAGTTAATGGGTGGGAGAGGTCAGCTAAGAACAATTTTTTTATTAGGTTCACAAAACTGGACATTGCAATTTACGAAATTAGTAAATATATACAATATAAATATACGGTTGATTCTTTTGAACATCTTTCTAGATGTGAACAACGCATGCGTAATAAAAATAGAAACGATGAAAAATTATGTAAAATAAAACTAAAGCTACCTAAATAATACAGATCCTGATTGATTAACCATAACGTCGTCAATCAGGATTTCTTTAAGAAATAATTACGATAAAAATGTTTTTTGATAGAGGAAGGCTTAGAAGAGAAGATATGTAATGCCTGGCAAACTTTGTTGTAAGTAGAATACCTACGGTATATCGACGAATGCTTATGATATGTTCGCTTACAAACAGGAAGGTTGGACGTTGTTCTAGTATGGAGACTGGTTTTGGCGCGGAATGGTTTTCCCACTAATTAATTCCTCGGTATCCCATCTATAATCTAGCGGCTACATTCTATAATGCATCAGTCTGGACTCATATGAAGTTAGTTTCTGGTCTGGTTGTTTGCGTCCGAAAGGTGATACAAAAATTGTTTTTGTAATCTATCCAGGCGATGAATGTGCACTATGATTTTTATCCTCATTGTATTCTCTAGACCTCCTCAAGAGGAGATAACCGTACTCATTATCGGGCTATTAAGCCTATTAATGGGTTGCCTCTTATGATAAAAACGCGGGTAAACAATGGTTATTAAAAAAAAACAAGATATTTTCATTGAAGTATAATGTCATAGAACAGACATCTGGAACAAAATGTATGTCCCGTCCGGGTGGTTCAATTTTCAAAATTGAGCCCTCGTTCTCCTTTCAAAATGGAATGAATCCATTGAAGATTGAAACCACGTGGTGCCAATGCATTGGGACATACATGGTGTTCGCGGTGTTGGTTCTATACGCTAGTAATAATACTTCAATGGATATTTTATTTAGGTTTCAATCCGGGAGAGTGGTATGTAGGTACTTAGGTACGGTATATTGTTAAGCTTTGTGCAAGATTTCACGACAGGCGAACAGTTCATGCTTCGCCGGCCACGAATAGAGATTGTACCTGCAGACGTACACCAGACAAAGTGACAGGGATTTTACTAAAATGGATTTTGCCATACCTACCTTAGTGGTTTGAGTCGGTCTTCCGCTTGCAGGAGAATTCGAATCTGAAAACAACTTAAATACTTTAATACGCCTCTCTGAATTTTAAGTCTCTCTGTGACGGTGATGGTGGGCAAAATATCTAAACTCGGTTTTTTAATTCCGCAAATTAAATTGATAATTCCAATATTGCGAATTTTTAATGTTTTCTAAATAGCGATGTGCCACAATTGGTAAGGGTAGTTCGAAATTTCATTCTTTGACGGATTCATATGGCCAAAATTTTATTTCATTTTCAGCTCTGTAATGTTCATATGAATATAGGCATAGGTACCAAATAACATAATATAACTATTTGAATGAGGGACTCATTTTTACTACTCGTAACTAGTTGATATTCACGTTAAAATATTGCTTCAAATATTGTGACCATATGAATCAAAATTTGTTACAGATGAATAACAAACAGAAATAAAAAATGTAAAACTACAAATTCCAAATTAGAAAGTTGTTTTCTTGCCCAGTACTTTATCTTTAGGTGGTCAGCCATTACTTATAGGTTTGACAAAATTTTACTGAACGAAATTAGGTACACAGGTCGTGAGCTATTTACACGCTGCAGTGAATGGTCTAAAATTTCCAAGTCATGAAGATTATAGCTTTAGCAATATGAAATAACACAATACGAGCCAAAGTATAAAATAAATAATGACAAGATTTCTAAGAACATCGGAGTTTGTTAAGCGACAAAGCATGTTATTTGTTCTAAAAGCCATTGTGTAAAGTTTTCAACGTTTCGCTTTAAAATTTGTCATCGGTTTGTGGCTTTAATTACTTTCTTAATGAATCGTTCCGGAGGTCGTTTATAAAATAACTTCGGGAAATCCCGCCAGGGTTTCGCTTCTGTCAGAACAACGTAATCTTTCTTTATTATCTTCTGAGATATACGAGTTTAAGGAAAGAACAACAAATCAAAAAGATGTATCTTTAAAGACCTGTGTGTGACATAATATTCGTAACTTGCTTAATTAATTTACCTAAGTAGGTCAGGAAGTCTAGTCTGGATTCGTAGTGGGATACATTCAGGAATCCCCTTTCATGTAACAATTAATTAATTATTTAATTTATTTTCAAAATCTACAGCTTTTAACAGTTTATATAATATCATCATCGTTCAATTATAATAACACTAGTGAAATTGTAATATCACGGCTTTGACAATATACCTGCGACATATAAAAACTTAACTAATTATATAGTTCTTCGAGCCAATTATGGATTTACATTTTTCTTATTAAGCTTACTTATGTCACAAAGTAATCACCACATTACTTTTTACATTGAAGGGGGAAGAGATATCCTCTAGGTTTGCCTTTCCAGATGAAAGGGCATGCTTCCGGCATACAAGTTTAGATTAGGGTTAGAGGGTTGGGTTTAATTTTCACTTCATCAACAGTGCCCACATTTTTTATTCTTTCATCGCGTATATCGCCCCAACTCAGAATTACCAACGGTTACTTAAATCACTCCTTAGTACAGAATTTGTATGGTGATTCTTTACTAAGGAGCGAGTCTTCCGTTGGAACTATGTTAACAATTAAATAATATAATATTATATTATATTATACAAAGATCATGATTTCGAGTGGTACGGTACACAACGCTAGTCCGCGCCTTACCACTGCTGTAGACATCCCGAATATTCTGCCGCAAACGTTAAATATATGTAATTCTGAAATAATTCAAGTTAGGTAGATATATAGGACAAAGCAAGACCAAGGTATTTCGTAGTTCTGCAATCCCCACCAATAAACTTAATGACTTCCCTCAATTTGCAATAAAACCATCAATTACAGGCGGCCCTCGTTTCAATTTGGAAATCGGTCCGCAATTATAAACTTGGGAAGACGAAGTAAGACAATAAAATTTTCCTTCTGGGGACGTTCACTTGGACGCGTAAAAGCTTTAAATTCAGATAATTAACATGGTTTTAGATGAGAATTCCGTTTTCGGGGAAAAGTAGTGCTAATTGGACGGTCTTTATATATACTCGTATATCTATAGTTCCATTGCTGGGCAGGCAAACATAACAAATAATTGTGACTAACTAATGAATGAAGAGAGGTACCTACTGATCTAGGGAAGGTCGGAAAATTAAACATTTATCAAAAGGATATGGCGAAAACTCATAGTTACACACAGTTGCTCGGTATTTTGTCCGTTACAAAAAAAAGATCAGGGGTATTGAAGTATAATGTCATAGAACAGACATCTCGAACAAAATGTGTCCCGCCCGGGAGGTTCCATTTTCAAAATTGAGCCCCGATTCTCCTTTCAAAATCGAATGAATCCATTGAAGAAGATTGAAGTGTTCGCGGTGTCGGTTCTATACGCTAGTAATAATATGTACTTCAATGATGAGGGGTTCCTATAATTCAAGTAGCCGACGCCCAATTGATATTTCCCATCATCATAATTCTAAAATCATTAATTCTATCATTATTAATACGATTTAGGAGGAATTTTCGCAATCAAGCGTTATCTTGTATTAAGAAAATCGGTTCATTGTTAGTAGCAGATTGTCGAAAAAAGAAGATTTAAGTTTTATAGGAGGAAAAAATTTCATTTAGGTACTTCATTTAATTTTTTATTTTTCTAATCCGAAGGAAATGAACTCAACTTGAAAACTGACCAATTATGTCATATTTTCTTATTTTAATGAAAGTTTTATTCAAAACATATTATCCAACAAATTAACAAGTTAAAAATTAGTCCTACACCTGCGTATGTATGTCGAGATTGTTTGAAAAGGTTGCAAACAGTTGTAGGTTGCGAGATAGGGCACGCGGACTTATAAAATATTTACCTTGCCTACAGACATCATTACTGCAATGGGCTCTGAATTTTCGCACTGAAGATAACATGCGTTACATAACGAAACTAGGTTTTTCACTTATTATAAATGAATGCCTGGCTTTAATCCCAGCTACGCGCTATATTAAAAATAATAAGTAAGTATATCAATTCAATACTTTCCACAATATTTTTTTTAGTACTAACTAGGCTTGGATGGGTCAATTTCAACAAACACGAATTTTGCCTAATTACGGTGGCGAATTTAAACTTGCTGTTTTTAATAATTTTTTTTGGCCTAAACAAAAGGTAAATGTTAGTAATAATTTAGTCATATAGTAGAGATCGAAAAAAATATTAGTTCATGAGATATTTCTATTTGAAATTATCAAAAGTCACCGAAATTATTAAAGAACCACCGGAATGAAAATCCAATCCTCCGAAATTGAATATAAATTTGCTGTTTCTAAATACATTTTTTGGCCTAAATAATAGGTGAATAGTAGCAATAATTAGTCATATAGTAGAGACCGAAAAAAATATTAGTTCATGAGATATTTCTATTCAAAATTATCAAATGTCACCGAAATTATTGAAGGACCACCGAAATCAAAATCCGATGCACTGTAATTAGAAATAATAAAGGTAAGATTTTAAGATATTTATTTATTTATTATATTTAATACTTTATTGTGTGTACACCATAAAATTTTTGTTACACATATTTGTCGTTTGTGTCCTGAGTTGCGTAAAAATACATATTTTCAAAAGAAAGCCATTAGGTGTCCATAAAGTTACGTAATAAAGGACTGGACTATCCCTAAGAATGTAATGACGTTGACAGCCTTCACTGCAATTAACAAAGTTGAGAGTCTGACAGGATATTAAACTTGACACTGCGTTCGAGGGAGGCGAAAAAAGCGGTTAAGTGCGATTCGGTGAGAAACACGCGAGTGTTTTTACCCGACTGCCAGGAACTCAGATATCTCAGAAAGTATATCACTTACGGGATTTCATCACTGAATACTTTTTGATTGTAATCATTTACTCCGTCGATTGACACATGTTTCTTCAAAACATGTTCTTCATTTTTTTTCAAAATGGCGGACTTGTAGGTAGACCAAGTTCCATACAAAAATGTTCAAACTCCAAATGGTAATAATTTTAATTTTTTACCAAATTTTAAAATTTTAATTACATATATACTTTATAACCCTTTATGGTTTCAAGCCAAGATATTACTGTGTTATCTCATGCTTCTTGCTTTACGGTGATTTGCTTCATGACATTAAATATCAGGAAGTTTCTAACTTAAATTACAATCAACGGAACCCTAAGCCTGTCGAAGAAAAGTTGATTAACTTCAAAGTCGATTGAATCCGTCCTCTAACATTAATCTGCGCTCTTTGTGGCTTTCTAAGATTTCTTGTTTGTACCGAGGCCAAATAATAGAGATGCGTTTTTGGCGGGATTTTCACGGATTTATTTTTTATAGGTCCATGACCGAGTTAGGGAAATTTGAGTGCGGTGCGGTAGTATGGTTAGATGGTTAGGTGGCACACTTTTATGAGTGCTTACGTGATTTGGATGATTTCCGGTCGTCGTTTCTGATTTTATTAATAACATAGGTAAAATCTCGTTACTTGCCTATTTCTGTCAAAAACCTAAAAGATTGTGAGGATGTAAGGATTGTTACTCTTTCGCGCAAAATCAACTGAACGAATTTTGACAAAATTTAACATACAGGTAGGCCATCTGAACAATAAGATAGGGTACCTAAAATCTCAGAAAACACGGCAAAAGCTGCGAGCAGAGCTTACTTACTAATTCCTTTTTTGACGCGCTAATTTACACGCACCATTCCCCTCGTAATGCAACCCACTTTGACATAAACTTTTGCGGTCGTGAGGGTTTGAGTTTACGACATTTTTTTCCCGCAAAGCGAGACGTAGTTAGTTACTGGAGAGCAGTTAAAAGTTATGCTTTGAGTAATCGATGCCGGTTTACGGTGCCTGACTCGATGATGATTGGTTCTGCTTGGTTTAACCGTCCTATTGATTGGTTTGTTTACCGGTTGATAGGTTTTCATTACGTAATCAGATTGTTTATTGACATTTTTTTGTGTTTATGTCTATTTTTTATGCTTTATGTTATCATTATTTTGTTTTGTGTATAAATTTATGAAAAAGACTTATTAATTATAATTTTATGATTAAGTACACTTTACAGTACCACAACTATAAAGTTAAGTTTTTCTTGGATTTTTACTTCAATTTAGTTTTAAAACACTGAAAATCACTGCCAAAAGTGATACGGAAGTTTTCTTACGGAACTATTCTCCGTGAAAAAACATTCGTAAGATAGCCAGCTATCGTCCCTATGTCAAAAAAATATTCGTGCTACCGATCTTTATACGAAAGTCTTGCGTAGCGTTACGTGGCGATACGAAACTTTTGACGAAAGTATTCGTGCTGCCGATTTTAGTACCATTTACGCACGATAGGGGCGCTACGCTATTGTAAATTGCCATACAAATTGCTTACGTCAACGATACGAATGTTTTGTTCGCAAATATACATACGTGCTATCAACACCGATACGCCAAAAGACGAATAAGGGTCCAAAAAGCAATCGCATTTTAAAATAACTTGATTTTATTTAGATTTACGTCCGATTAAGAGGCCGTGCCGAAAATTTATTTGACAGAGTTAAGTCATATTCATTGCTAAGCTATGTCTGTGTGCATCGTTCACGCACACCTGGCTGAAGTTCGTGCTTAAACAATTTTGATCCTTTAGTTGATAATAATTTTAGGATGCATAGTATGAACAGTTTAGAAATAAAAGTGTGGAATGTTTTTGTATATTAGTTTAGTATATTTATTACAATCAAAATGAAATTTTTTTAGATAAAAACACACTAGGTACATATTTAGGTTATTCAGTGATTTGCATCACAGATGTCATTTATGTTTGCGATAAACTTAGAGTGTACAGACAAATTTAACATGTTTTATTGGTACCTACCCGAAAATCAAACGAGTCTTGATTTCATAAAAAAATGTTTTTGAAAATGCAATTAAAATTTTAGGCCATAAAAATTTTTTGTGAGCTCTGGGACTAAATATTATGTTGTCATATTCATAACCTATTAAATTGGCGTATTATATAAACTTAAATTTAAAATTTAAAAAACCCAGACTCAAAAAAACAAAAAGTCTGATTAGGTAAAAAGTAAAAAAATCATACAATAAACCTAGACACGCGGCAGCGTGTCAAGCCAAGTTCAAGCAAAGGAACTGACTTGCCAGCGCCGAGTGTAATATTACATGAACCACTTGGTGCCACTTTTGACCCTTCTATAACTCAAAACCTCTATAACAAAAACCTAAACACATAAAACTACGTGTGGTTAATTACATCCATAAGGACATATAGAAGCCCAAATTTCATGAAGCTAGCTCAAACGGTTATAAAGATATGAAGGTCAAAAAGTCGTAAATTTTAGCACTGACTGACTGACTGACATATAGTACCTAAATCTAACCTACTTCCAGATGACCTAGAAGGATGAAATTTGGAATTCAGCGTGGTAATTGTGTATAAGCGTAGGAAAAAATCAAAAAATAAAAAAGTTGAAAAATAAGTGGTGTCCCCATCACAGAAAAAACTTGTAATATGCGCTAAACAACCGGCCAACGGTGTATCGTCTGCGGCACGTGGCATTGCCTAGTTTTCTTTACAAAAAGTAGTGATATCCCACCAAAAACATAAATGTAAAAAAGGAGAGCCAAGTTCAATACAAAAATTAAGCTTGGCTGTGGGCTTCGCCGCAAAAAGAACGGAGATCTAAATGAGTGCAAAGTTCTATGCAAAATCGAAATATGTATTTATAGGAACAAAATAACATTATGAACAAGTATTAAACTCTGTTTCTTTGCTTTATTGGATACCTATAACAATTGCTGTTATTTAAAAAAGTGAGATCTTAAAGTAGGTTAGATTTGACTTGGTCAGTTTTCATTACATCAGTCATTTTATAAAGTTATTCAACATTTTAATTCTGATAAAAACTGGTATACAAAAATAGTAAATACTTCATACACCTACGATATGCCGATGATTTATAGTTATCCTGGCGGGTTCACTGGAGGAACTTGGTACAATGCTCGGAAACTTGAACAGCGCCTTACAACGGGTGGGTCTTAAGATAAACATGGACAAGACGAAAATCATGTCAAATGTCCATGTCACACCCATACCGGTTGTTGTTGACGGCGCTGCTCTCGAAGTTGTAGACGAATACATTTACCTGGGACAATTGATCCAGATGGGTAAGTCCAACTTCGAGAAAGAAGTCACTCGTAGAATCCAACTCGGATGGGCTGCGTTCGAGAAACTGCGTCATATCTTGTCGTCCAAAACACTACCTCAGTGCCTGAAGTCGAAGGTGTTCGAGCAGTGTGTGTTGCCAGCGATGACATACGGATCCGATACGTGGTGCTTCATTATTGGCCTAATCCACAAGCTCAGAGTAGCGCAGCGGGCTATGGAGAAGGCTATGCTTGGTATTTCTCTACGTGATCGAATTAAAAATGAGGAGATCCGTAGACGAACAAAGGTAACCCATATAGCTCAAAGAATTAGCCGGCTGACGTGGCAATGGGCTGGCCACACAGTTTGAAGATAACCGTTGGGGAAGAAAGGTAATCGAATGGCGCCCACGTGTCGGAAAAATGTCGTCTATGTCCAGCAGTGGACCTATCAAGACTGATGGATGGGTTTTTAATATGGAGCCGTCCCCCAACACGACAAAGTTTTATTTAGTTAAATTAAATAATCTATATATAAAAATCAATAGCTGTTCGTTTGTCTTGCTAAAACTTGAGAATAGCTGGACCGATTTGGTTAATTTTGATCTTGAAATATTTGTGAAACTTCAGGGAAGCTGTAAACGGTGAGAAATATGAATAATAAGTAATGAAAAATACTAAAAACAAACAAATTGTTCCTAGCTGTGAAACATTTGATATCTTTTGTCAAATTGTCATTTGGTTGTCAGATATTTATAGGTGCGTTCAGAAAGGACCCCGCAAAATTTGTATGGGAATTGGCTCTCGGCTAAATTAGCTGAAATTTTGCACAGAGGTTACTTTCATCAAGCTGATTTTGGGTTTGATTTGGGCAGTACAGAGTTTGCCGGGTCAGCTAGTACATTTGTAATATTCATGTTATTTATGACTTTTTGAAAATTTATTTTATGACTTTTTACATATTCAGACTTGTTGTTCTTTTTTGAGTGGGGGTTTTTTAAATTTTTAATTTAAGTTTTATTTTACGGGTTTTAAACTTAGATTTAGGCAGGACGTATTTTCTTGTTCCAAAATGAAATATAGGTAGTACAAATCGTGTTTTACCATTGGGGGCCATCCATTAATTACGTCACACGTTAGGGATGTGGGGTGGAAGGGGTGCTACTATGTCGTGACGTCACATTTCAAAATCTAATAATATGTATAATGGTTAGTATTAAAACACGAAATTTGAGGTACCTAATAACGAAATACTTAAAAATATTTTCAGCCCTACCTATATGATCATAAGGTTTAATTTGTTGATTTTTTTTACATAAATAAGTTAATGCTTGACCACAATCCCACCTGATGGTAAGGGAACATACCAAAACCACGTAACCCATTTTTCCAACTTTTTACCCCCCCCCCCCTTCGTGACCATTCGTAGTACATGAGAAGACCCCCCCTCCCCCCTAGTTTTCACGTGGTAAATGATAAATACGATTTTCAATACTTTTTTGCAAAAACAGAGTTAAAAAATAATAATTTTGCTTATATTTGACGACTTGTGGCGCAATGGTTGCTAAAATATTGACTACGTGACAAAAACCTAAACCCCCCCCCTCTGTGACCAATCGTGGTGTTTTGAAGACCCCCTCCCCCCCCCCTAAATAAGGCACGTGGTTTTGGTATGTTCCCTAAGTGAAGATGTGGTCCAAGGTGGTAAGCACATTAACTTAGTAAAAGCCTATTCACTCTTTTCTTGAAGACATCCACATCATAGGCAGGCGGGAACGCCGATGAAGGCAATTTATTCCAGTCCTTGGCGATGCGTATAATAAATGACGAGGCAAACCGCCTCATCCTTACCGGCGGGATGTTCACAACAAAAGGATGGATCCCCGCCGTGCGTCGTGACGTTCGATGGAGAAATGGAGATGGGGGAATCAAATCAAACAATTCCTGTGCACACTCCGAAATGTGCCCTGTAGAAAACCGAGAGGCTGGTTACTCTACGCCTGTGCTCGAGGCTTTGCAGATTGGTCTCAACCAAATCTGGGTCACCAATGAGCCTCTTCGCACGCCTCTCCATCGAGTCCAAGGCAGAGGTGACATTTGGCTGCACCTGCCCAAATGTGCGAACAGTACTCCACAAACGGCCGAACCTGAGCTTTATACAAGGTTGCCTCGGTGTGAAGTACCGCCGCACCTTTGCAAGGAAACCAAGTTTCCTTGCAGCAGTCTTAGCCTTGGTCTCAATGAACCACCCAAAGTTGAGTTTCGAGGATATCTCTACCCTTAACAACTGAAGGCAGTCGGTATAATCCAAGGGCATATTCCGAAAAGTAGGAGCCAAGGTAAGCGGTCTCCTCTTGGCGGTAAATAGACACGTCTGCGTTTTAGCGGCGTTGAATCTCACAAGATTGGCTTCGCCCCACTCGGACACAGCCCGAAGTGTGAGATTCACACGAGCCACCATGGCCTCTCTTTGAGACTGAATTTCGTCCTGACTGGCCCTGAGACTTGGTAGGTATCTCTCTACCACTGTGCAATCGTCTGCGTACCCATAAATATCAGACTCAGAGCTTAAACCTTTTATACACGCCCAATCATGCTGTACGTCCCGCCAAGGCAATGCACGATGCACGATGCAAAAGTCATGAATAGGCTTGACGTACGTCGGTAATTATTATTAATTGTTTGCTGGATTTGCACGACCAATTTTCGTCCTGTTTTCCACGCCTTAGGAAATTTTCCCTGCTCGAGACAGGCATTCAGGAGTCTCCTTAGTCGCTACTCCAGGGACTCTGCGGCGTCTAGGGCGGAAACCAGCACTCGACCCGAAACACCATCGGGACCCGGGGCGGTATTTTTGGAGCGCAACCTTGCCACAGCGGCGCCAACTCAACTCCCCTCCCCCTCCTCTGTACAATGCTTCCTATCTCACTGTAGAATTTATGGATGGCCCCTTGTTGATTAACTAAATTCATCCCCGTCCTCGTGACTACCCCCCCCCCCCTCCCTCAAACAGTCAATTTAGTACTACACAAATCAAACCCTTTCATTTGATACCCCACTCGGGTATGTTAGTTGAATTCAGTAAATTCATCTCCTTCTTAACTATATGAATTACTATAACTACCCCACCCCCTTCAAACAGCCAATTTTGTAATACATAGAAATATGATGTTTCGTGGTGTTATTAAAATAAAAAATAATTAATTTAATAATTGGATCAAAATGTGGTAGTCAGCGTACAATTTGTGTAAATTTTTACGTAAAACACGCGAGCATCGCGGGAAAAAAAGTAATACGTCCTCACGCGCTGATAGCCTTGGCGGTACTGGTTTAATATATTTAATGCGGTCCATAATATAGTTCCGTTTGCAACTATTATTAACAAACGAAATCATTATTTTTTCATAAAATAAAATTTTGATTCTATAAAAGGATTAACTTAAGATTAATGTGTATTTTTTTAAATTTCCTTAAAATGTTTCTAATTAATAGAAAAAAATACTTACTTCGAACGAAATTACGTTATTTCAAAAAAAAATTCTGCTATATTTGGATAGGAATTTAAAAAACTGGCTAGGCTACTTAATAATAGACCGTATATTCATGTTATTTATATTTTTTAATGTTTGGAATATTTTGTATTTTCGTTGTAAAACGAAGACAAAAATCACTTGCTCGTTACTTTTCGGAAAAGAAGGGTTTTAAATAGTGGTGATTTGCCATTATTATAAATAATATGTTAAATTCGTCTGCGCTATCAGCAAGAACAAGAATTAGACTCTTATAGTTGCAAAAAACAAAGCTTAATCTCTTTATCCTGTTCACACAAACTGTGATTAAAATTGACCGAAATTGTTGATATCTCGGCACGGAGCCTTAAGCCATAAAAGTTTTGAATTGTTCCACGACAGTTTTCTAACCGCTTTATACGAGTATTTTGGCGATGTTCTGTAAATGGATTGTGCGGCAATAAATAAGGCACGGACACGCAATTGCGCGCGGTCGCCCGCCACTTGTCGTCGGAATGGCCACAAGTGACATACTGCCTTATTGGACACAGATACTATTTCACAGAGAAGTGTCTATAAAGTAGCCCACAGGTCAACATTAATTTTTATTATACGCTTTATATTACCTATATGATGAAGAATGAATGAAAAAACGAATGAATTAATAAATGTATAATACTTTCAATGAATGATTAAATGTATATTATATTTAAGTATAATAATTTAGTATAAGCTTCATCTCAAAACCTCTAAGTGTGAAATATGCATGTGTTTCTCTTTAAACACATCTATTGCCTTACCGTATTTGCCTCATAGTGACTGCTTCCATAACTTACGGTCTATCCAAAATGGATCCTGTTACTTTCAATTTAGTATCAATATTCCACTTTAACTGATTTGCGTAGGTAGGTACATATTGTTTTACGAGTATGTACCAATCTGTTATCCTTAAAATTTTAATTACGCTATTATTTTATCTTGAATTATGAGTTACGCCCTTTTCCATTAAACATTAGGAAAAAGATCGATAAGCGACGGAATGGCCCCGAGCTATCGTCCTTATTGCCCTGTTTAGATATTCGTCGCACGTTAACCTTTTTCTATATTGTTTTCTGTTTTTGATGGGAAATCACATCGAATATCACATTTGAATAATAAATTTTATGTTGGAAAATAAATATTTTTGACAGCACTATTGAAGATACTAATCTTTAGTATCATAATTCTTATTTATTTCAGATGTTTGTCGTATTTTTCATAACTTCATATTATCTGTCTGTATACCGATACAGCATTGCCAGCCAATGATCTTCTCTCTGTGAATGACGATCCTGTAGCCTAGTTGGTAGCGACCCTGCCTGCGAAGCTATGGGGTCCGGGTTCAATTCCCGGCAGGGGCAGATATTTATGTGAGAGATAAATATTTGTACTTTGGTCATGGGCGTTATTGTGATATGTTATGTGTGTGTCGTCCATGCCACCCGTGAGACACGTAAAAACCTTCTGCAGTGGTATGAGTGTTTAAACGTTTATAGTGTGCTTAATAAGGAAGCGGTTAGCCTGTAGTTTAAGATGTAAAACGGCGTCGGTAATTATATTTAACGCTTAACATTAATTTATTTAACGCTATACATTCACACCCCCACACTAGGATTCCCTGTGTCGTGTGTACCATGGATAACACACAAGTTTATACGGCAAAGACAAGAACACTCAGTCAGACCAAGAACAGTAATTCAAATTCATTGAAACCGCCTCGCTGGGAATTGAATCACCCTTGGAACGGCGCGGGTGGTCTTGATCGACCATGGGAAATAATTCTAAAGTTATCAATGGCTTATCTTACCAAAATTTGCTGACAGCTAACGATGGCTAAATTACAAGAGCACTCGCAAACAACGTTTGAAACGATAAAGAGGATCGATTCGTTAAACAGTATAGTTAATGAAAAGCTCGGTGCTACAAGTAAATGGTAAACTTTAACTTTGTTACTCCATCTCTATGTTCGCTTGCTATTCAACGTCATTAGAGTGCTTCTTCGCCTTAACTAATATTTATATTTTAGCTTTACTTTACATCTAACTAGATAAAGTTAAAAACGTGACTATTAGTTATGTGAAAGATAATCAATTTTGGGCATTGAAATATTATTACTAGCGTATAAAACCGACACCGCGAACATCATATATGTCCCAATGGATTGGCGCCACGTGGCTTCAATCTTCAATGGATTCGTTCGATTTTGAAAGGAGAACGGGGGCTCAATTTTGAAAATAGAACATCCCGGGTGGGACACACATTTTGTTCGAGATGTCTGTTCTATGACATTATACTTCAATGTTTTTGGGTCGAATAGTTGACAGACGGTACTGGACTACTACCTACTGGAAATTAGTTAGTAAATAAATACAATGCAATAAATCTATTTATTTCATGTTTACTTAATCTTTAGGATACCTTGAGTATAAACTGTAATAACTCTCAGCAGGTTTCTGTATTCCTATGTTTATCGTGACAAGCTTTATGCCCTTTTCTTTGTTTTGTTTGTTTGATGCTCATTTAATTATAAGTGATTTTACAGTAGCTACATATTTAACACGTGATACATGGATACTGTGATTTCTGAGAAAGACTATGTACTTACCACACTCGATGAAATCTTCATGACTTCACGATGGAGGGGGAACTCCCGTGGTCTAAGTTGTTACCATTATTAATCTGTGAACTTAAAAATTACTTATCTCTCCTTAACTAAAAGGCGTTCATTTCAATTTGGTTATTAATTAATTAATAAATCGCAAGGAGACGGCTTTGGGTTTTAGCACCAATTGAAATCGAATCACTAATTCAAAACGTCTAATTTCATTAATTAAAAATTCCCAGACAACTCCAATTCAATATCGTTAATATGATATGATGTTGAAAAAGCTCTCGGGGTAACCAAACTTGGGGGAACAGCGGGAAAGTTGAGGCCGGAAAGTTCTAGAAATATTAATATTGCCGTCTCCCCCACTTTGATTATGTTAGAAGGAGATGGTTATTCATCTTCAGAATCGTCATGAGTTTATCCAAGACAAATTGGATTAAAAAGTTTTATGTGAGGCCGAAGTACATTCGTTATTACAAATTCGTATATATACATATATAATCATATACCTGTTCTATTGTAATAACAGTATCGCTGTGGAAGGTGGCTTGAAGCAATGAGCAAAGTTTGCTCGCCGAGACCTTCCATTACGAAAGCGCGGGCCGGTTCTTCATATAGCTTGACAATGTACATATTAACTTACAGTCAATATTGTTTGGTGCTATTAGCCTATTGCTTACGTCAGCTGACAAATATGTTTTTTTAACGTGATAACGTTTATAAAGACGATGAGCCTGAGAGGCATTCACGAAAACCGAGTAACGTCACGGAAGCGCGCGCAGCATTAGAGAGAGAGGCACGCTAGACCGGCCGTCTCTCTCCCACTCAAGCGTAATCGGTCCGCTTGGAAGAAAATCTACAATAGCGTCATCTCTGTTTATAGGTATGAACTACTTGAAAGAACTTTACACAGTACATCGACTCGGACTTTAGTTGTAGTCAAGAAAATCACAGATATCGCGCAGCTTCTGATATTTAAAACGATTTAAACCAAATTTTCAACTCAAATATGTTTAAAATCGTATAGTTAGTATGAAATTTAATATTATAATCTAGCTAGATACGCGGGTCGCGGTGGCGCGTCAAGCCATGTTCAAGCTGACACAACTGGCGAGTAGCACCGCGGCTCCGTGCGTAGGGCTTCCATTACGTTCTTACATTACATTATTTATATCATAAATTATTCTTCTACGAAATAGACGTTATCACGTAAAACCATTGTCCGTAAACCGACTTTACAGACAACAAATTTTTATTTTTACAACTTTGTATTTATTTCTTCTGTTTATACTGTGAATTCTATAGTTTTTAGATCGTTAATTCTTTTTGTTTATTAAAAAGAGGACAACGATTTCTCAATAATTTCGGGATCCTATATTTTTGACATTAACACTCACAAAGAATAGGAAACTAATTACATAAGGCGTAGGGGTGAAAAAACCATTCTTAAATAACACACAATTAAATGTAGATCAAATGTACTGTCCATTCCAATATCATACATATATTGGGATCGGTGCATTCTTTGCAAAGCAAAAGCAAAGCAACAACCCATAATTGTCCCACTGCTGGGCTCGGGGTCTCCTCTCACAATGTGAGGGGTACAGGCCATAGTCTACCACGCTGGCCAAGTGCGGATTGGTAGACTTCACACACATTTGAGAACATTATGGAGAACTCTCAGGTGTGCAGGTTTCCTCACGATGTTTTCCTTCACCGAAGCAAGTGATAATTAACTTGTAATACGCACATAATATTTGAAAATTAGAGGTGCGTGCCAGGATTTGAACCCGGGCCCCCGCGTTCGGGAGACCAACGTTCTAACCACTAGGCTATCACTGCTTATATTGCTGCATTCTTTGTTCGGAAGACAATAATTTCTATCATTTCTCAAAAGAGACAGTTAATTAAACAAGTCTTTTCTAAATTGACTTCGTTTTAAAATTGAAAAAATCGTTACATGCCAGCAAGGTTGTAACTTATTTTTTTATCCGCCAATAAATCAGAATACATGAGTGTGATAATATATCATACCCATCACCACACATATAATAACCACCACATTATATATGTATAATGGAATAGACACATCCTTGATTAAGAATTCGATTTTTCGCTGGACATTGGTATTGAACTTCAAAACAATTAACGAATAGTTAACTTCCAGTTGGACGTTGTGTCACCGGCCCTGGAATCAAACGGCGCGCGAAGTTGTTGCACTTGTTAGACATCGATTCGGATGCAAATGCGGCGCCGAGCGCTCTCGTTCCTGTTCTACTAACGCCCTCCGCCCTCTGCTCTCCGCCCGCGCCGACCTCGCTGCTATACTCGTATGAGCTGTCTGAACTGTATTTAATAAGGTTAATATGTAATCTACTAATTTATAAATGTGAAAGTTTATATGGATGTATGTAGCTTCTTGCAGGCAAAGACTACTAAGCGGATCTTCATGTAGAACACAGGTAGGCCATGATCTGGAATAAGACGGTAGACAGAGTACATATTATCCCAAAAAACGCGTGCAAGGCCGGGGGCAGAGCACTAGTGGTTGTCAAATAAATAATAAATTAAAGAAATTATGTGGGGCTACAAATGAGGTGATTAAAGAGCTTTAAATAAAGGTATAATGAATGAGACTGTTCTGTATCAAAAGGCTACGTTTTGTGACTAGCCATAAAGGTTTCGGTATAGTAAACTACTATACTAATGATTTATCATTACCATAATATTACATTTTGCTGGTTGTGCATGTTGCAAGGATCCGCAAAGTAGACTAATATTATCGCCTGAAACTATGAATTATAATTTATGTTTCTACGAAAGGTTTTGATGACCTTTTAGGCATTCAAAATTAGATATTTAGAAATGTAGTTCCAAAACTACTTACTTCGAATTTGGTAGTAAGTACGAATTAACTATAAACTCTTACCTTACCCACAAAAAGAGGGTACATATATAAAAATTGGCAGTAACATAAAATAAAAAAGTATATTTTTTATATTTTAGAACTGAGGAACTAAGATATTTCCTGTTCCAAATAGTTAGTTTATAGGTAGCCACATTGGGACACTAGCGACCGACAAGATAGTGGTTGTACAAACTGCCCCGTGGGGACACATTACCCTTACAGCTGGGTCAGGTTGGGTCACCAAAAATACAGCCCCAAAACAGCACTTCAGACTCTTCGTAACACTTTTCTAGTAACGTTTTTATTGGGTGACTTTTTTACTTCGAGATAATGTTAAAATCGGATCTCACTATATTGATGAAGGTTTCAGGTAATAAAATAAGTTTTCAAGTAATCAAAACTGTCTCGAGTAATGAAGACTGAAAATTTTCTATCTATTAAAATCATTCGCATTTAGGCCGTGGAAGTACTTGATGTAAAATGAGTGTTATAAATATTTCAGACTTAGAAACAACTTTATAGATCGTAAAATGAACTACTACTCTGAAGCGCTCATAGCCGGCGCGGCGGCTTGCGTCGATTCTAAGTGGTCGGTAGTTGAATGGGTGACAGCTAGTAGCACAAAATTCTTGAGCGTTTACGTGCCCTGTACGTAAAGCCGTCGGTTCCGGTTGTTATCATAAGATAACAGTCGTTATGACATGTCGGAGCCCTCAAGTGGTTTGAAAACTTCCGACACTTGGATTGACCACTAACCCCTCCACCAATCCGCACTGGAGCAGCGTGGTGGAGTAAGTTCTAGGTCTCCTCAAGAAGAAAGACACGTTCCCAGTAGTGGGCCATTAATGGGTTGAAGCCAAAATCAACTACGCCCGCATTAGGTTGATGAGAAATAATCCTTCCAGTAAGAAATCGATGCTATAATAATAAATAACATAATCAACAGGTCTAAGGTCTGTTAATAAGTCATATTGAATTGAACTATTTTACCAAGAAGATTGAAATACACTGTTTATTGCGTTTACGACAAGAAAAAACTTCCATCTTATCTTTTACAAGGTAAGAAATCAAGTAAGAATATAATACGTATACGGAATGAACGCGGGATAAATTGAACACAGGCTTGAATGAACTCTGGTTCGAATGGTATGAATGTGAGCAGCCAGAACTCAGAACTGGGGGCTTACCATGAACTCTTATAACAGGCCAATATTAGCCAATAATTGAGCTGTCCTGCTATATCCTACCATGACCTAGCTAAAGCACAGGTCAGCCAGTGATCACGTGACCGTAACAGGACAGCGGTCACGTGACTTCGATAATCTTCTTCTGCCCTGCGATTTGTGTACCATGAAGCGATTGTTGACGTATTGATGTCGGAAAGCGGCCTTTGTCAACGTCAAAATATTACAGCCTACCGAAAGTAACTTTAATTGTCCTGTTATGGCTATTTCGTTTATAATTTCTTTATACCGTAAGTTATTGTTATATAAAACAGTTTAAATATAAATTTATGATATTGAAGAACATTAAGTATTTGGTAAATATTAGCTATCGACCAATCTGTTTTGCCTACAATCTAATCTCTACAAGCTGTTTCCAGCTGTTGTTTGTTGTTGTTGTCTCGAGAAACACCTTGCTAAATACACCGAAAAGCATCAGCCAATAGAGCAAGCAGGATTTATAAGTACGTATTCAACTATAGACCACATTCAAAAATATTACATCATGGAAGGCAGCTATAGGCAAGAGAACCAGAGGCAGAACGGCCGGGTGGCCGCGGCGGAGAGATGGCTCGACGAAATTTTGTAAGCAGCGGGAAAAGAATGGATTGATAAAGCGAGTGACAGAATTATGTGGAGAAAAATGGAGGAGCCTTTACTCTATAGAGATAGTATAATATAAAAAAGTAATATAAACAAAGAAATATATAATAATGATTATTGAATTAAATTTAGCCAAGAATTAAGATAAGGGAAAGGATTAACGAACCCTAAAAATTGCTTTAACTTTAAGTTGAAGACTTTTTATATATTTAAATAATTTATTTCGAAATCACAGATATATTCTCCAGTTTTATTATTTGTATAGAATATAGATTGCATTGCAGGCTTTTTAGTCGTTATGAAATTGTAAATTGAATTTTCTATTTAAGAAATAAAAAGGTCTAATTATTACTTTTATTACTATAGTATATTTTTATAAACATATACCATATATTTTATATAATATGTGGAAGAAAAGGTATTATATGATAATGGTTATTCAATAATACTCTGTTTGCTTTGCACCAAGTTATGTATATTTTCAGTTATCCTAACGTTCACATCGATAACAATCTCTACTACTCCGTGATCAATGGTAGAATTAGAATATCCTACGTATTAGGTATAATGTTCTAAATAAAGTGACATATTCCATATTCTAAATATTTAGTTTTTCTTCATAACTCTTCTCGTATGACATCATCAGCATCTGTATCAATCGATCGTTGTAGAACCAAAGAGGTCGCTCGCCGGCACGGCTATCCTGACGTGCGCTCGTCCTCGAGCGCCTCCGCCCTCATGTCTCCAGTGGACCCCTTTGATCGTTGGGTGCTCGTCATCGAACGCATTTACTTCTGATTTACTTCCCATCTCCAATCCAATTCAACATAAATAACATATTATCACAGTAGGTAAATATCCGCCTCGACTTGTACATGACCTACAGGCATTCATGAAAATGAAAATGCACCACCATCACAAAATAAATATCTTTCATTTCTTTGAAAGTACATTAAAACATTCAAAATTGCACTTAACAATTTTAAATTATCGCTCCTAAATCACACATTTTATTAGACATTTGGACATGTCACTGTGTCAAGTGTCAAGTGTTGTAAGATTACGTTCAAAAATGTAGGCATCACATAGTGATAATTTTTTTGGTAATCTTAGAGAAAGAACGGTTTTTAAGCTTAATAAATAACGACCGTTAAGTTTCTTTAACAAATCTCAAAATCTTCGATTGAGATTGTTATTTTAAATTTTTAATAACATCAATATTACTCATTGATTTGAAAACCGGTAAACCGATAAAACGCTCTATTTCCGAACTTAAGTAAAACAAATTTTGTACCGTGCACAGAGTACTTAAACACTACGTTGTACCGCGCAGGTCATAGACTAAGATGCCGGAAAGAAGTAGAGGCATTGCAGGCCATCAGGTGAACGTTCATGGTACGAAATTCACTCCTGTCAGGTTTTAGCTACAAGCTGACCTGTCCTGAACATGACACGTTTTATTAGAGTTCATGGTAAGGCACCTGATCAACAAAACGCGAGAATGAATGAAAAGCTGGCTCGAGTGAATGCAGGCACGAATGAACGGGGAAATAAATGAAAGTTTACTCTAATGAAAGCGAACTCGAATAAACCTAAACATGAGTGATATTGGACACAAATAAACGTGGATATGAATGAACATGGACATGATTGAAAATAAACACCAATAAAGGACACAAACGAACATGGACTCAAATGTACATGGACTTTAATGAACATGGATACAAAAGAACATGAAAACAAATAAACTTGGTCATAAAGTAACACGTGGTGGTAGTATTACGAATGACGGCAAAAATTATCGGATGTTGGTTCGTATAATCCATTTTTGTTAGACTAGTATTATTAAGTAAGCAATTTAACAGGGTCTTTTGTCGTAATTAAAAATAAGGCAATCATAAAATTAAAAGAATTGAAAGATAAATTTTAGTATCATATCGTACCTACAGAATAAGCATTATGTGAGATAAATATTTTTTTATCTTAATTTTTTTATCTTAAATATTTTTTTATCTTGATATGTATGTATTTATAATTTTAATTTCTTACGACATTATTTAAAATATACGTCCCGCCACAAAGTCTGTTAACGTTCTGTATAATTTTGTTGGCGAAATGAATTTACCAATAAACTTTATCTATGGGCGTTTCGTATGGTTACGCTGACATCACGCCAGGTCGAGGTACACTCCTCCCATACCATGTTCCTTCGCTAATTTACATTTCTTCCCCTAAAATCAACAAAACCTCCTTTTTATATTCTCTCGGCCTACCTCAGCAATTGCTTCTCTTTTGTTTATTTTTCTCAGCGTAAAGATACACCGTCCAAAAAGTTTAACTTTATTTTATTCTAATATTCTTGTATGTATAATATACATTTATTCTGTGTACTTGTATTTGTACCTATTTTATTTTTAAGTGTAGATATTATGGAGGACGCTCTAATTGTGTCAAAGTCGAAATATAGGTAAAAAATACAGTGATTTACTAAAAGTGTAAAATTTACACTGAAATCAAACTTACCCGGACTAACCATAAGTTTTGTATTTAGCTATTAGTTGGTGAAAAGTATCTGTCTTCACGGAGGCATAAATAATATAATCAACTGAGAAAAACTGAAACTTTTCAACTTTTTGTCCTGTGATACTAAGCATTAATTGCGTTGCTGAAATACATAAATAATAGTCGCATGCACAAAAGGAAAGCTTTACAAAACTTCAATATTTTCTCTTTCGTACTCAGAGACATTTTGTTTATAACATAAATATGTATAACTGTGCCCTGCGGTTTGACTCGCGTTAATTTGTTGAAATGGGAATTAACTAAATGTGTTGAAAAATTGTTATTGTTACATAGAAATACTAAATGCAAGTTTACTTTATGTGCTTTTCCTTATTCCAATGAGTTTAGTGATAAACAAAATAATTACATTTATAAGTTAAACCAGAAACTGTACAATTTGACATACCATCATAATGATGCAATAGTTTATTTTGACACTAATAAATATATTTTTTCTTCCTTTAAATTAAGTGGAAATAAAATGTACTTACCTTTAAAGTATCGAAGACATATAGCTAAACTGTTAGCTTATAATTTAACAAATGATAATGTTACATGTGTAACAAAGTCTATTGACCCATTTTATATTGATTGTGGTAGTACTACCACTATTCCTATAGTTGACAAATGTACCAGCTCAGGTACATTAATTAATACTTTAAACTAGATTTAATGACAACGGATAAGCACTTTAATATGAATATTGTACATCAAAACATACAGGGCTTATCGGGCAAAGAGTTAGAAATTGAATTATTTGTTAAAGATTATAATGTACATATTCTATGCATTACTGAGCATTGGTTAACAAGTGTAAGAAATAATATTAATGTATTCAATTACAGTTTGTTAAGTGCATTCTATAGAGAGACTGCAATCCATGGAGGATCACTAATTTTAGTGCACAGCAATATACCTTGTAAAGATCGAAAGGACATTGTTAGTCTTTCTATTGAGCGCACTATAGAGCTAGCCTGTGTGGAGCTGGAGCGGTTTATTATAGTCTGTATATATCGCCCCCCCTCTGGGGATTTTTGCCTATTCGAAGATACTCTAGAGGATGTCCTTAAACGGTTATTTGTGTCGAAAAAAGAATTAATAGTTTGCGGTGACTTTAATGTTGACATTTTAGTAGAATCTTCTATAGCTGCTAGGTTACTCGCATTGTTTAAGTGTTTTAATTTAAATCCTTCGTTTACTGAGCCTACCAGAATAACTGCAACTTCACGTACTTGTATCGATAATGTATTTTGCAATTGTGAGATATTAGACAAAGAAATACTTAGCAAGTTGAGATCAGACCACTGTGGGCAAAAAATAGCGGTACGTAACAGCCACGATATTAAGAAAAAAATAATAAAATATAGACCCGTGACAAAGAGAAAAATATCACTTTTTAAAGAAAAAATTCAAACAAAATTGCGTAAATCAGTGTATTCTCAAAATGGTCATCCTATTAATCTTTACAATACATTGTCTAAAAATATTAATGACGAGTTTAATCGAATATTTCAATTCAGATACATAGAAGAAAGTAAAAATAGTAAATTTAGCGACTGGGCTACTGTAGGTATTTTTAAAAGTAGAAACAAATTATACGAGCTTTATGACGAAAAACAATATAATTTTTCTCCCTCATTTCAGGAATACGTAAGAAATTACTCGAAAATTTTCAAAATCATCTGTACTCAAGCAAAGTCAATGTACATAAAGGATAAAATAGTTAATTCGGATAATAAAATAAAAACCACCTGGGATATCATTAAAAATGAGACCGGCAACTCTAAATCTTGTGACTTTAGTTATGAAATAATGATTAATGGAAACAAAATCACTTCTGATAAAGAAGTGGCAAGAGTTTTTGAAGAGTTCTTCCGCAACATTCCCGTTAAATTAACTAGTACACTATCCTCTTCTTCAACAGAAGCATTTTATCTGTTAAGAGATAATGTTAAGGAATGCAATGTGGTATTTGACTTTAAGCACATTACAATCAGGGACATAATTAAAGTTTTCCAGTCTCTGAAAGTAAAAAGTACGGGTGATCTCTGGGGTATTTCAGTAAAAATAATTCGTCACATAATAGATATTATAGCTCCTTGTTTAGTTGTAGTTTTTAATAAATGCATAGATCTTGGTGTATTTCCAGATCTAATGAAATGCAGTAAAGTTATACCATTATTTAAAACAGGTGAAAAAACGGATATTAATAATTATAGGCCAATTTCTATATTACCAACACTCAGTAAGATCTTCGAAAAGATCATACTGAATCAAATGCTAACCCACTTCAACAATAATAATTTATTACATCCGGAGCAATACGGTTTTACTAAAGGCCGTAGTACAACAGATGCCGGAGCCAGGCTCTTAAAGCATATATATGAAGCATGGGAGTCGTCGCAAAATGCTATAGGTGTATTTTGTGATTTATCAAAGGCGTTTGATTGTGTTGAGCACGATACATTAATATCTAAACTTAGTCACTATGGCGTGAAAAACAAGGCCCTTAGCTTGCTCGCATCTTATTTAAGTAATAGGATACTAAAGGTTAATATAAACGATGAAAAGTCATCAGGGTCACCTACTGTGATGGGTGTTCCGCAAGGCTCGATCTTGGGCCCTTTTCTTTTCCTGGTGTATATAAATGACTTACCACATTATGTTAAAAACCATGCGAACATTGTGCTGTTTGCAGATGATACATCATTAATATTTAAGACTGATAGGAATAAAAATAATTTTGACGATGTTAATAGTGCTCTGTCGCATGTCTCACATTGGTTCACTATAAATAATTTACTTTTAAATGCAAAGAAAACCAAATGCTTAGAATTCGTGTTGCCAAATGTAAAAAAAGTAAATAAATCTCTTAAATTAAATAATGAAACATTAAATATAGAGAAATCCACGGTTTTTTTAGGGGTGACCTTGGACAGTAAACTGCAATGGGGCCCGCACATAGCATCTCTCACAACTAAACTTGCTAGGGCTGCTTATGCTGTTAGAAAAATAAGGCAGCTCACTGACGTCGACACTGCTCGGCTTGTTTATTTTGCATATTTCCATAGTGTTATGTCTTATGGCATTTTACTGTGGGGCAAAGCAGCCGGTATAGAACAAATTTTTGTATTACAGAAAAGAGCGATTAGAGCTATTTATAAACTAAAATCAAGGGAGTCCTTGCGTGTCAAATTTAAACAAATAGGTATACTTACAGTAGCTTCCCAATATATTTATAATAATTTAGTGTTTATACGGAATAACATAACTGCATATAAACAAAATTGTGATTTTTCAAATCGTCAAACAAGAAGGATGCATCAATTGGCTACCTCTTCGTACCGTCTTTCTAAAGTGCAACGTTCTTTTATGGGACTAGGTATAAAATTTTATAATAAAGTCCCAAAACAAATACATGACTTACCGGTGCAATCTTTTAAGAAACGTGTAAAGGCTCAGCTCTTAGGCAAGGGCTACTATAGCATAAATGAATATTTAAATGACAAGGATGCTTGGAAATGACTAGCTAGGCAACCAGTTCTGCACAGGTTAAAGAATACCTATTTTTGTAATAGATATAAGTTTTATTTTTAAAAGATGTGCTGAGGAGTTTCTTTACGGCTTTTCTTCTCCTCCATGACAAAGCACCTTTCCGAAAAGCTAGTAGATTAAAAAAAATGACGTGCATAAGAGTATCAGTGATACCTACATGAATAAAGATTATTTCATTTCATTTCATTTCATTTCATTTCATTTCATTTCATTTCATTTCATTTCATTTCATTTCATTTCATTTCATTTCATTTGTTGAAAAAACTAACTAATAAAATACATATGATGTTATATAGCCTAGAGTGTTCCTCGATAAATGGACACGCCTCGCCCCTCAGTAATGGAAGTATAGCAAAAACAATGCAGCGAACGTGTTAAGTTAGTATTTTAATACCTTTACTTTCTAATGAATAATACGTTCTTTAATATAATAAAACCTTTCTTTGTTTGCTAATTTAACCGCATGTTGTAAATTGATGATTTTATCGTAATACAAGCTATATATATAACATTGGACTATTTTGCTGTTCATTTTGTAAAGACCATGCCCTGAGAATCAATTTGTGGAGGAATCTACAGCCTCACAAGTTTTCAGGAAGAGAGTGTATAAGTATTATCCTTTTACTAAGTTAGTGGGCTCACTTCAATTCATCTTCATTAAACTCATCGCCACTTTAAGGTGGGATTGTTGACAAGTATTATTGTGCATAGTATAGGAGATATATTTTAATTTTGTTAAACTTTTATCACGAGAAATGTGAAAGGCGCAACAACGTAGCCTACTTTTAACGAGCAGGATATTAATTTGACTAATTAATGTCACGCTAATTTATGAGAGAATTGTCGAGGAATGCTCCGTGTAATTACTTTACGGAGAATAAATTATTGTTTCTTGTTTTTCCTTGCTTATTTTTGTAAGCAATTTTGAAGCTTATTTTGTTTGTAATGGTTTTAAAGGGTTTTTAAAATAGTTTTGTAATTTTTAGTAAGGTTTTATAAAATGATTTGGTAAAAATAGATTTAAATATTTTTAGGTAATAAAGATTTAAGTATTGCCAGTAATTACTAATATCCTTTAGTACCCATGTTTCATGTCACATTAAAATGTGTATTATTTACGATTAGTTAACTTGAAGTAACATAATTACCTACTATAACATTATTATTTATTTTTATTTTATAAGAAACATTCTGAAGATAACAAGTCGTAGCACTGCGCCTACGGCGGCGGCTTTTCGTAGACAGGCTCGTAGCTACTGATAATCACATAATTTTATTATGGTGTGGATATAATGCATTTCATTTTGGCAAAATACTACTACCAGTATGTTCTTTTGAGAACATCTTTGGTCGTCCACGTAAACTTTTAATTATAATTTATTTTAGTCCATGAGACAGTTAAAATTAAAATAAAAAAGGCAAAAGGCATTCCGGGAGTGCCGTCAGAAGTGAAAACTTCAACAATTACGTGTGTATTTTTTTAATCAGCAGGAAATACTGTATTGTGTAAAAAATACTTTTAAATGAAGTGTTTTTTTATTCATTATATTTTTAGTGAGTACACACTCCGCTGAGTACACACGTCGAATGAGCTGCCAGGAATATTTAGAAATGCCTCGTCACTCATGATGTCCTAGTAGTTACTCCTAGTAAAAATTATTTAAAATTGTGACTGTGATGTTTACTCAATACGTTCAGTCGAACCTCCTCTTCACACATGATGTCCTGGTACTCTTAGTACAAATTCAAAAAAAATGAAAATAAATATACAGAGGTCGAGGTGTCGGTAACGGTGTCGCGAATTGAATGGTTTATTCCCATCTCAAAAATCCCAACGCGCCTAATGTTGCGTCCACACGTATTAAGTAGATAAGTAAATTTTAACTAAATTTTAAGTAAAAAGTGCTCGTCCAAACGTGTTAAGTGATAAGCCCCGCCCACCTACTTAACAGAAAAATAGAAAAATTTCTAAATTATTTGTTTACTTGTGTACTAAATTACGTAACTACTTAACTACTAAAATGTCCGTTCACACGTATTAATTCACTTAAAATTTAGTTAAATTTTAGTTAACTACTTATCTACTTATTACGTGTGGACGCAACATTAAGAAGTTTTCACTTCAAAAAGTTAGTCAGTCAAATAGGTATCATTCATACACATACACATACAACCTCAATACATCCCTTTCCTTCACACTGTATGCTTTGAAGCTTACAAAACATTGAACTTAATTTTAACCCTCAAAAATAAACAGAACCCATTGTAAACAGGTATCCGCAAAACTCAAAACGCTGTAAAAGGTCGCAAACTCTATAAATAATGTTGTAAATGAACAAAACGGGTATGTCAAACATGAAACAACTAACATTTTCAAACCGTCAATTCATATGTGCCGTTTCATGTACAAAATAATGAATAACTAAGCGTTTGTTTTACGCCTAGACCGACTACATGATAGAGGATGTTCAATTTATTGGTTGATAAGATTTGTTTTTCTATGTGATGAGATTTGACACTGAACCTACGGTTCTCCAGTCAGCTTCTGCTGCTTGCAATTTCTTTCAATAATAAATAACAGTAGATCATTACGTTGAAAACTATCATAATTGTTAACCTCAATTTCATTTGTGATCTATTTAATTGAATATAAATTAAGTATAAAAGTGAAAGTCTGTATGCACGGGCGTAGGTTAGTAGTTTTAGTTTTTGGGTTCAAGAAAAAATACATAAAATAACCCTTATATTCATAAGAAAATTGAGAATTGGGGGAGTCCTGCTCGTAAAGGGAGTCCTTTTTTGAGCAGTGTTTATTGTTTCAAGAGATCTAAAGATAAAATGTATGGGGTGAATAGTATATGTTAATATACGAGAAATGTGGAAGACGCAACAACGTAGCCTACTTTTAACGAGCAGGATATTAATTTGACTAATCAATGACTAGTTCCTTTCCTTTTTGAACCCCCAAACCCCCCCCTGGCTACGCCCATGTCTGTATGGATGTTTTACTTTTTCACGCAGAAGCTACTGAACAGATTTTTTTGAAATTTAGCACACCGTTAGACCTTGAATAACATATAGTTAGGGTACTTATTTCCCAGAAAACATGGGCAAAGCCGCGGGCAGAGGCTTGTAAATAATACTTTGTTTGTACGTACATTTCCCAACACCCTGTGTTACGTCGGAGCGTGTATTTGCGAGGGGCGAATGTTTGAGCTCGTAGAATGTTCTATTAAAAGCCTGTTAATCTGAGCTGGCGGTCACGGACTCGATACCGCTAGTTTCAATGCATTTTGTATGAATATTTGTTAATCTTTCAGACAAAAACTATGTATTTCATGAAACTTAGCACGCACATTGACCAATAACCTGGAAAAGGACATAGGGTACGTACTTTTTTGTGCTCTTAACACGTTTTTGAGGTGCCCCCTTTCTTCGTCATTTATAATGTTAACGAAGGACTGGAATAAATTTCCCACGTCCGGTGTTCCCTTTCGGTTCGCTAAATACGCTTTATCTACTGTGTTTTGATATGTATTATTCGCGTTGACTCTAAAAATAAATTAATCACATACACCTTCAGTCCAATAGTCGATATCCAAGAACAATGTTGTTTTCTGAGCTGCAGGCCTATTATGAACTTTTATAAAACCATTCATGTTCCAGGCAATTCATTTCTCGGAATTTAAACGACTTATGATTGGCTAAAAAGTGTCACGTGACCGCTTTCGTAATACGAATTTGACGTTTACACTGGAACTTGGCTGGAATTAAGAGTTCTTAATAGACCGGCTGGTTGTTATCGTTCTGTGAAGCCTGCCTGGCTAGTGATAGGTACCTCTTGCTTAAATCAGCCACCAAACGACTTTCCGGCTGATCCCTTGGGAGAAAGTTCTTTCTTTCTATCTTTTTGAAGTGAAAACTTCTTTAGGCGCGTTGGGCGTTATTGAGGTGGGATAAAACCAACCAGTTCGCGACATTATCATCATTTTAATCGACAGGTACTTGTGGCGCTATCTCTGAGAGAAGTATAGAACTATAGTTGCTTAATTTACAGCTCGTATTGATATCAAAATTGTAGTTTTCATATACTCGTATTTTACGAAGCGTTAGTAGCTTAGCTTAGCGTAAAAAACACTTCATTCAAAAGTATTTACTGCACAATAAAACATTTCCTGATGATTCAAAAACATACACGTTCATGTTTTCACTTCCATCGGATTACTATTATAACTCACCGCCTTGCATATGACTGAGGAAGAAAAATACCGTGCTGGATTACGTAATACTTGTATTTACAAGCTACCACGCCCATCCACGACAAAAACCATGCTGTTTCTGTTTTTCTGTCCGGACGTTACTGGCAGAAAACAGCATGGTTTTTGACGTGGATGGGGGTGGTAGCTTGTAAATACAAGAATTACGTAATCCAGCACGGTATTTTTCTTCCTCAGTCAAATACAGGGCGGTGAGTTGTGATTAAGAAAGAAAGAAAGAAACATTTATTCCGACACATGAGAGAGACACATTAGCGATTAGAGTTGTGTGCATTGTTTTTTTACTTGGTTGGCAACCTATCAGTGATACTTGACTGATGTCTATAGGTGTTACTGGTATCTATGGCCACTTCCCACCAGGTGGATCCTCACCTCGTTTGTTGGCTGGAAACATAAAACGGTTACATTAGGATACAGGTACTTTACAAAAATCAGTAATTCAGTTAGCCCTCGTTAACATTCAGGGCCATAACAGCCCGGGGGCACGTTGGGGCTTGTTATGAGTCGTTATGAATTTTTACTGTTATCGTCCTCGCCCTGTTTACAGCCGTTCACATCTTAATGCGATATCTCAGGTGTTGACAATTGTTCGGGTTTTGGTTTAACGGGAGTCAGCTGATACCTTATCTAAAGCTGTTGCTAGTGCTTAAGATATAAACAGTTCTCGTAGTGTCGATAACTTGGTGTGTTATTTATTTTTAAATGTAAATGGCCGAGTGAGAAGACGAGCTTGTTGGCAAGTGAGTCAGTTACCAGTCAACCTTCTCATTCCATCAGTTGTGATCAATGATTATGCTGCGGAGAAAGAAATAAATAGCTTTCTAGCTCCCAGCCGGAACACGACGAGGTTTTTTTGGTCAGTAAAGCCAACTAAAAATAGTCATAATACAAATGTAGCTTTTTCATATGATTTGACATATTTTAGCATTTCAAACCGAATCTTTAGATTTTAAGACATTGAAGTATAATGTTATAGAATAGACATCTCGAACAAAATGTGTGTCCCGCCCGGGAGGTCCGATTTTCAAAATGGAGCCCCCGTTCTCCTTTCAAAATGGAACGAATCCATTGAAGATTGAAGCCACGTGGCGCCATTGCATTGGGGCATACATGGTGTTCGCGGTGGCGGTTCTACACGCTAGTAATAATACTTCAATGTCTTAAGATCGGTTTATTAATATGGGCCCTAGATGCTGATGAATTGAGCCTAACACCTTTCTCAAAAAATGCTAGTACCGCTTACACTCTGACAGATTAAGGGTTAAGTTAATATGAAAGCCGCATTCCCTGAAGACTTGAGTTCAGTAATTAATTATTTCTTTTCCTCTTTTTATCTTTTTGAAAAGACACATTCCGTTTTTGTTTCGCGCCTTCCCGTCTACAACTATAACTTGTTTAATGTTTTGTTTGTTAACAGAACGCAATAACTTCGTTTATACGACACTTGTTACGACAGACTACAAACGGAACACGGCTGGAAAAACTCGTAACAGCTTAACAATCTGTTGCTAGCGCGAAATGATTCGAGTTGGCGCGCAGCAGTTATATAGTGTCCGCTAGGTATTATATATTTATACGCTAAGTTCAGTTACTTTAGACAAAGTTTTGGAACGAAGTTCCTTATCGCGCGTTGTGAAAGGGGGCTAGCGGAAAATTACGACACTTTTTGATTTTACGAATGACGACACTTTTTTTGAAGTGATTCAGTGAGTTTTACAGGGATGGCGCTGTACTGTACAACTTTCTGCTAGCGTGATTAATTAAGTTTTACAAAGATGGCGCTGTACAACAAAACAATACTTAATCGAAAGGAACTTCGTTCCATCCGGGTGTCCCTTGACACCTCTCATGTTTTTTTTGGCCACAATTTCAAGGGATGGGTGAATGTTTTTTAGTACTTAAGTCCTAAAACGCATTTATTTAGTACCTACCCTACCACTCGCCGGCTTTCTGGATACTTTATTAATCCCTTTTTCTTAATCTATCAATAAACTTTCGGATACACGATATTATGTGAGCAAATCTTTTACAAAGTGAAAAGCAAATATGTAAAGTGTATAAAGCCATTATGTTTGATAATTAATCACATTTTTCACGCCCTTAATCAAAATACCTTAAAATAAAGCCAATTTCTGTTGGAAGTTAATTAAATTCACCCATGCGTATCTACAAAGCCGTGCTGTATGATACGAGAGAGTTAAAATGCCCTAGGTTATTCCGTTATTCTATTTTCCTCGAAATTCGCAAAGATCATCAGTATTTCGGTATAAATTCATAAGTTACTGAACGAAACGAAATTACATTTGCGTTGGGACGGAACGCTGAGTAATTATAAAACATGGCGGAAATACTAAGTTTGAATTTGGAACTCTACGTGACAACCTTGTATGAGCTTGCTAAATTATTCATTTTTAAAATGTTAACTGAAAATATTTTTAGGCGTGTTCGAAAAATATATTAGTTAGTACTGAACCAGATAATAAAAGAAATTAATGTCTAGTGCAGATTATAGTTTCATAGATCGAAATACGAATTTTAATTAATTTTTACTTTACTTTTAAGTATTTATTTTTATTTTATATAGTGTAAATATTATGTTGTTATTTAATTTTTTTCTTAGTTAATGTTATTTTATTACACAGTTAGTCGTTTCATATACATTCAAGATACAAGCTTCTAATGAAGACTCGATACCATGAAGGGTTCCATGCTCGAGACAAGGAGGTACAATAGACAAGTAGCCAAAGTAGGAAGGAAGAAAAATTGACAGACTATTTATATAAATGTCCACAGCGTACTTTGGAGTCACCACAGACTCGAAAACTTTTACACAGTAGATAACAATAACTTGAAAGTGTACACAAAGGATTACAAGAGTAAGTTATATTCAGCAATTTACCTTTCTTTCATGTTCATCAGATTTACACGTAAATTAACAACAATAATATGTGATTCATGGTGTTAAATGAGATGTTAAGCATTATAATGACAATGACACCAAACCCTTAAGTCGTCAAGAGCATGAGCCGTGGGTAAAACCCTCATTAATACACGGGATTAGGGAGTTACGGCATGGTACATTTTACTTGTGAATTTATATCCTTATCATGGGATCAATGACCGCTCATTTATAGTACAGAACCCACGTAGATTAAATCCTCGTTTACAATCATGACCAATGATATTATATATTAAAAAGAGGCAGATATGTCATAAGCGCGCGCGTTGTGTGACTCAAAAAGTTCCCAATTGGGAACTCTTATTCAGGTGAAGAAAGAGATAGCGATGTAGTTTTGACGCGAGAGTGATAAAGACGTGCGATAAAGAAATAAAGCGTGCCTTCCGGATATCGGAACATATTTTTCGGTTGATTTGTAAGGGCATAAGGTATCTATATTTATTTAAACATCATTGATCATGACACTATGCTTGGTTTTGTAAGTTAGACTTAGGTTTTTTATTAGTTAGTCATGAAACTTATGAATAATTCATGGCAGGTATTGAGTATTCAGAATAGTCTATCCCATCCATCCTTCCATCAGTCCTTGGAGGTTCACTGCTGGACATAGGTCATTTCAGAATAGTATTTGAAAGTAATCATTATTTTTAGATGTTCATGTCACAGGTATTATTTTACCGAACTATATTTGGCCGATTTACAAAATAACTTTTTCATATTGGCCGAAGCCTCTTTTGAACTTTTTTCACATGAAAATTTTATTTTGAAACGTCCGGGTAATGAAAAAAATCGAATTGACATTAGGTCAACTGATACAGTGGCAGATGTGACATAGATGAAGTAAAAAATAAAACTAAAAAAGGTGTGTGTGCGATTCACACACGATAGAAGTGAAACTAAACAAGATATAAAAAACCCCTCGACAACAACACGTAAATTATTAAGTGCCATCTAGCAGCCGTCTTACACAAAATTACTGTAGCGCGCCATCTAGCGACTAATTAAGAAACAACAATCGGTCGGTCGATCGACAGATATTACTTAAGCAAGCTTGACAACGAAAATGAAATTCTTATTTTTTGTTGATAAATTCTTTGAAAATATTTAAAAGAGCATTTGAAAGTATTTAAAAACAGTATAAAAACAGTAGATATAAAAATAAAACTAAAAAAAAAAATACTGAGAGACGCAAACCTGCGCATCAGGTATTGTGTATCTACGTCCTGACCATTGAGCTACGGAGAAGTTAGATTCAACGATGAAATTAGCAGTTATATTATATGCATGCTTATAGTATGTATATTTCTGTCTCATTCTTTCCTGGCTTCATCCTACATTTTTGTATTTGTGTCTCTTACCTGTCGTTTTTTCCGTTGCATCCGGTTTGAAATCACAACGATTCTAAAGAAGTTTCACTTCAAAAACGAAACAATAATACATACTTGAAAAGTTTTCGGTGAAAAGAAATTCAGTCAAATATTTTTCTACCTTATGATGACAGGTACCCAAATGCGTTAGTATTTTTTATTTAAGTATCCAGCGAGCCTCCTAATGGAAATTGGTCTCCGTCAGCCATGGCCACGAAAAGGAAAGGAAACAATAGTACATTAACGATGCATTACAAATGAAAGAAGACAAAAGAAATAAATAAATCATTAGCGTTGTAGCTAACCTAAATAAAACTGCACTGGTAAATATTAGACGAGAAAAAGCTGGTACTTTATTGTCACCGTAAAATTCCCATATTATCTCATTGAAGTACTATTACTAGCGTATAGAACAGACACCCCGAACACCATGTATGTCCCAATGCATAGGCGTCACGTGGCTTCGATCTTCAATGGATTCGTTCGATTTTGAAAGGAGAACGGGGGCTGAATTTTGAAAATCGAACCTCCCGGGCGGGACACACATTTTGTTTGAGATGTCTGTTCAATGACATTATACTTCAATGTATTATCTGTATATTTACTGAGCTTAGATTTTAGCAATTAGGACAAAATACTATTGAATGTGGCGTTCCGCAAACGTCGCGCCTGGCTTCCTGTGTTCTAAATTCTAATAACAAGCTAGCTTTGATGCAAGTGACGCGCGGTAACATTGTACACGGTAACTTCGTCCAGTGGTATGATTTCATGATAATTCCGTGATATAAACGTTGCTTTTGTAGAAATTTACATTTTAGACAGACTTTATTTCAATGTAAAAAGGCCGCAGTAATTATACAAATTACAGATTTTTTTTTATGCGGACAGAAAAGCGGGTTTGAAAAAGCTGAACGTGAAAATAATTTTTGCGAAGAGGGAGTAACTCACTCTAGTCATGAAGTAGGAGAATCCTAAGGGTTCAAACTAAACTAAATCAGTGCTTGTCAAAGCTCGGATATAGGAAAATTCAACGTGTTTCGTGTGTGCCGTCAAAGGGGCCGCGCAATGAGATTTGGGTACGTTACTGACAGTGACGCTGTCATCAAACAGTGAGGCGGGAAAATGTTTACACGTGAGAGATATTGTATATTTATAATGTAGGTATATGTAATAATTGCTCAATAAATAGAAAATATGAAATTTAGATTTTTATAAAAAGGAAACGTATCCATTAATGATAATGTTCTAATATTTTGACAACTTGTATTATTTGTATTAATCGTAATAGGAAACACTTGAAATATGGTAATATAATACGATATTATTGTACAATTAGATACACATAATATTATTGTACGATTTGGTAATAATATACAATATAAATAAAATTAAAATAAGTTATTTGAAAAATAGCAACGTTAAATGTCAACTACTTGCTAATTTTTAAAATAGGTCTTTATTTGTAACGGGAAGTTAAATTGTTTGCCGGTAGAAATATCTTAATTATTTTATAAAATACCATTAATTTTGATGATTTGGAATTGTTTAAAATCAGTTATTGAATTGTGTTTATTATTATTAGTATTTATTACGATCTTTTTACGTAGAATTACAAATTGCTTGTCTTGTATGTGGTATATCAGGTGATACTCGTAATTCTGGTGTGGGGGTAGATAGTTGGGTTGATAAAAGCGAGTGTTTGTAATTGTCTCGTTTAATTCAGTGTGTGAGCTGCTCTTCTGCAGAAGTTAAGTACTTTGTAATACTTTTATAATGTCACTCTGCCAGTCTATTTAATTATTGTTTAGTATCATTCTAATTAAAACGATTGTAGTGTCATAATGTTGTAAAGCTATACTGGAAGCCAGCTTTCAATTCAATATTGTCGTAGTGTTTGTTCCATTTTAAAATGTGTAACATTGATACAGATGTGAAATGTGGAATGATATAATTTTACTGCGGTAATCTTGTGCTGTTTGGGGTTTCTTTCCCCTTAGTTCTTCCCCAACGACTAAAGCACATTGCGAACTAAGGGTTTCAATAAATTAATTGCCGCAAATATGTGTAGGTATCATTTACATACCTCCATAATAATATGAAAAAGTTACATTATCATGAAATACAACTAGTCATTGTGCTTTTTTTGGTTTACCTTTATTAATAATAGTACAGGTTGCAAATATTTGTCGATTCTCGCTTTATAACATGACTTCCAATTTATATTTCTTGCCTTTTCCATAGCCATTACACATTCAATCTAACACACGCATGAGTGGCTTGCAATTTAAATACGTGTACGATGCAGTACGTCTATCCTAGATCGGTCAATGGACTACTGTGTGAATAAATAATAGTTTAAAAAACTAAAAAAACACGCTTTTATAGAAAATCCAACTAAAAAAAATAGAAAATAAATTTGAATTAAGAATCGTGTAATTGTAATAAAAGCGTGGGGTGCTTTTTTAAGATATAATCAAAATCTTCAAAAGTGTTTTTTCAATCTTCATAATTTCTTTCATTTATAATTTTGTACCTACGTTTTGTCATGCATTGTTGTATGTACCTATAATTGAAGTGACACTAACCTCTAAGATATATTTGTATGCCTATATTTCTATTATATTAACACAGTGTTCATTTTGTTGGTGCATTAAATATAAAAAAAAAAAAAATGATAATCCTTCTACTCATTGACACCATGCACCCCAAGTGGGTCAAAATCAAGTCCAAAGAGAAGTTACAAACAAACAGACAAACAGACAAATAAACAAACACACAAACATACAGGTGAAGCTAATATAAAGCGTGTAAAAATCTAAAACATTTTGTTGATTTTAGTGACTACAGGTTTATTAATTCATTTATCTATTTATATAAAACACAAAAATGTTGTTGTACGGATCATACGGATGTCCTATAAAGACTCTGAAACATCCAACCGAATGCTACATATATTATTCATAGAATATCACTGTTCACAATTATATCTTATTTTAATCAGGCAATCAATTTAGTGCTATGCATAAATTGTTTGGATTTCAAAATACATAATTATGCGTAAGAAAACAACGTATCCTATTATTTATTTTAACGTATTATATCTTTTACGTATCTATCAAATATTTTTTTAAAGAATTTCATCAATGGTTCGAACTTACGCGTGGAGGATCAAATTCTACACTTACGTCGTACATACTTCTTTGTCAAAGTTAGGGTCATAGCACACATCAGCTCGGAAACTACTAGGTGTCGATTGTATGTATCGACTAGGCGTCAACCTAATGTAATCATGGATCAGCAGCTCCAGAACATCCTAACAACCTAACACTTTTCTTTATTTATTGACTAAAACTAAATCAAAGGCTCTTATCCAAACATTACTCTCCGACTCTACACATAACGAGCTCAAGAAATATTTGATACTGTTGTCTTCGCTTCGTTAATATAACGTCCTTAATTTACACATCAGAATCAATGGGACATTATTATGGATGTAATTATTATACGTCAGTTCCATAAACCAAAATGGCGGGCGTAAAGTAAATAATAAAGGGGATGCTTTAATAATGAATAACCTATCAACCAATGGGAACTGCAACGGATATGGAATACGAGAACAGGATAATCCGGACTTGTGTGATGTTTGTTTGTAATTCAGAATACCCGGCTCATTTTATAGAACTATATTAAATTTTGTAAATTTTAGAATTTCAAATGTTTCATTACGTAGGGTAGGTCAAACATTAACATTAATTAGTATTTGAATAATTAGTGCTGTTTTAGTCTATACTAAATTTATAAAGCTGAATAACTCTCTTTATTTTTAGAATCTCTATATTTGAAATACTCTCTTTATTTTTACTACCTTTATCTACTGTTGTACTTAGTTTGACTTTATATTATTGCATGCTCATCAAGGCTGAATTTATATAGTTATATCGAAACTTCTGCGGGGGGAACTGGTGACTTGTACCACAGGTTTTTTTATAAAATACCTATTTCAGGCACCAGGCTCTCACAAAATAGGTTTAAGATAAACTATATTGTAATGTATTACAATAAGGCACAATTTGTATAACCTATTGTGAGAGCAAATAAATAAAGTATTATTATTATTATATTTTGTAGTTAGTTTTTTCCACAAATTAACGCGGGTGAAACCGTGCGACACAGCACCCCTACTAGCTAGTAGGGGATAAATGTCCGCGTGCGAAGCTGCGGGCAACAGCTAGTTAACTATAATGTTAAAAAAAATATTGAAATTTGAAACAGTTTCAAAAGTAGTTTTCGGTGGCGCAGTGTATATTGGTTCGAAACCGCTAATACCGGCTTGCTGTCAGCTCTTTGTGGCACTCGGAAATGAGTTATCTGAACCAGGTCTGTAGGAAATTTGTAGGCTTCACCGTGTTGAACCCAAATGTGTATCAACTCGTACTTGTTAGAGGCGTGACCAATTTATACATTTATAATAAACTAGCTGACCCGGCGAACTTCGTATCGCGTTTTTTTTTCTTAAACTATTTTCTCTAAAATAAAAGTAGCCTAAGTTACTCCTTGTTACATCAGCTATCTGCCAGTGTAAGTCCTGTCAAAATCGGTCCAGCCGAAATTTCAGAGATTAGCCGGAACAAACAGACAGACAGACAAAAATTGTAAAAAACATATATTACCGATGTGTACCGTGTATACATCCAAATGCACTTAGTAAAAAGCGGTTATTTTAATATTACAAACAGACACTCCAATTTTTTTATTTGCATAAAGATATATAGATGTATAGATTAGCTGTGCCTCGGGGTTTCACACGCGTTAATTTGTGGAAAAAACTAACCACTAAAATAAGATATATGACGTTATATAATATAACATAATAATACATACATAATATAACATATAATAGGCTATAATTAGCCTATAGCCTATAGTCTTCCTCGATAAATGGACTATCAAATACAAAAATATTTTTTCAATTCGAACCAGTACCTAGTTGGTCTACTTCCTGAGAATAGCGCGTTCAATCAAACAAACTCTTCAGCTTTATAATATTATCGTATAGATATATTAACTCGATAATCGTTTTAATAACTAAAATAATTCCAACAATGGAACTATATAAATCATTTCCAGGCCATATTTTTTGTTTATTAGAAATTTTTTCCTTGTTTGGTGGACAAGTGTCCGGGAGTTTCTTTTTAATAAATACTAGGAGACACGAGACACTTCAAATTGAGCACACGGACCATTTTCTAATGCTCACATAATTGGCATTCGATATACTACCATTCGATATGGTGTAGTAGGCCATGGACTAAGTAATATCTGCTCTAATAAACAACCATAAATCATGTATCCCAATATCGAGTCAGAGTTCGCTTGCCAATCATTTGTTTCACCCGCCAAACCAGCCGTGTAGAGGCTAATGACAGCACGTCATTGAAGACTATTGGGGCAGTGATGGGGAACAAATCTCCAGTCGTCCAGATAAGTGGAGAATCTCATGCTCGAATTAAATGGGCCTTCATCGCTAAATTCAGTCTCCTTTTTAAGGCTGCATGGAAAGGGCTATGTTTGTTGTGGATTGTATTTATTATTTTTATTCCTCATAACTTTTCAACTAGTTGATGGATTTATTACAATTTAGATTTAGATAGGTACCTATCGTTAGATAGTTCTTCACCGCTGAAGTGTTCTTAGCCTCTTAGGTCTAAAAAAACAAACCCATCGAGTGCGGTAGGATAATTGAACGTTTAGGTGATAAAAATAGATATGAGAATTCAAATTAAGGTAAAAAAGAAGTAAGTAGTAATAGGCTTGTTTCCACTAAGAATAAATCGAATGGCTTAGAGTTTCTCATGATTAACCATGATAATTAGTAAACAAAAATGCAGCTTTTCTATTAAAATAATAAAAGATTAATAATATTTTTGGAAAATAAAATCGACAAATTGAGGCGTTTAATCACGTGACATTAAACATCAATCAGTGAAGCGCATGGAAGCGTGACGTCACACCTCGCGAAACACTACGTTGTAGCTGTCATTTTCGTATAAAATGAACAGGTTATTTGGAGTTTTCAGCAATTCTCGCTAAATTAATACAGTTCGTTTTTAGTTTAATCTTGAAAGACAGATATAATTTGCTATGGAATCAGGATTTAACAAAGCAAACAGCAGTAATTTGCCCAAAATTGACGCCGTTATGCTTGGCAAATTTTTTGCAATAAACACCGACTTTTGTTCATCGGAATTCCGCAATGTTAAAACTTCTGTGTAAGTATAATGTGAAGAACAAACAAAGTCTCATTTAATTAGCAGTTACCAGTCAGATAGTCGCATTTACCTACTATGGAATATACTCAAATAAATCATAAAACCCTACTCAAGTCATAACATTTTATAGGTTATGTGTGGTATATTATGGTAGATTTTGCAAAATTCATTTCTTTTACTATACATTTATAAATAGATACATCAAGTTGTGTTTATTACTTACATCAAAATGATCTTCACAGAAATAAATTGTGGAATCAGTTGATAAAGTAAGAGCATCTTGCCTCCTTGCCATATTTAACCACTTTCTACGTATTTGTTTATTGTTTGGAACGTATATGAATAATTTGTTTGGCGTTTTTATCGTTGTACTTTTACATTGAGGCACTATACAGTATTTATAATACGAGGAATTCATTATTTATTAAAAAACACAATTGACTGTCATACAAAAACACGGCTGTTTCGCGAGGTGTGACGTCATTCAAAACGCCATGACAGTCTTGGCCTTTTTCGCGGTCAATTTCAAGTTCATTTCTAAAAACTCAAAATACTAATGTAAAAGACTTATTTTTCTTAGAATAATATATTTTTGGGTTGAAATCGATGCTAAGCTATAGTTTTAAACTAATTTCCAAATTTTGTCAACTAGCCTATTGTATAGAACAAATAATGTATGATAAATAAACGAGAAATGTTATAATATTATGACAAAAATAACATTAAATCAGGTCAAATGATAGGCATAATCGAAGTGCATAATCACTCTTAATATACAAAAATGTTTCCGGCTATGAATAAAATTGTTTATCGTATTCGTCATAGCCGCTTCAAGACTAAAAACAAATGCCCAATCTCACGAAAGGCCTATCGACCAAGCCGCCATGTCGGTAAGTTAGTGGCGCTGGTCATCCCATTTATCTGTACTGTGTCAGGAAGATGGATGGACAACGACTTGCGGAAGGGACAATTGTGTTGATAAGACGTAAGATTTATTACAAGGTACGTCTATGAAGACAAATAAATTGCTTTGGAGCAGAAAATGTATCTAGTATTCTGTAGGGTTCCGGAAATTCCATGAAAAAGTGGTTGTCCTTGTAGGATTACATGCGTATCGGTTTGTCTGGTAAAGTATAGTCTTTTATACAGCACATTATTATTTATTATGGTCAGTAAATAAAGCCTTTATAAATAAATAGTGGCTATAAGTTATCACCTCTGTAGTGAAGACGGAAACTAATCTTAAAGACTAAGTTTTTCTATTCCAAGTTTATCACAGCTTCTCATCTTGGCGATAAGTTAGTTAGGGGCCGTGAAGCAAGTTTTATAAACTTTGTAGATACATTAACTGTAATACTAAATGAAATGACCCGTATTACGAAGTAGACAATACTTCAAATAATTTATTTGCTTCAAGAAAAGCAAGCGCTTACAATGGATCATTTCATTCTTAGGTTTCAGTCTTCGACACTCAATATAAAGCGTAATTACATTTCTTTATATAGAAACAAGAATAATATAGAAATATGTCGAAGAAACGAAGACAATTCATTTTATTACTAGCTGATGCCCACAGCTTTGTATACGGAAATTATGTTTTAACTTATTCAAACTTTTATCCTGTTTTCCCGGGAAACCTTTTAATTTTCCGGGATGAAACGTTGTCTAAAATTTGACCCAGAGTATCAGTAACAACTTTACCAATTTTCATCGAAATCCGTTCAAGGGTTTTTACGTGATGCCCGGACAGACAAACAGACACTTTGAGTTTTATTATAGACATAGATAAGAGTAAGCTACTGACAATTATATTACAGTTGAATTTACGAGTATTAATACCACAATCAGAACTCGAATCAGTAATCTTTTTATACTTTTATGCACATAACTGTTGTTATCACAATCAGAATCTGCGTGCAATTTCCTATAATATTATTCTGTGATATTACGTCTTCGTCATAAAAGGAATGACGGAGACGTAAAAAGAACGGCGCAATTTGGTTTGAAAACATTGTAGTAATCATTCGTCAGATTTCGTCTGCTTTATGACTTGGCGTGTCACCAAGTGCATGTAAGGTTGATGCATCATGCATGTATGGGATTAAAGGAATTAACGCTGAGCGTTTGGTTAAGTAATAAAGTAGCCGGGATGGAGCTTGACTAACTTTAGACTTTGTATGAATTTTCGTTAGTATATTTGTTTATGGTTCTTGGATGTTTTTGACGTCTTTTATGTGCATGCTGAATGCTGTTAAATGAATGTATCTTAACAAAACACCCAATAAATTTTGAGAAGTTAAACTTCTATGTATATCGACGTAACTTGAATTTAGTTGTGTCACTTAATCCACATCTACATTGAACACCTTTGATATTAATACGTATTATTTTCTATGATGCTCTAGGCTAGGAGCCTAGGATCTGTAAGATACTCAAGTGTTTCATTATACATAGGAAGCCATGCATGGTATGGTAGTCTTCACTAAATATTTGAGCTTGTCAGCAGCATGCTGTTGGTATTAAGTTTACTTGGAATTTTGGATCCAAACCTATAGAATTATAAACATTGCAATTTTTAACGTATAAACTAGAACTATTTATTGAACGTTATATTCAGTACATAAGTACAAATCCAAGGATAATTTCTGGGAATCAAGAATGTTATTTGAAACCTAGGCAAAAATTAATTTTGAGCCTCATATCGACTTGCCAGCAACCCAAATCCAGTTTAATCACCGACATCTAGAAAGACCGTTTAAGAAATTACCTTTAAATTATATAATAATAGATATTACAAACAAAACGTTTCACGCTTCCCGTATAGTTTCTGAATTCAGCACAACCACAAGCAACGCAGTCGTAAAGCTAAATCACTGACTCTCTTACTCATATTACTAAACCATACTTGAGTGACGTCACTCAGCTTCCAGTCTTGGGTTTAACGCTACTCCGAGTTCATAAACTTAAAGACTTTATGAAGCACTCGTCATGTTCCGACTGGGGACTTGAGATACAGTTCTTTGTTTCTTCTCTCTTTCTATTCTTTTATGAGTGACGGTTTTACCATCAGGTAGTCATCGAACGAGGGTGCGTTTGTTGGCTTTTTACATAAAAAAACAATGAATATTATCTGCTTATATTTGGGGAGTTATGTGAAACTGGGACAAAGTGTTTACACGCCACGTCGATCTTGTATGCCACTTATAAGACTTCGCTTAGCATTACTATTTCTTTTCTTACGGAAGCCATTAATTCAGTAGTTCAAAAACAAATTTTTCAAAAGCAAAAAAAAAATTACAAATTTTCCGTAGGTAACACTTATGTATAACAAATTTCTGGCAAGTGTTAATTTTGCCAAGGTACATATAATACGTTGGGCGAACAGGCAATTTACCAAGCTATGCAAAATGCGAAAGAGCTACGTCGTAGCCGCTACGACAAGGACAAAAGTTTAAAAGTATACATTTTCAGTACCTATCCTTAATAATTTTAGTCAAATATCTTACCTACCTGGTATTTCAAACTAGAAATATTATAAATATAAATATAAATAAAAAAAAAATTAAAAAATAAGAATTTAAATTAAAAATACAAATATTAATTATTTAAATATTAATTTACTCAATAAAATTCTTAACTTCGCTTAGAACGGTTTTATTCATAATCATTTATGTATGATGCTGACCAGTGACTAACTCGTAAGAAATCGCATAAATTGTAAGTTCTTGAGTTTTGGCCTAAGAGAAATCCCACCGGCCACATCGATAGAGACAAAAAGATGCGGCTAACCAACGTAAATTCAACCATTCAACACGTGTTTTTCAAAATCAACGGGTTTGATTATTGATTTTTCAAAATGTAATGATGCAGTTTTAGTTTTCATCAAAATCGGCCCCGAGACTCTTTTGACCAGCTTTCACTATTCCTCATAGTTTCCAATTTAGCCATACACGCCCACATGAAAAATTCACCCTGTATAACGTAACTATGTTTCCATTAAAAAATTATTTGTACTTACTGGAAAACAGTCAAGTCACTTACTTTAAAACCTACGTACCTAGTAGCTTAGTCTAAATCTGTAACAAAAATTGGAAATCTTGAAATAGCGATAGCAACATTCTAATCAAGTTATCTTATGTGGTAAGATACACAGAATAAATAAGTTGAAAAATTAGTTCTTACAAAACTGCGGAAATACGCCTCATAACATGACATGTGACATCCATCCGAGTTATTTGTCTTTATCAAGTACAATACTAGCGACTTACACGCGTCTCACTCGTTTCTCCCGGGATGATACAAATTGTTATTTACCGTAATATCTAAAAGGATTTTCATGCGACACAAAACATCAAATAATTGAATACATCCATAACAATAAAGTGTAGGGTCATGTAATAAAATTTACTGTCGTCTCGGGATGTGAGTGGTACGCCGCGGATGGCCCTTGATAGCTTTGTTTCGGGTTTAGCAAGAACACAGTGTATACGAAGGAATAAATATTTTATTGTTGTTCATCGTCTTTTAAGATTGGGTAGGTATAAATACTTTTATATGCTACTAGCAGCTTCGTCTGGACTTCAGAATTGACACCAGATGTAAAGTTTGTGATTAAAATGCCTCCTACCCTGCAAAGATGGACTAAACAGGTGGACCACGGCCAACGCCTGGCAAAAACAGATCCTTGTCCCAGGATCAAATGTGTCTTAATGTTATTTCAGGATCCAGAAAAATAAAATAGGAATATGTCTGGTACTAGCAGCATTTTATATCACAAGGTACAGCAATATAACAAAGAGGTGTCATAACTGAGTTCATTAGAATCAATTTAATATCTATTTAAATTACTTTGCGCCCTCGCAATTATTCTTCAGGCATCTCTCAATTTCCTCAAGGAATAAATTGAAGAATATTTTATCCTTTGAGTTAATCAAGAAGAACAGCTTGCTATTAATAATGGATTATAATCAATCTGGTGTTTCGGACGGCGCAACAATATAATAGTTAATACAAATAAAGTTTAATTTTAATAATACTAATATTAAAAGTGTGAAAGTGAGGATGTTTATTATTAGTTTTCTGTTCATGGAGACGATATCTGGAAAACATATTATTATCCGGAAAACGTCGGTAGAGCGCGTATTAAATATTTTTTTTTGAAATGAAAACTTCTTGTCCCTCTCTAGAATTTTTTTTGACAGAACAACGCTTGCCGAATCAGGAGTCAGTAAAGGTATAGGAATAATGTATTGTATAACTTTCAATATTTTGTACTTCTTTTATGTAAATATCTTTTATTATACAGAATATTCAACAACTTTCAACACAGTGCAGTATTGGAACATAATCTCAATGCATCCCAAAACAACAACATTGAATTTCACAGAGCGAATCTGTAGCGTGAACTAGAAGCAAAGAACTTTCCATCAACCCGATCGAATAAAAAAGGTATTAACAAGTTCCGTATATGAGTCTGGTTCGAAAGGCTTGCATTGAACTTCATCCGTGATAAACTTGGTTACCAGATTTTGTTGGAGCTTTTCATAATTTAATCGACTTCAAATGAAGAGGTTTACAATTTGATTGTATTGTTTTTCTTGTTATATACAGAATTCCGCCGGAGTGACTGATTGGATTTGTCCCATATTTATCAAATTTATCAAATAATTTCTAATGATGCCATTTGTATCCTCAAATATTATAAGTAGGATTACATAGGCGATTTTGATATGTTCAACAATGGTTTTGGATATTTTTCCAAAGACATTTTTTGAAGTTGGTTTTTGTTTTTGGTAAAATTTAGATTTTTCAACAATTTTATTTTTAAGAATCGTTTGACATTGTCCAAAATCTTTTTAGAGGCACTGACGTGTCTGCCTGACATAGTCTATCACATTCAAAAGTTGAAATTAGATGTAAGAAATATAGGAGTTTGATAAATCAACAACATACGTACCTAACTGAAATTAAAATTATAGTCACTGATTTTCGATTATACGATTAACATGGGGTGAGAAATAAAAAAAAATTAAAAGGTGTCAAGGGACACCCGGATGGAACGAAGTTCCTTTCGATTTAAGTATTATTTTACGCGCTCAGCAGTGTGATTCAGCAATATGAAACTAGATGGCGCTGTACAACTTTCTGAATCACGCTGTTGAGATTCTTTGGCCCTAACATAAGTAAAATAGCAAAAAGTGTCGTAACAACTTTTCGTAAGAATTTTTTCCATCTAGCCCCCTTTCACAACGCGCGATAAGGAACTTCGTTCCAAAATATTGTTGGTGAAATCTTTTAAAAATTGTTTGAATGCGAATGAATGTGTGTAATGTGTGCATGTGTGTAGAATAAATTGTTCAGTTGCAAATAAACCTTTATAAGCGACACACCGTTCTTTCTTTCCTTATATGAACTAACTAAACTAAATAAGTGAACCTAAGTTACCAATCAAAACCAGTCTTAATCACACAAGCAAATATTTACAGGTATTATACTATTATATTATGTCTTCTGTGGTATTATTAAGAAATGAGAAAATAATTAAATGAAAGACATCAATAAGACACTTGTAACGCCTCTAGTACGCCTCTACAAGGATCTATTATACTCGTATATAGATATAGATCTATAGGGATATTAATAACAAAAGGATTCCACAATACGCCGAAGCCAAGAAATTTCGCTTTGAATATCGTATCGTATCCAATATCAATAGCATTAATAACTCGATACTGTATTAAGCAGTGCGTGGATAAATATTTTAATCCCAAGACGCCATTAGGCCTATAATGGGATCCCGGTATAAATGATTCAGTTTAATGTGCTTTAACCATATTGGTTTCGTACAGTGATTGTAAAATATGGGTTTGGAAGTACAAGAGCTCGTAGGTAAGTAACTACCTAACGTGATAATTAACTATTTGAAACAATGTTCCAAAACGAAGAGCACGTGGTAAAACGAATTACTTTGTATAACATCGCAGTAAGTATCTATTGGTAATTGAAGCCCTAGAGGGTACGCAGGCTTGTCTATAAATACATAACTTGATTTAATGGATGTCACGTCACCGCCGCGTGATTTTATACATTGATGGCTCAGATCAATAAAAAACCGGGCAAGTGCGTGCCAGGCCACGCATGGGCCACGCGCAATGTAAAGTTCCGAAATAGTAAGTTTATTGACTAGTACTCATTAACTACTTAATTATGCTAACATAGCCGTGATAGTTTTCCTTGTAAATTCATACTTCAGTTTCAGAGTTTCACGAAAATTATTATGCTTACACATGTTCATAAAAACTGAAATATGTTTTCAATTCAGAACGTGATAAAAGAAAACCACGTCATTAAAACGGAAAATAGGAACTTGTTTTCTTCGACCTCATACTGCTATGATATGTTAGGGTTGTCCAAACCCAAAATACTACTTTTAACCTGAGCTTTCAACAATATAATATTGGGGCTGATTGAGTCTCTTTCTCCGTCTTTCTGTGCGCCTTTGCACGTATTTAGTTGAGTCTTCGAGGGCTTTAGTTAATCAATATGACTTTCGGATTGTGACATTATTTACTACTTGTTTTTAATATAATGAAATAATAATTCCGTTTTAATTAAATACAAATTTTAATAAGTACCTTTCCAGTTTGATTGGCATATGAAGTATTATCTATGTATATCTCAAGAGTATCATTATTAGAAGTAATTCCTACCACCTTTACACTAACAATCATTACATGCAATGAAGTTAATGTTATTTTTTTACTTATATGTATTTTTTTTTTACTTATTGATATAAGTTTATGCATTTTTAATAATTTTTTCTTTGCAACCGCCTTCATTGCTGTCCAACTGCCCTAAGGTTGACTGGCAGAGAATGCTTTTAGCATTAAGTCCGCCTTTTGTACTAATACATTTTGTATGGTTCAATAAAGCTTAAATAAATAAATAATAAATAAGTTAGGTACATTAGAAAACAAGCATAATTTAAGGATTTTGTACTATTTTCTACTTCAATATGACGACCTGCGTGACGCAATGGTTGCCGGACTACCGATAAAAGGGACCTTGGTGACCTGATTTCGATTCCCAGCGAGGCAGAAATTTGAACGATGATTTTAAATTTCTTATCTTTGTGTGTTGTCCAAGATTTCCTATGTGGTGGGTATTCCTATTGGAAATCCTAGTGGCTATGAGTGTGTGTGTTTATTTATTAATCTATTCATTTATCTTTTAAGCTTCAAAATGTTAGTAATGCATAATAATATATTTTTGCTTACCTCTTTCCCAAGTGCCAACCCTATCAAGTCACAATTACAGAACGTAATGTAACATTCCCAGAGAACAGGACGGTGTTATGTTTTAATGATTCCATCCGAAAGTTTGCTGTAACATATTTTAAGTGGATTTTCCGCATACAAACTATCAATTGAAATTCAGCTTTATTCGTATCTAGGATTTATATTTTATTAATGGAGTTAATGTAGTTAACGTGCATTTTTCTTCTGTCACGTTTTAATTGTGTTCGTGCAGCTTTTTTATAGTGCAGCTGGGTATCTACTGTTGTTATTTTATTATTTATATTAGCCTTAGTAAGCCTGTCGAAGTTATTTTTGTATTTTAATTAAAGTTTTTTTTTAAGTTAATTAAAGGTATTTCAGTCGTTCGCGATATGCATTACGAATGACCAGGCAAAGTTAATAGGCAACCCATATATGGCTATAAGGAACGGTCTTTTCCTATGGTCTCTTCTTAGTGTCTTCTTAGACTTTTGACGACCCGTGTGGCGCAATGGTTACCATACCATGCCGCGCCAAGGGTCTTGGGTCTTGGGAGTTTGAATTTATGTTCTCGGTCTGGGTGTGAATGTCCTTGTCTTGTGTGTTGTCCATGGCACCCACGACACAGGGAATCCTAGTGTGGGGCTATGAGTGTAAAGCGTTATTTATTATTATTTATTTATTAGTAATTGAAGAGTTAAGGAGCATTGTGCTAAGACTATTAAATGCAAGATCGTTTCAAGATCTCCCACATGGCTTACCGACTGCTATGTGGATAACAACAGAGTTGATGGCTCTTGTGTACTACGAAGCATGAAAGTGCTCTACAAATATTGAGATATCGATTACCCATGTAAGTTCCGGTCGATTAGTTACAATGTACAAGCTACTATACGCAGCACACAAGTGAAATGTAAATTATATACGTATTACAGAAGAGTACTAAATATATATACTAATATTTCAAGGACAAGGATTTGCAATGTTGGGGACACATTTAACGGGTGTCTCAATTGTTTCTTATTCAGCAACACGTTAGTAAGGTGTTGTTGTTATGATTTGGATTAGACTGCATAGATAAAAAAACGCTACACGTCTCTGAATTATGGGTGCCATGGACATGGATAACACAAAAAGACAAGAACACTCACACAGAGTCCAAGAAAAAAATTCAAACTCATCATTCATTCGAATCGAACCCAAGAACCGTTAAAAATGTGAATCCGTGACGCGCGATGGTCTGTAAGGATAGTAACTACATAAGTGGAAATATTTAGGAAATATCTTAAAATAAATAGAAATAAATGTTTCCACTTACAAGTTGTAACATAAAATAAAATTTTAACATTTTTAATAAATTGTTTTTCATTTAACTTACATGATTGCTACGAAATATATTCCTGCCGTCACCAGTTAAGTTAAGCCAGAATATTACTTATGTTTACACAAGCGAGAGGTGTGTTACAAAACCCACAGATTTACTATCTATGTCTTGACAAAACCCGTCTTACCATGTTTGCGTCCGGATCTCATAACGTGACCCGAACCTATTGCTCAGGGTATAGGGTATAGGGGAAGGGTTGTAGATGACACTATTTATACTAACGACGTGTTTTTAGGGTTCCGATTTTACTTCGGAACCTTGCTTCGTCATGTCCGTCTGTCCGTCTGTCTGTCCGTCTGTTTGAACCAAAGCGCCGAGACCCTTAGTGCTAGAAAGCTTTAGGTAATTTGGCCTGTATATACATATTTTTTCAGGTAACATGAGGATGATTTTTTTATTCCTCGGTACCTTATAGTGTGGGGTATCGTTGAAAAGGTTCCAAAAATATTATAATTATTATCTTCTAAGATGATATTTGGAATTAGGGGTCCGTTTGCGAAATATTTGGCTTTAAAGTGCTAATTTTGGTTAGAGTGCAGTATGGGGGACACTTCTAACCCCCTGCTGGCTAAACGGTCTAACCGTTGGACAAGTGAAAAAATTCTCTAAAATAAGATAGATTAATGTTATGATGAATTTATAAATACCACCGACATTATGTAAACGAATTTAATACGTTCCATATAGATATACATATAAACTTTCTTTGTTCATTCATAGAAGACTTGCTATGACAAGCCGACAGACAGACACGCAAGCGGTCATATAATAGTTCCGTTATTTACCGGATTACCAGAACCCTGACCAATAAATTACCACATAATTAACTTCGTGTTAAATGAACATTAGTTTTTTGTTATGCCAAAGAAATATAAGTTCAAATATTACATAACACTTAACCCTCACACGCATTAGTGTAATATGTAAACGTATAGCCAGAAAAACAGTTAGACAACATAAATTAAAATAAAATATTCTATAATATTAGGCACTATAAACATTTCGGTAAATGACACTCGATAAATGGATGGACGTTATTCTATAAATTGATTATAACTTTTTTATTTGTGAAGCGATTGAAATAAAATCAATTTTAACCCAAGCTCACTACAATACATCAGTGAAAACCGCATCCAAATCTGATAAGCCGTTCCTGAGATAAGCTGGAACAGACAAACAGACAAAAATTCTAAAACGCATTTTTATGGGCTCTATTGCGTTACTAAAGTAAATGTCCTTAATAAAAGTTTTTTAACCGACTTCAAAAAAAGGAGGAGGTTCTCAATTTGACTGTATTTTTTTATTTTTTTTATTTCATGTTTGTTACCTCAGAACTTTGGACTGGGTGAACCGATTTTGATGATTCTTTTTTTATCGAAAGCTTGTCGTGTAGTTTCACTTAAATTTGAGCGAGATCTGACAATGGCATCCATGTCAAAAGCATATAAGTCTTAAATTTGCATTAAGTATGTGCGCGATAAATGGACGAATAACTCAATATCACGTCAACCGATTTCGATGATTCTTTTTTTATTGGATGTACTTCATATGAAGTCATTTAAAATTTTAGATTATCTCAAATATCTTTCATGTACAGACATCGATCAGTTAGTTTGCTGAGTGTACGTGCATAAATAGGTAGCGCATGTAATTGATTAGTACCTAACTAATTAAGATTTACGTGTGTTCCATCAGTTGCGTGCATCAGGTCTACTTGACCTGGTAATGGCTCCCTGACCGCAACTGTCAGGTCTGATCGAGATTACACAATGATATCTCATTAACTGCCGCTGCCAAATTACCTGACCAACCATATCAAAACGGATAGATCATTAATGTACCTACAATCATTTACAGTAAATCCGAATGGAAACTAGAAAATTATTTATGTCAGATGATGGCCAAGCTAAAAGAAGTTCATGCATGTTCCCCTGTTCTCGCATTATCCTAATCCGACAAATTAGGTGTCGTAGATAATAATCGGTAGATGATGTAAAGACATAAAGATAAAAAAATATTTAAAGGTGCCCTGTTGGGTACCAAATGTTTTAAATAATTTTACCAATAATTGACATATTGAACTAGGTTATGTTAAAGCGTTTAATTTTATTACTTTAATTGTGTTTATTCATTACTGTTATTTAAGTTGTAAACTCAAGGAATATTATGTGTTTTCTGCCGTGCCCAGCCTGGGTCGTGTGTACACTATGTCGCTTTATAAGATCCCGTAAAATTATCACACGTTTATGGCAATAAATAAATAACTAAAAATATAATAAAATAGCTTTAAGCATATTTAAATAAGCACAATAATTACTTACTTTTCATAGCGTGTGTAGACGTTGTCAGGATTAAGTTTTAAAATTTAATTTTATTTAATTTATAAAATTTAACAACCCTATTTTCAAACAACCTATCAACCAACGGAATTTCATAGAAAATCTAAGTCTCGTTTAAGTCCATTTAAAACGTTATAAGGTTCTCAAATGGCTCAAAACGGCTGATAAGACTGAATAATTTAACTACGGATGGAATCGTAGGCAGTGTGCCAACCTTGCTATCGCCCGTCGTATACAGGGTGTAGCGTGTAGCAAGACAAGTTATGACGTAGTAATTTTTGACATAATTTAATACGCCACCTGGTGCTCTAAAGTACAGCCTCCGCCTTAGTTTATGCCTGTTTTATGTACAGCGACAGATATACAAGGTTTTAATGACATTAATTCCGATTTCTAAACTTTTGCAGCATGAAATTACTTCTATTATATCGTAGGCTTTCCTGTGTTTTAGTGTATATATTAATAGTTATAGCTTTCTAGCCTTCAACGCATCGGTGATTCTTCTGGTATTACAAATTTTTGTAGGCGGTGTTAAAAATTTACCATTAAACCATTAGTCATTTTTTTGGTTTGTGGAATATTGTCATATTTTTTTTTAAACGATTCATTTTATAAATTACAAATAACGGTACACTCTTAGTCCGATACTAGGGTTCCCTGTGTCGTGGGTATCATAGACAACACAAAAAGACAATTAGTCCAGTCAAGGAATGACTCAAAAGAGGGTATAGAGTGCGTGAGCGGGAACCTAAGCGATTTCTTCAGAAACTTGTTCAGGGTGCTTAGGGGGATAACATACTAAAAGTCCCCGCGTCTAGGAGGTGAGCCGGAGGGAGGGGGGGGGTTACAAAGGTCTCAATTTTAGGTTTTTCGCCAATATCTCAAAAACGGTGCGTTATAGCGAAAAATGTTCTAAGATGAAATGAAAGCTTATAAAATTCTCTATAAGTTTAATTCTATACACTTTTTCCGTATCTCCGATCGTTTTTGAACTATACGGTCCAGAAATGTAGCAATTTAAGTTATTCAGCGTGATAACAGCGTGATTCACATCAGCTGTCGTAAAAATGACACCTTGACTGATACCATTAAAAAGATGTTAGGCAGGCATCTTTATATAACGAAGAGGCAGTTCCGTTGCAGCTCAGATTTTTTGCTGCACCAATTGACTTCAAGAATCATTGTTTTTATGTACATATTGCCTCAATGAAGATATAAAAAAGCGTTTGAAAAAAAGGCGGGTTGTACATTCAGTTGAGACTCTAGCTGCTAAATATTGTATCAAGCAGGTATTTTCTTCGAGAAATGATGCCTGGGGTAACGAAGTTCTTGATATTTTTTCCTGCATTATCGATATTGTTGCTGAAGGAGCAAAATATCACGAAGACACTATTACTCGCTTGTGAAGCCTGTCAGTTACCCAAAACTCCACAAAACTGAGATCTCTAGAGATACCCATGTCGTAGAGGCTATGGAAGAAATATTTGCTTACATGGATTACTTTTCCACGATGAGATACTCGTTTTTTTTGTTTGTTTTTGTTAAAAGGCTTTTTTATATCTTCATTAAGGCAACATGCACATAAAAAACAATTATTTTTGAAGGCAAATGGTGGAGCAGAAGGTCTGAGCTGCGACTGCCCTGCCTCTTCATTAGATAAAGATGCCTGCCTAACGTATTTTTTAATGGTATCAATTCGGGTGTCATTTTTACGACAGCTGATGTAAATCAAAAGGGATGTCAAGTCAAGGAAACTTCGATATTTGCCGTCTTTCCTTTCCTTACTAGCTTTAATACGACCCGGCATTCCCTTTCCTTTCCCTCAGAGACATCGTTTCTTCCTTCAACGATATTCTCGTCATACAAAATGCATACAGGACTCTTATTTAGAATTATTAAAGAATATTTTGTGGCTGCCCCCCTGCATTACCGGCTAGACTACCGTGCCAGACAAAATAAAATTGCGAAAACCTATAATAACATAAGCCCGAAGGCAAGTATACAATATCAATAGGAGTTTTAGCCAAGAAGGTCGCGTTTCCTACAGCGAGCATTAAAGATATTGAGCGAAAGGAATCTTCATCAATATCATGATTGTTTTCCCGCCTCTGCTCAGTTATCCACTGTTATAAAAAACGCGATTTCTTACTGTTACTGCCTTTACTACGTGGAGGTACTCCCAGCTTAGGTTACTATAAATTTTAAGATAATTTTCGCATCAGGTAATGGTTATCACGCTGAATTACTTTAATTTCGACATTTCTGGAGCGTGTAGTTCAAAAACGGTTGGAGATATAGAAAAAGTGTATAGAATGAAAGTTATAGAGAATTTTATAAGCTTTAATTTCATCCTAGAACATTTTTCGCTACAACGCACCGTTTTTGAGATATTGGCGAAAAACCTAAAATTGAGACCTTTGTAACCCCCCCCTCCCTCCGGCTCACCTCCTAGACGCGGGGACTTTTAGTATGTTATCCCCCTAAGCACCCTGAATAAGTTTCTGAAGAAATCGCTTAGGTTCCCGCTCACGCACTCTACGACTACTTTATTGACTGTACTAAATACAGAAATGTAAGTTCATTATTAAAACAACTCGCTGGGAATGGATTAATAATAAAGTGGAAATATATCCATCAATTTAGTTTTTCAGTGGATTTTAGTGAACCCAGGACCCGTGAACGGCGGTCCGCATTTGGCCACAAAGGCCGTCTTTAATTAAAATTATATGTTACACGTACTTCGTACACCCTGTATACGAGAGGTCAAAACAAGGATACTGTTTGTTGCATGTTGTACTACAGGTTGCTATAGCAACGACTTAATGCTATCGATTGTCTGCTGATGACCGGTAAATGCACACAGTTTCTTACAATGTTATTCCTTACGTTGCATTGTAAGATTCTACATTGTATGTAATAGGTACTTACTAAATAGTACTGTGCCCTCTCTTTGCTTAGGATACCTCGAACAACTGAAGCACCTCATTTGCTTCCTTATAAACGTGGCTATCATATACAAAAGTAATTTTTTAAATCCGACTGCCAGTTCCAGAGATAATGCGCGTGCGCGTGGCCTGAAACGCACTTGGCCGGTTTTTGCGCGACTGCCAAGGAAAGGTTATATTTTTCGCGCGAATCTTGCATGTATGAATGTAATATTCTTTACTAGCAATTGCCCTCGCTTCGCTTCGGAAAAAATCTTAGGTGCTTTAGTTAACTTACATAACATAATCTTAAAGCAGCATGATCGCTTATTAGAACCACGTTACTATGAAAGGTCAATACTCGAAATAATAATAATTCGAAATTTTTAGGGTTCATTACCTCAAAAGAAAAAACGTTTGTATTTCTAGAACTTTTTTCTCAGGAACGCGTGAAGGTAACAAATTAAAATTAATCCAACCCTCAGGTATACAATCTCTAGGAGCTGTGATAACGTATAATATTCTGTATCGTCAACGCAATCAAAAAACATTCGGCGAGAAGATACGTCTTAGGTAAGACATAGGTTAAATAAAAAATCTTAAAACTGTGAAATTGTAAGTATCACAAAAAAAAATTAAACCTATTTGCAGAACTTGGTAATTTGATCGAGACCCATGTCGATACATATTATATGGAAACAACAGTTTTTCAACGGCAAAGTTAAGTTTGTTCCGTTTATCTTTTCGTTACACATTATTATTTCATCATAGTATTTTCTAAATTTTTCTAAAAATGATCTAAAAATGTTCTAAATTGTTCTAAAAATGTTAGGCATAAAGACTCGGCTATCTACCACCTGTCTGCGGAAAACACTCGAGTACTTCGGTCACATAGCAAGAAAAGACGCAAGCAGTATAGAAAAGCTCATGCTCACAGGGAAGATCGAAGGAAAGAGACCACGCGGACGTAGTCCGAGACGTTGGACGGACCAGGTCAAAGAGGCGCTTGACATCCCCATCTACAGTGCTTACCACACAGCGGAGAACCGACAAAGATGAAGAAACATCATAAAGAAGGTCATATCAGATCGGAGCCACGATCCTCAGTAATGAGGGAACGACGCGAGGAGGAGGAGTCTTAATTATATCGTTCCCCAAGGTACAATCTATGTCTATACCAAAACACATCAAGATTGGTTCAGCGATGAGAGAGAGTTAAGGTTAATTCGATGAGTTATGTGATACCTAATGTTAATAAAGGTGCAACACATTTTCGCATTTATTACATTGTAGTTTTGGCAAATCAATAATTCGGCAAAGGGAAGATATGGCTTCACAGAAAATGAGAAAATTTAGCACTCTGCACTCTCAACACGATGTTCCTCAGGACTGCATTATAACAGAACTACAACATCACTACTACGGAACTCTAAAAATCACGGAACACTTAGTTATTTCAAAGAACAATTCTAAGCTTGATTTAACACGCCGCAAAACGTTTTGTTTAGTGGAGTTATGTATTTTACTATCAATTATTCAATTTGTTCAATGTCTACTATTCGTACAATACTAAATTACGATTTTCAACCTCTTCCAGGGTCAAATATAAAAAATGCTAAGTTTACGTTGGATGCCATAAATAGGAAATTCATGATTTTAAAAAAGTGAATATAAAAATAGATATTTAGTAAAAAAAATACTTCAGTGCCATATTCTAGCTCCATCTTGCGAAATATAAATAAACTAAGTAACTACTAACTAAACTAAGTAACTACTAACTAATAAACTAATAACTAAATGCATGTATGCCTTATTTTGTGTGAAGAAAAGGTTTTTGTAAGTTTAAAACAAATTAAAAACTCGTTTCTCGTTTTGGTATCGTGCAAGTATCGATTTACAACTTAAAAAATCATTTATTTCGAAATCACAGACATACACTTCAATTATATTTATATGTATTTGAATTATTGTAAATTTGTAAAAAATAAGTACTCCAATGCCACGCTTTGGCCCCACCTTGCAAAATATAAAAAAAAACTAAGAAATGTATGTACGTATGCCTCAATTTGTGTGAAGAAAAGGTTTTTGTATGTTTAAAACAAATCGACTCATATTTTATTTTCTCGCTTTGTTATGGAACTCAAAAAAAATTGCCTTTAATTTACGTTGAAGACTGGATATTGTAGTAAAATCCTGTTAAAATCCGTTTAGTAGCTTCAAAGATTAATGAAAACAAACAAACAGACAAGCAAAAATTAAAAAGCTAATTTTTCGGTTTTGATATCGTGCTAGTACCTAACGATTTATAACATGAAAAATGCAGTTATTTGGAAATCACAGACAGACATAATTATATTATGTATTAAAGGTGTATGTATGTATTAAAGTCGTTGGCGTGAACCAACAAATACAGAGCCATCTAGTTGCCAAGATAGTAATCGATTATTTATTGCATATCGGTTACTCATACAGACTTAATTTGCGTTTTTCTATCACTTTCCAGGTGAAATTTATAAAATGCTGAAATTATATTAGAGGACATAGATACGCAAACAATATGCTCTTAAAAACAAATTACAAAAATAGATATCCACTCAGTAATAGGGATTTAAATTAATGAAAAAAATAACCTTTAAATGCATTTTATGGCCTTTCCATGTAATATAAGTAAAATCTAAGAAATGCATGTATAACTCTTTTTGTACGGAGAATACGTTTTTAATAGTTTAAAACAAATCAGATGATATTTTTTTATTTTTCCATACAAACCATCCCTAAGGAACCCTTTAGTATGGAACCCTAAAAAATTGCTTAGTTGTTAAGTTGAACACTTTGCAATATCCTAGTAAAAGTGTTGTTAAAATTCGTTCAGTGGTTTCGGAGATTAGCGGAGACAAACAAACAGACAGACAGACAAAAATTTTAAAAACTCATTTTTCGGTGTTGGTATCGTGCAAGTAACGATTTACAACTTGAAAAAATCATTTATCTCGAAATCACAGACAGACTCTTCAATTTTATTAATATGTATAGATAGATGTATAGATTACCTACCTCGTATCTTCCAAACCGCTGGACTAATTTATGTAATTAAGATACGAATATCGTTAGATTCGTCTCGATAACCCAAGTGTTCTTTCTTTTATAGGTGACGTTAAGAAAATGGAGGTTGTACGATGCTATTCTTTGGAGCTGTGTTTGAAGTATCAAAAAAATATAAAAGTTGAATAATGCAATATGGGTATCCAATTAAAGAATTCATCATAAAGATTTCAAAAAGGTCATCTTTAATGATCATGGTCGTTTTTAATGTTTTTTTTTGCGCAGTCGGGTATATTGATTTTTTTTAAATACTAGTTTAAGTACCTATCTGCTACTCTCTGCGATAACATAATCCCACATAAAATGTTAATAATTAAAAATTCCAATAAAGCGTTACTCTTTTTATTAAATATACCTCGAGCATACTCCATCGCTCTGCTCCGTTGCGGATTGATGGAAGGGTTCTTGGCATCCTAAGGGTCGAAATTGCTTATGCCGCTTGGAGGCCGAATGTATCCCACCGAATGTAAGTTGTTACTTTTTTAAAATCAAGGGCTCTTCGTACAAAAAATGAAGACTTTACTTCATATATGATAGTGTCGCTATGCACCACTATACACTCACCATATTGAATCATAAAATAAAACGAGTGTGCTGTATAGATTATTAGACCATACGACTGAAGTAATTTTTTTTTAATTATGGGTTTTCATTCATAAATTAATATTTTTGAATAGATTTTTTATTTTATTATTCACTTTAAAAACGTAGAATATTAGTAGAATATTAGTAGAACATTAGTAGAGTATTAGTAGAATATTTAATGTATAGAACAAAATATTAACTTACAAAATTGTTCTAGAACGAAATGAAATTACCAAATACTCAAGAAATCACCGTTCGCGTAACGATAACAAACTTTTCGTAACGCTCTCGTCACGCATTCACCAGCTTAGTCCCCAAGTCAATCAAAACTCATAGCCATAGTGACAATATACGAATCGCTAGTACCCGTTTAAATAAAAAACAAAAATTTGAGTCACTGTTAAATACGGGTACACTTTACCTCGAATACAACGGTTGACGGCTGCTAACAAGGCCTGGGATTAGGTTCAAGTTTCGAGTTAAATGGACTAGACTAGACGCTTGAAGCTAAGCTTACGGTTTAAGTGCTCGGAATCGGTTTTCATGAAGGTTTAGTTTTGTAAGCGCTTGTTGGGTTCGTAATTTTTATGTAACAAGTTGAAAACCCAACAGAGGAACCACCCGATGCGCTACCGGCCAATCTTCACGAAAAGATAATAATATCAGTACCTAATAATATTAAAAATATCTTTAAAATTACGATAAGTGATATAAAAGGAAAATATTCCTTGTATTATACCTTCGGGCCTTCTAGCGAATAATCTTCATAATTCAAAGTTAAGACCCGGGATCATCTTGTCTTACCGTTTACAAGGAAAGACGATGGCGTCTATAACCTGCGGCCACAAATTGATATTACAAGCATATTACTGGCGAGCTGCCAAACGCCTGATGTCGGGGACGAGCCTGAGACAAGATCGGACTTCTGCTGCTTCGAGTTGAAAGGAGTTCTTCAACAAACCAATATATTCTTGCGATGTTCTTACTGTTAATCCAGCATGAGTGTGATTAATCAAAAACTTTTTAGGTAAATAAAATGAGAAGAAAGAACGAACTGGCTCTCAAGTTCCCAGCCGGAACAAGCAGGCTTCATGGAAAGATTAATAATTATAATATTGTTTATCCTGATAAAACCATAATTGTAGCTTGTAGCTCAGTTGGATTTTAGTGTTATAATGACCCTGCCTGGTTGGAATGTCGGGTTCGATTTCCGGACAAGGTAGATTTTAAGACAGATATAGACCGACAAATATTCGTTCCCTGTTCCTGGATGTTTCTGATATTTTATTTGAAAGTAAAGATTATTATTTGTGTTTTTTTTCATGTTACCTGCGAAATAGGAAATCTTAGTGTGTAAGCTTTGCAGCCGTGAAGAAAATTGCATACCATTCCCATAATAATGTGAGGTCTGCCAATCCACTATCCATCAAACATTTGGCTAATGCCAAATAGGAAGGGATTACCCAACCTTTCTTATTTTGATAGTAAACCTGAGATCAGTAGGTAATGGGACGATATCGCACCCTCAGTGGAAAAAAGCATAAGTCGTGCATATTATGCCCAATTTTTAAAAAAATTTATCATTAATCTTAACGGTTTTGTGAAAGAAATCGTAATGTAAATTCCTTTGACTACTTACTGATATTTGAACTGTTTTTTTGCTCTCCTGTAAAACTGCAATTTTAATCTTATGCCTTTTTTCCACTGAAGGTGCGATGAGTTGTGATGAGTATGCAATACTTAATAAATATGTATATTAATTGGTACTCACAAGGTTGCAGAACACATTATTAATTATGAAGTAACGATGTTGTTAATTATAAATTATTTACCAATGATGTAATGTAGGTTGCCAACATAAATGCATTAATTTAAGATGAGCCTTTGTTATTCTCATTATGTTTCGCGTCAAACACTGCGCATGCAATGTGCACTACTCGGGTTGCGTGATCGTTCGGCGGCTTGTTCGCCATTAAATCATAATTTGACCTTATTTATTTTAACTAGCATCACAGAAGACATAATAATAATAATAATAATAATAATAATAATAATAATAATAATGCCGTAAAAATTAGACATTACTGACCTGTCACCTAACTGACAAGTATATACGAGTATTTGTATGTGACAAGGTGAAAGACGAGCAGATCCCTGGGTCCCGGGTTCGATTCTCAGCAGGAGAAACCCAGCAGCGAATAAAGAATGATAAGTTTTGAATTCTGTTCCCGATATGGGTGTGTCTTTTTCTTTGTGAATCCTATTGTGGGACTATCAGTATGTCCCGTTTTATTTATTTATTTACTCTCTTTATTGTACAATGTATACCAATAATACAATAAAAAACTAGAAGTAGACAAGAATGCGAAGTACAAAAGATAGTCTTATCGCTACACAGCGATTTCTTCCAGACAACCTTAAGATGTGGAGTGCTGATTAAAGTAAGATCAAATGAGGTAAGGTGCACGAATATGCGTTAAAACATTTTAAGGATCAAAGATATTCATGAACAAAAATAAACAATTAATTGAGCTGTAGTCTTTCAGAGTTCGATGAAATCTTGGTATCATAAATTAATTAAGTCAAATTTAAGGCACGTTTGGTTTGAATAGGTGACCGCTACCGGCGAAATTACATGACCTTTCTTTTCCTCCGGAACAATTAAGTCATGTTGAAGGTTTTTTGACGACCTAAGAACTTTCTATGTTTGGGTTGCCCTCTAAAGCTTCAATCTATCCACGCTGGAGCAGCAAGAAGTATGCTAAAGTCTCCTTACTTCGAAGGCCTTACCCTACAGTGAGGCCCTTATGGGTTGAAGCTAGGTAAAAAAACTTATAACTCGATTCATACGTAATCCGTCAATAACTATATTTGTTTACACGATTAATATGCACAAATATAATATTGTATCTAATCAAAATCAAATCAAATAGCTGTTATGGATGATGCAAAATGGGGAAATAATGTTAACTTTAAACCAAACTGGTTAAACAAAGGTACTTTGTATGAATGTTTTTGATGGAGACGTAATTTAAGAATCGTGTTTATGGATGTTCAAGGGCGGCCATCATTAACCAGCAGTGGTCCGGTCTTATTTATTGATCTGAGCAAAAAAGGTGGAAATCAGCAGGTGAGCCACACAAAGACCCTTACCTAATTCCATGCAGAAGTTGCGTTGGATTAAATCAGTTGTACAGTTACGTTAAGGAGAATTGACCGTAACTTATTAAGCATTTTTTTTATTACAGCACAGCCTTTCTAGTAATACTCGTCCCATACTCCTCCGAAACGGCTTGACCGATTTTTATGAAATGTATGCATATTTAGTAGGTCTGAGAATCGGCTACTATCTATTTTTCATACCCCTAAATGATAAGGGTTGTCCACCCCTAACATTTATTTTTTGGACAAAAATTTTTTTTTTTTATAATGTGGCATTAAAAATACATACAACACTAAATTGTCACCCATCTATCACCAACCCGTATTTTTAATGATCATTTTTGTAATTTAATCATTGTTGATCCAGCTCAATAACTGATCAATTATTAGGCGATACGAAGTTCGCCCGGTTAGCTAGTACCTATATACATATAACATGTAACAGCTTGGGATGGTACAGATCCCAGAGTGTTAGCTTTGCGTGTCCCGAGCTTGGATGATGAACCAGGAACCTCATAGACATCAAACTGCACAAACGAACAATGCCTGATTTATTATAAAGACATTTTTGCTTTTCTAAATAAATTTTAATTACAAAAATAAAATAAGTTACTTACTTAGAGACGTTTACGGGTCAATAATTTTGGACATCTGAGTTTTAAATGTTTTTTTCATTACATAATACACCTAACAACAATCGCCTTCTTACGTCCTAAATAACAAAGGTAAACACAGGTGGATAAAAATGTAAACACACAGTACATGTTTGATCGAGCATGCATCAAACGCATAATTGCATAATTAATATAATTATCATGCTTCATAATTCACATGATTTTGATACGTATCTCCCGTGAGATCGATACTAGTACATAAAAATATAACACGCCAAAATAGTCTATATGTCACGACTCATAGTGAAGAATATCGGTTGAAGAATTATGATGTGGTTCTGGATGTGGAATAGATTTAATTATCCAATTACAGTTTCTATTTTATGTAGTTATAAGGTCGAGAATCTCTTGAAATTGCTTAAGTATTAATATTCTTCTAATACAACTAGATAACTCGTGATTGTCTTGCATACTTTGAGCTGGCCTTCGAGCCCTCACGCTTTGTACAGTCGTGAGGAAAAGTGTTCAGATTTTTGACTTTGATTGTTGAACGTTCATCCTACTGAAATGCTAAACTTAATCTAAAACAGTATAAGTTCTACGAACGGAGTTTCAAAATTTGAATTTTAAATTTATTCTAGAATGCTATTTTACGAACTTCACCTTCACATTTGCCAACAGAACAAACTTTTCAAAGTTAATAACAGTTCACGCGGTCTTTGTAAGAGTATATTTTATGAGTAGAAACATTTAGTTGACGAGGATTGTGGTTAAAAACTTTGAGTAAAAGTTAAGCTAAAACTGTATGGCCTAGCTGGCGGTACAATCACCGATCAGTTGATCATGAAAATTTTGATTTAATTTGCTGCACTTGTATACCTATTAAAACTGCGTAGCGGTATTTGTATATAACGGAATTTCTATGTTTACCTATGTTGTTTATTCAGATCACGTTACATTTATAGCGGACTTTATGAAACTTTTATATACGCCGCTCCTTTTAGAGGGCTATTTTAATATTGGAAGGGTCAATTTTTATTTACCTATTCAATATTTTCGCCACAAAGTGTTTCTTATTCACGTAAAGTCTCAAACTCTTTATTCACGTTTCAAAACCGATACAATGATCATAAACACTGAATCTATAGCCTTTTGTGTTCGTCTATACCCGTTCATCAACTAAGTTAGAAGTCAAGTACAGTCGCGCGCTTATGTAAGATCGGCCGAATGCAACCTACTTGCATTGTTTGTTTTAAAGGCCTTATGACCTTCATTTTAAAGTTCACATTATCGTTGGAAATGAAAACGTTCTGCAAGCATCTAAATACCAAGTCATTTGCACGAACAAAGATTGCTATTGTCTTAACGTCAAGGGCGTTTTTTCTTTGAATTGTATATCATAAAGTTGCCAATTCGAACAAAGATGGTTTAGCTAATAAATTGTTGTATATTGTTATGGCGATAGAGTCGATTTTCATTTATTTACGATTTACTACCGAGTTTTTATAATTGTAAACACGTGACGTCAGTAATTTTCCCGAGATGTGCCGGGCAGTGCCATCTCGTACTTGCAAAAACATTTTAAAATTAATTATATGTTACAGAGGATTTCTTACAATGCCATGTTATGAAGACGCGTCACGATGAAAAAGCAGTAAATGGATATCAGTGATTAAAATATTTCTTGCCTATTTGTGTTAATTATTTAAACGGAGGAAAACGTGACCGATATCCAGATATATCATTCTATTCCATTCTATTCGCAGTAAACGATTGATTATTCTCAGGGGTCGTATTGGGAATGATTCAGAATTGAGACTTGGTAGACTGTTTGAAATATCTATAGCCTTTATAGTTAGTGTTGGAAAAGTATAAAATATTATTGAGTTGTTTATTACTGAGTAACTTTTATTCAGTTCGGAAAAGGTTTAATGCGGATAGATATTTTGCTAACAAATTAAATATTTATTTTTGAGGCATACTGTAACTGACATCAAAATCCAAATGTGTAACATTGAAGTATTACACTAGCGTGTATAGAACCGAAACTGCGAACACCATGTATGTCCCAATGCATTGGCGCCACGTGGCATCAATCTTCAATGGATTCGTTCCATTTTGAAAGGAGAACCGGGGTTTTGAAAATCGAACCTCCCGGGCGGGACACACATTTTGTTCGAGATGTCTGTTCTGACATTATACTTCAATGATGTGCAATCAGGTTATAGCTATCTCATGCACACAAATCAAACTGCAGACTTGATCGACACATGATCGTGTATGGCCTCCATTAGGAAAAAACTGTACGTGACTATGAAGCCGTCAATAAAAAATCTTTCGACGAATCCGTACCATCCGACCAACCAAAAAGTCGACGGTAAAATTTGTCAAAGTTGAAAACTCGCGCTTTTTCGCAACCAAGAGTGTCGAAACACTGTTATCCCGAAAAAATATTTTTTATGCCGTGCCCATTTCCAGTTGATTTCACCGCGGGAAGCAAAACGAAACAAACGTTCTACATGACTGTACTAGCTAAAAATGGATTATGGATGGCCGAATAAATCGAATTTACTGAGCATTTTTCCGCGCCACTCCGCTGGTTATGAATGGACTTTTTGTGTGCGGTTCAATATTTTTGCCAAGGTTTTCTTATTAATTATATTGTATAGAGGATTTTTGGAAAAAAATAATTCAGTGTTTATTCATTTATAATATTTGATTCTTTGTTATAGCACCTACAAATACAATTTTGTAAATAAAATTCTGGGCCAAGTTTACAATGAACGTTACTGAACGATTTCGCATTTATTCCTTTTCAATAAATTACTGAGAGATATGAGAGATATTGAGAAAGAATACTGAAAATAATTCAATTTCAGTTACCTAACAACTATATCATTCAATGTCATGGATAGGTATCGTCAATGGTGACGTCACAATATGCTGTCGCGAGATCTATCTCGGTTTTAGCCATCCTCTTGAGGTCTCGTGGTAACCTTGATTGGCCTTCTTCAATGGCTCAGTGGCATAATATTCAAAGATATAAATCCACTATTTTTATTGCAATTGCATTGCTTTGCGTCTGGATAGGTGAACAAGTTTTTAGAGATTTTTTTTTGAGTCAGGGGGATTTTTGAAGTGAAACTTCTTTAGAACCGTTAGTGATTTGAAACTGGATGCAACGGAAAAACGACAGGTAAGATAATATAACCGCTAATTTCGTATTTCAATTTAAGTTGTTCGTAGCTCAATGGTCAGGACGTAGACACACAATGCTGATGTCATGATGATGCGCAGGTTCGCGTCTCACAATATTTTTTTTTTTTAGTTTTATTTTTTTTTAGTTTTATTTTTATACTGTTTTTAAATACTTTCAAATGCTCTTTTAAATATTTTCAAAGAATTTATCAACAAAAAATAAGAATTTCATTCTTTCATTCTGTAGATCGACCAGCCGATTATACAGACAGTAAAAATGCTAAGTTGTATTCATAGATGGCGTGAGGAGTAAGATAGAACATACGTTTTATTGCTAGATAGATTTTTAAAAAGTGCAAAGTTGTATTCATAGATGGCGCTTCGATTTATTGCTTTAAGATTCGATTTATTACCTTGTCTCTGTGTTCCGTGCTTTTTCATTTCATTATCTTGAAACCAAAATTTTGGAAAGTTTCACTTCTACCACGTGTGAATTGCACACATGGTATTTTTTTAATTTCAAATTTATACCAACTTGTTAAGTGTATATTTGTACATTTATATCATTATTCATATTCAATTATTAATTCATTCATATTTACCAATTAATTTATGCTATCACATAATGATATCACACATAACGCATAATAATCCAGTGTTATCATTCTTCTTTTATATGATTAATTATTTATTATTATCTTTTCATAATTAATTTAGATAACTTTTGATTAATTTTATTTTATACAGCAAAGAAAATAAAGGTAATTAAACAAAAGCATGTAGCGTCCATTATGAGATTGTGATGATTATGTATCCCTGTGGGCACTCTGCTGAGAGAGAGCTATAGGGTTCAATTCCCGGCTGAGCTTTAAATTGACTGATATTCGATGATGGGTGAAGTCTACATAACTTCATAAATACTTTTCTTAAATACTGCTTTGCAACTATATCCCATGTCATGGTGTTTAACACACATTTGCAGAATACTTATTATAATATTTATACTGACGTGTAAGTAATATTATAGTAAATAATTAATAGTTTAATAGAAACATAGCTCTTTGTTTTGCACGTACCATGGTAAGCAAAGACAAAATTAACCTCGTTAGTTATCACAAGACATACCTTCAATCAATCAATAACAACGAAGCGAAAAACATGGCGTCCTTGCTTCGAACGCGCGTTATTTTTTCTAACAATCCATTGAAATCAATACACTTGATCCATTAGCACCACGACATAACATACTGACATAGTAATATATTTCTTACGGCATAGGAAATATGTTTTAATACTGCTTGTAATATGTAAAAGGGTATGTTGTATTTTCAGATAGGCTGTACATAGGAACAAAGTTCTATGGTTTTTATGGTTCATATGAGCGTCGATCGTGATGGTTAAGATGTACGCCCACTTACCTAGGCCGGTTGTTCGCCATGCAAAACTTCGACTGAAATCATTTTAAAAATACTGTTATATCTATCGGTTATATCTTCCTAACTCTGATAAATCTATCGGTAGTAAAACCGAGCCCTGGTATAACACACAGGGACCCCTGCATCTCGGCATCTAATCGAAAGCAGGCCGCTTACCAGGCTTGGATCAGCGTAAAGATCCATCCACCCAGAGCTTAAGACAAAGCTCAATGCTGCCTCCCGGTCAGCAAAAAAGCAAATGTGAGGCGAAGGCAAAGTTCATCAGCAGAATTGGTGAACGACTGGTCGGTAACCCCTCCGGTAGTCAAGAGTTCTGGTCGCTGGCTAAAGCTGCCAAAGGCATTTTCTGTCAGTCATCTCTTCCATCACTGAGTAAACTGGACGACTCCGTGGTCCACACGGCAAAAGGGAAAACCGAACTTCTTGGCACCCTTTTTGCCGCCAACTCGACTCTTGATGATAGAGGGACTACACCGCCTAATATCAAGTGGTGTGAGAGCTCGTTGAATGATATACCTTTTACCCAAAAGTCTATTAGACGGGCTCTACAGTCTTCCATACCAAGAAGTCGAGTGGACCAGACGGTATTCCCGTAGTGGTGTTAAAGACGTGTGCTCCCAAGTTGTCTCCCATCCTAACGCGCTGGTGATCTTCTAGTTTATCTTATGCGCCGGTGGGCTCAGGCTCTTGACCGCAACGGGGAAGCTGTGGCAGTAAGCCTCGATATCACTAAGGACTTCGACCGGGTCTGGCACAGGGGCTTCTAATGAAGTTACCATCTTACGGTCTCCCTGAAAGATTATACAATTGGGTAGCCAGTTTTCTATCTGAGCGACATATCAAAGACAATAATTTAATATTAAATGACCAAAAAGCAACGGATTGTAGGAAAATAACACGCTAACATTCGTTTTCATATTAATATGGTTTTTTTTTTCTCTTTGTGAGAGATGAATTCATTCCTTTAATAAAAACTGATTTTCCTATAACAGTGTTTTAATTTATTTATATTGACAATTGTATTGAGGTCACGGAAAGAAACATTATAATGGTCCACCTCACTGAAAATGTCCTGTAAATTTAATTTTAATAAGTATTTTACTATCTTAATATATATTTTGGCAAGAAAATAACATAGTATTTCAGTATAAATCCAAAAATTGGCAAATTTCAATAAAAAATATGTCAATAATTTTTGCAAGGTACATTTTTAGGCGAAAATGCCTTGCTGCATAACGTTTACAGAGCAATGGGCGTATATCTTTACCTTTCAAGGTTGAGGCTCAGTACATCTGTACGTCTGTACGTGATAGACAGACACTTTAATTAAAACGTAAAATTAATTCCACAAACTTCAAACCCCTCAGCGTAGTTGAATGACTGACGGATTTCAATTTGCGAATACCTTGTTGCATGCTACATTGTCTTTTGTATGGAACTTAGTTTATTGACTTTGTATAAAGTAATATACATATAGTCCGTTTTAGGGCTCCGAAGAAAAATCGGAACACTTATAGTTCTGTCCATCCGTCCGTCTGTCCGAAGCATAGCAATTTAGTGCTAGAAAGCTGTAATTTGGCATAAATTAAAACTCCAAAATCGTAGAATAAAATATTGAAAAAAATTTTTGTTCATAATTATGTAAAAATGTACTTTTTTGGACCTATGATCTGTTCTATTACATTATTGTTTTGCGTAGGTACTTTACTAATGTTTTATCCTACCCGTCTCTGGATGCAGTACATTTATTTCTAGGTTTAAAGAAGCAATTAACATTGAAATAGCAAACTGCTAGAGGTACCTTAGATCAAGTATACTCAAGTGTACTTGTCAAGTTTGCAGCTGACTAGATGTGGCTTCCAATTTCCATGAGTGATCTTCCATGCATAGATAGCCATACCGTCAACTTTACTGGATGCGTCATCAAATCCGCTGCTAACCTGACAAGTATCTGATCGTGTATGGCCAGATTTAGGGTATCTTAAACTCAACTTAACTTCAACCTAATTTACACCTGGGTATGAACTATGACATTTTGATAGTTTCTATGTAACGATTTCGCGGTCATGGATAGATAGAATTGCAAAAACAATAATACATACCTAGGCAAATTATCGAGAGGTTGACATAATCTGACACTCAGATTATGAGATCTGACATTAAATTAATATTTGTCAACACCTGTAAAGATAATCTTCCTCAAATATTGTTATTGTTTCTAATCGTACGAACACTTCTGTTATTCCATTTACTTTTAATGTTTGCTACGTGGCCTAGCAACCCCAGTTTAATTTGAACTGCGTAATGCCACAGACCTAAAAAAAGACGTTCGTGCGTAATACTAATTCTACTAACACATATTTATTGTTCTAACATGTTCGGAATGCGTTATGATGAAGATCGAAAGTGATAATCATGATGTGTGTAAGGCACATGTACGCTATAAATATTTAAAGTTTTCTGACATACTTACTTCGTTACCTAAGTTAGGCGAGGTTCACTAGTTGTGTTATGTAATGAAAATGGTGTAATTTAGTTTCGATTTTATTTCCAAATTTTAATTAATTTAATTAATTCAAGTTTTCCTTTTGTTGTAGGAGCTATCGTAAGCTAGAATACTTGAAACGGAAGGTGGAGGAACTTGAGGAATAGAAGGTATGAATTTTCTAAAGGTCATAAGTACATGACTACAAGATCTCCTTTACGTCATTTATTTTGGTAATAATTTATTATCTTACACCGATTTCAACTGGTTAGTTTAGTAAAGCTTTGCGAATTTTGAAGTTATACTTCTTTTGGCGCGATGGTGAAAAATGATGAGAGTGAATTTCTATGATGCGCGCGCACACCGACACCTAAATTCTACAACGTGAAGTTAGCTAAATTCTGTATTTTTCTGTATGCAAAAAAGTTTTCACAGTATTTACCTCATTACAAACGATTTTATAATCGATTGAATTGATTCATAATAATCGATTGATGGAATATAATAATATATTTTATGTATTATTTGTTAATTATAATTATAATATTAATTTATTTCTTACATGTTTTCGTATTCCATACATATTAAAACTATGTAATATATTTAGAATTACCATTCAATCGTTACGCTAATTTTATTAAATTACATTTCGAATATTTTGACATCGATTAATCGATTGACAACAAAGATGATGTAATCCCTAATAATGTCATTTTGGTAACCATAGTATTTATAAATAACACCACTGTACTGTCATATTTGTCATCGATCTTTCATGTTTCTACGCGTGGTTTTTTGTATTTTTCTATTAAATATTTTCAGCGTACCTATTTGGAGTCCTATTTACTATTGAAACTCATCGACACGCACACAGTTATTTTAATTTACTGTTGTATTCGATTTCGTACTTGTGTTTTGGTGAATGTGTTTTCGCAGTTTCGCTACAATTTCTGGCAAACCAATACTATATGAATATGGACTACTTAATCGCCTGTTTTGTGACTGACAAAGGTTCAGAATAAGTCTTGAACACTGGATAACGTACCCTATACATCTTTAGAAGATCAGTAGTTTGCTGTGGCCATACTTACAATGAGTATGTTATGGTATCTTGATTGGGCAAGGTACCAACGAAATATAGCGCCTCCTGCACAACTAGACGAAATATTAATATAAATGATAACTAATAAAATCTCTTGAAATATGCAATAGCTTTTATTATACAACCTTTTTATGACATTCGTTTTGGGTAAAAACCATTTAAGTAGTAGATAGTATAATAGACACCCGCCAACTTAGTTTTAACCATTAAACTCGTAGTTTAAGTGTTAGTATTTTTGACTTTTTATTACGTTTGTAATGATTACTCGTAGGTGTTTGGTTTATAGTAAGTGTAACATACATATTAAATAGCACTGTGACACGAGTATGACATAATCATAACCTATAATTAAGGTGATTCATTCTAGGATTTCCTTAGTTGGCCATTACTGGCAGCCGTGAAAATTGAAGAAATTAAACTTTTTGCAGTGATCTAATTGACAGCCAATTTCCAGTCTTGTCTACCTGGGCCTGAGTTTCTATGTAAGCTGGGTTTCTCCTTTGGCGCGTTAGTTCCATGGCCGCCATATCGTTCTATCCGTGATCTGCAGTCTGTGATTTTGTCCAGTTTCGTGTCTATCGAAATTATAGTACATTTTATTTATTTGGATTTAAGACTTTTATAATTTTTAAATTCGCGTAGAAAAGTTGTTGTTTTGTTTGGAGATTGAAATATTAAAACATCACTTAAAATCTTTCTTTTTATTCTGTGCTGAAAAATTACGAAAGACAATGTAGTCTGTACTGATTGATCGAGTCTATGGGTCGATTTATCTATAGTCCGTTCACAGTTATTTTACCTCTAGCTATTAAAGTCAAAGTCAAAATATTTTATTCATATAGGTATCATTGATACACTTATGCACGTCATTTTTTGGCTTTTCAAAAGGTGCTTTGTAATGGAGGAGAAGAAAAGCCTAAATAAACTCCTCAGCACATCTTTTAAAAAAATATTACAAAAAAGATATTATCATACAAAAGTTTACTATTCTGAGTGGAACTGGTTGCAGAGCTAATCATTTCCATGCGTCTTTGTCATTTAAATACTCGTCTACACTATAATATCCCATGCCTAACAATTGTGTTTTTACACGTTTTTTGAAAGATTCTATTGGCAAGTCACGTATTAATTTTGGGATTTTATTATAGAAATGTACACCAAGCCCTATGAAAGATCGTTGCACTTTACTTAGGCGGAACGAAGGCGTAATTAATTGATACATTCTTTTTGTTTGGCGATTATTAATATCAAAATTTTGTTTATACGCGTTTATATTCTTCCTTATAAAAACTACATTATTAATTTATTAAGTTGGTTAACCTTAGCTGTGTGTTGTAATGTTTAGTGTGTACGATTCCCTAACATTTATCAATTTCCGCGTCTAAGCTTCCATCCATTTTACAAAACTTATCCTCAATATGTCGCACATGTTTTATACGCAGTCGGCTTTTTTTGGATTTTTTAATTTTTTTGTGTGTAATAGACCTATCATTGATTCAGTTGGAAAAAATATTAGAACACGATTTCGTGAGCCATGACCACGTTTTATGCTATAATATGTACCTACGTTTGCCCAAAATTCTTCTGTATTTTCATTGAGCGACTCAATTTCTTTTGTTTTTTGTATTTATAACACTATTTTCTATTTTAATTTTCAATATTATATTACATTGGTAGAAAATGCAAAAAATCGGGAGAAACGGTCGCTAAAACGGGATATCGGGAGACGATAACCAAAATCAGTAGATCCGATAAATCGGGAACTTTTGCAACACTCGTCACTTGACAGCAAGTAATGCTAATCTAATGGGAAGGTAATGACAGCTTGTCAGAGGTAAAATAACTGAACGGACTGTAGTAAATAGTAATCGATACTTGTCTTTGGGACTAGCAGCCCATTCTTTTTCTCTCCTTAATCTGTATTAAAGTTTAATGCCTGTCGGAAAATAAGTTATTCTTCAACTGAACTGAATAAAATCTTTCATTCCCTCCCCCCACAAAAACTGGTTTTACAGCATGGTATCGTAATAGTTCTCGTAATAGAACATAGATGGTGTTTTTACAATTGTAAAAACAGAAAAAAAAAGATTTACAATTGATTTGTTTTTGCAAAGTAATATTAGAATATACTACAAAATTAATCACAGATGGCGCTTAACACATATAGTTTGACTATAGAGATTCGTAAATTAAAATTATTTCAAAATATTATTTAATTTTTATTTTTAGTATTGCTGTTTTTGAATATTGTATTTTGAACAATGTTTTTTTAATATTGTTTTTTGATATTTTTTTTCATGCCAAAGAAGTATAACTTCTCACGCGCGTACAAAAGTACACGCACCCTTTTTTTTTTTTTTTCTTAGCTGTGTTACTTCACTGTAAAGGTTGTCGACTGTCGTGTATCAAGTAAGCAGTTAAAGCTCGGCCATAGAATGTAAAATATTTCTTCAGAATTTTATTATGTACCCTATGTGCCATTAATTGTGCACACATTCAAAAAGACCACCCTCGCTCGTCGCCTTTGCGATTTAATTAGGGGGACAACAGTCATGGATTCATTTGCAGTTTCCCTCGTACCTTTGGAACACCTCCAATTTATGGTCTTAATTTTCTTTAATTTTCGTAACCTCCTTCTGTTCTGACCAAACGCAGGATTGAGAGAATTCATACCCTTAAGAATACTTTTTTCTTCATATAAACATGCAAAAATTTTTGCTATGCACATAACTGTAATATCCAAAATGCGTGCAGGATTCGAACTTGCCCCTACATTTGCAATGCTGACATTCACACAACATCACTGGGCTATATGTATATTCATAATAAATATCTTATATTATATAATAATAAATATTTCACACTTTTGCTTGTATATGTTGGTCGACCTTCAGTAAAATTTATCACTTAAATAAATCTACTTTATACCAAGGTGTCAATCACTTAGTAGCGGTCTAGCGGTACAAGGCTCGCTAAAAATATATTCCCGATACAATGTTTATTACAACTATAAATAAACACCCCAACCCAAGAAAATATTTTGCGTAAAAACCTGCCAAGTCTTGATTTAAGTTAGTAAAATTTTGATAAAAAAGTAGGAAAATCTCATGCACCGGGTTACACACAATATGAGTCAATAATCTTATTTTATATGGCAAAGTTATCTGCCAGTTGAAATGAAATGAAAATTGGAAGTTAGTTTTTTAAAAACACTTTTCAAACATTTACTAATCTATCATTGAGCCTAATAATCATTATTGAAATCCATTGTCAATAATCTGATTTATGTAAGAAGTAGGATCGAAGTGCACTCGCTATTGATGATATTTTTTTTCTATTACAGGTGCATATAAATACGAATTTCCAGAATAGGCTCGACTGCAGTGTTCAATTTACACTGAACTTGGCGCGACACTGCCGTGCCTCCGCCCTCTAAACACATTGGATACCGCTAACATGGAAATACGTTTAGGTAATCGTTGTCGATCTCTTTTCGTTCCGTGGCAATGAATCTTTCGTAAAGTGAAGTGAAATCGATCACGACGGCGTCGGAGCCGGAACAATCGGGAGACTGACTCGCCATTGCCGCCATTTGTTTGTTTCCCTCAAATCTATCGGTTTGTAAAACGCGCCTTACTGGCAGAATAAGTTTTATCCCGTAAGTTGTTCTAATTTGATTTGGTTTTAATACATGTCTGTGGTTTTAGATTTATTTTGACATCAAATGTAATACAATCTTATACAGTATGTTATTCATATAATTCACAAAAAGACTGCTCCGGACGGTAATCGAACTCGGAACTCATGGAGGCAATGTAGTGATACACGGTAGTATTCCAACAAGGCTATGCGGGCTGTGATACCGACACAGACTGTACGAACTACGACACCAAAGGCGACGGATACTAAGTTCTTCTGTGATACAAGTGTCAATAAAAATAGGTGTCAAGGGACACCCGGATGGAACGAAGTTCCTTTCGATTTAAGAATTGTTTTGTTGTATAGCGCCATCTCTGTAAAACTCTGTGAACCACTTCAAAAAAAGTGTCGTCATTCGTAAGAATAAAAAAGTGTCGTAATTTTCCGTCTAGCCCCCTTTCACAACGCGCGATAAGGAACTTCGTTCCAACATCACAATACCATAATAACACAGTGATAATAAAAACTTGGTTAATTTGCTCTGTGGACGTCTGCATAAAACTTCCTACGACACAAACTCGACCTTATTCGACTGTATTAAAGTACAAGGTGAAGTGTAGTTAACACCTAATTGACCTAGAGGCTTGAGTCTCGATTATTAGCGGTCGCCGATTTGTTATTTGTTTATTTACTTGTTACAAATATCATATGTTCTTTTTACTTGGTGTGATGACTGATGTCATTAAACAGGTGCGGTAAAATTAATCAAGTAAGTTTAAAGTGTAGCACAGGTTCGATCATGTGGAGAATAAGGCATTTAGGCTGATGCTGCTAAATTTCTTTTTTTTATGGAAATAGCCGGCAAACGAGCTGACGATCCGCCTGATGGTAAGTGGCTATCGTCGCCCATGGACATCAGCAACACCAAATCATCACTGATGCGTTGCCGGTCAAGAAAGAGAGAAGAAGAAGAAAGACAGAACTGGCTCTCAAGCCCCCAGCCGGAACATGACGAGTCGTTTGGACTTGGCGACTGACTCATGCTCAAGGGTGGTAGCTATCCAGGCGAACCCCATTGAGAAATAATAATAGGAATTTCTTATTTCAACGTTGCAATAAATAAAAATTCATGCAGGGATCCAGATGTAGAAGATACTAAGGCACAAACAAACGGTTGTTAAGCCACATCGGAGGCAAAGCCCACAGAAAAACTTCCGACACTCGGGTTGGCCACTAACCCCCCAACCAGGGCCGGCCAGTTTGGGCCGCCGGCTGGCCCGAGGAGAGCGCTCCCAGCGGGCTGAACAAGCCCGCTGCGAACGCGCTTGGAGGTGGGACCGTAGAAGAAGAAGAGTGCCGGTATTACGGTGCGCCGTTCTCCCTATCTTCTGTGGCCGTGGAGGGATCGCAGGGGGAGAGGTGTGTTGGTATTACGGTGAGCCACTCTCCCTACCCCCTACGAGCTGGCGGGGCCGTTCCGCTGAAACGGCACTGGTGGGGCCGCAGAGGAAGAGCCATGTCGGTATTACGGTGCGCCGCTTGCCCTATCCTCTGCAACCGAGGTGTGGTCGGTAGAAGAACCACAGACCTAATCTTTCACCGGGTACCAGTGATCTGGTACCCCTGGCCTCCTAGTAGCAGACTCGGGGGGAGTCTGCTACAGTACTGGTGGAGACCGAGGAGGGAGGCGCAGCTTACCATCTGGTGCGCCTATCGTGAAGGGCCTTCGGGCTTTCGCGATGGAGCCGCTTGTGGGCGGCTGCCGCCAGCGTGGTCGCGGATTTGTGCGAAAGCGTTCCCGTAACCCCGTCACAAGGCGGCGAGGAGGAAGATGGGGGGGGGGGGCACTAACCCCACCAACCACCACATATCATGTGGTGTTCAGCAGCAGTGATAGCCTAGCGGTTAGACCGTTGTTCCCCTGAACGCAGGGGCATGAGTTCAAATCCTGGCACGCACCTCTAATTTTCAAACAAACATTTTGTGCGTATTACAAGTTAATTATCACTTGCTTCGGTGAAGAGAAACATCGTGAAGAAACCTGCACACCGGAGAGTTCTCCATAAAGTTCTCAAAGGTGTGTGAAGTCTACCAATCCGCATTTGGCCAGCGTGGTAGACTATAGCCTGTACCCCTCACTTTGTGAGAGGAGACAGACCCAGCAGTGGGACAATTATGGGTTGTTGCTTTGCTTTGCTATACCGTAATCACTTGAGTATTTAGTATTTTAGTTCTTAAGTACAGCGAATTAATAAGTCTTTTATTAGTCAGAATAAATAACATATTACCGGTTACCTAACGTAAAAGTCAGTGATAGAGGTCGAGTCTAGAGTTTACGCCCTTGACTTTCAAACTGCGTCTGGTCTTAGTCAGCTTGACAGGTATTTCGATTGTGTACTAATATTTCGTTTCGTTATAAACAATATTACAACTTTCAATATAGTACATGATGCGTATTTACTGAAGGTTATCTGAAACTAGTCTTTCTCAAAGTGGGCAAAGCAAAATATTATATTTTAGCTCTATTGTTTTTTATAACCATACTAGCTTCAGCCTGCAGCTTCGCCCGCGTTGATTTCTATAAAACTAAAATGAATTATACTTACACCTTAACCTTCCTTAGGAATCACACTATCTATTGGTAAAAACCGTACAAAAATCTGTTTGTTAGTTTTTAAGTTCATCGCGTTCATACAGACAGACAGATGCGGCTGGGGGTCTTCATTTTATAATACACATGCAGATATAGATTTACCTGCAATTTGTTAACTTACAGAGTACTTTAGAAAAATATTCAATCACCAAGGAGAAAATTTCAATTCCACGAATGAGAAACTCTCAAAACCATTGATTTCGACAAAATTCAATCCCCATAAATATATGTCATACAGCACCGGAGTCATTGTGGGCATTCTAAGATTTCTAAGAAGTTATTAAAGTAAAATGGAGCGCCGCAAGAAAATAAGAGAGCATTTCTTTAGATCGTCGACCTTGCACCGGGATTGGCTCTCAGAGACAATGGCGAGCGAAGGACATCGTTGAGAGGTGCTTCGTATGAAAGCATTCAGCGGAAATAATAACCTGCTTACGATGTACAAATGTTATCAGTTCAAAGGGTACTAGGATGATTACATAAAGGGCAAGGTGTTTCGGATATCTGCGTCATTATAACATTGTCAGCGGATAAACAAAGCCAGTCTACTTTATTTTCATGTATGCTCACTCACTAACACCCTACTGAGCCTCCTCTTGTCCTCAAGAGGAGAGACCCGTGCTGAGGCATACCCTCCATAGCATGGCATAGGCCTCCTGGCCTAGAGCATATTCCACGTAAGAAGGTCCCTCATTGATTATTTCATAATATTGAGTTTTTTAATTCGTTTTAATTGTATATCGTCGGTTAGATTTGGCACATCGTAAATGCGAAAGCCCCATTTTTCAGGAGAGATAAAAACAACTTTGACGTCAAAGTACAATACTTGTTTTGAGAGGTCACGAAAGGTATATTTTTGCCGTCAAATATATTTAATTGGAGGTCACCGGACGTAATTTTCAACCTGAATTTTTGTACGAAAGTTTCAAGTGGTCGTTGGTCTAATTGGTTGGTCGATGGTCTGTTTGCTTCGAGTGGTCGTGGCCGTCGCGTTGGTCTGATTGATAGTTGTACTGGTCTCACCAATGGGAAGAATATTTTTTCCCGTTGTTCAGATTAGCTTGTCATTTGATAATGTATTCCTTCTAAAATATCTAAGATCCTAAGATTGCAAAAATTGCAGTTACTTGGTGTTACATCTAGACTGACGATATATTATATAATAATAATTTTTTTTTTTTTTTTTTTTTTCCTTTTGTAGGACACATATTTGTCCCCGCTTATATTACAATCTAGCCTACAAGACTAATAAGTAATTTTCATTTAACTTAAACTAATAAACTACATTTATATAAGAATATGTCCAGTAACACTTTTCTTATTGTCTCTATTTAAGGGGAAGTCACTTTATTCATGTGTCTTTACCGATAGCACTAACACTACATTACACTGTCTAGTTCACTATAACACTTACACTACACTAACTCAAATGGTTTTGTTCTTTTAAGTCTTCTCACTAGATCGGTGTGGTCGAGAAGCTGGATAGCCTCAACATTCACATGATGATGAAGTCTATGATGATGAGCTTCTGCATATTTTTTAATAACGTTAACAACGCACTCCATGTTAAGGTCCCGGTGGAGGTCATCATTCCTTATGTACCAGGGAGCATTTACTGCTTCCCTTAATACTTTGTTTTGGAATCTTTGGATTATCTGTAAATTGCTTTTTTTAGTGCAGCCCCACAGCTGTGCACCATAGGTCCATATTGGCATTAGGACCTGTTTATACAAAATAAGCTTATTACGTATTGATAGCTTTGAGTGTTTTCCAAGCAGCCAATACATATTCCTATATCTTATTTCTAATTCTTCTTTTTTTTTCTTAACATGTGCTTTCCAGCGTAACTTTGCGTCAAGCGTCATGCCAAGGTACTTTGCTGTATTTTCATACGGTATTTGCTTTTCTTCTATGTAAACGGGAAAATATTGTTTTTTCTTGTTGGTAAAGTCTATATGGATGGATTTGGATTCATTAAGTTTAATCCTCCATTTTTTAGTCCAGCTAGTTACCTGTGTAACAGCGTCTTGAACTTTTTCAATCGCTTCACTGTGCGTATTGCCTACAGCCATTAAGGCCGTGTCATCAGCAAAGGTTGCTATGCTGTTGTTTTCCATTTGCGGAATATCACTTGTGTACAAAAGATATAGGACCGGACCTAGTACACTTCCTTGTGGTACTCCTGCTTTAATTTCCTTCAGTTGGGAATATGTGTCTTCATACCTTATTCTAAATACTCTGTTTGAGACGTAAGATTCTAATATTTCTGCGAATTGTGTCGGCAGCATATTTTTTATCTTATATATCAGACCTTCATGCCATACCTTGTCAAAGGCTTGTGCCACATCAAGAAATATAGCTGAACATACTTTCTTTTCTTCTAGGGATTTTTCTATAATATTTGTGATTCGATGTACTTGTTCAACAGTTGAGTGTTTTTCTCGGAATCCAAATTGATGTTCAGGAATGAGATTTTTGCTATCAATGATTGGTTTTAGCCTTTTTAGTAATAGTTTTTCGAACAGTTTTGAAATTACAGGTAGTAATGATATTGGCCGGTACGACGCTGGTTCATGGATCGGTTTTCCTGGCTTTGGTATCATTATTATTTCAGCTACTTTCCATAAATCAGGCACAAATCTTAACCTCAAGGAAGCATTAATTAAAGTTGTTAATTTAACGACTCCTTTTCTTGGAAGATTACATAAGATTTCTCCTGTTATGAGATCAAATCCAGGAGACTTTCGTGGATTTATATGCTGTTTAATTTCTCGTTGAACTTCCTTTGGTGTTACTAATGTTATTTTACAATCATTGTCGATTATTCCGACATCTAACTGTAAAGTTTCACTATTTTCAATCTGATTTGGCTGGAATATAGTCTCTAAATAATCTGCAAATGTGTTGGCTTTCTGTTCATTGCTAACTGCCCATTTCCCATTGCCATCTTTTAATGGTGGGATATGAGTGATAGGCTTTTTTGACTTTTTAGTAGCTTTCCATAAGGAGTAGTTAGTACTGCGGTCATAAGTTAAGTGTTGAAGATAGGTATCAGTACGTTCTTCATTGTAGTCACTAATAATAATAATAATAATAAATTCATTTATTTCTCACCACAATATAGCTTAAAAATTTTATATATTGTGGGAGACTGGTGCCTAAACTAAGCTTTTGGCCTGTATTTCAGGACACCAGGCTTCCACCCAGAGTTTAACATGTGCTACCTATAAACTACACAATGGCAAGGAGCAAACAATTTATAATTAAAGTACATTAAATACTAACTATTAAGGGAAGATTAAATAGACTAATTTGTGTGTGTGTGTGTGCGCGTGAGTGTGTTATTTTATTTTAATTATCTTTATTGTTGGTTGTTACTCTAGTATGCTGCTAGTAAGGATATGTTCGGTGTCGTCATAGTTTAGTTCTTGAAGCCAGGAAGAGATTTTATTTTTACAAACGTATTTTGTGCAGTTAAATATATGTAGCTTTTTATTTGCTTTATTATATAAGGAGCATCCTAGGTGACAAAAGAAACGCTGTGATGATTTAGTCATAAGCTGTGTCTTACCACAATCTGCGGGATTATAGCGTCTAATATTATGGTTTAGCGTATAATATTATGGTTTTAGACTCTACAATATACTAGACCACACCACCACGTACTACTCATTCAACAAATACCAAATATTATGTATACTATGTACTTTCCTTCGAGAATTTTCGCACGGATTAGGAGATGGAAGTAATTTATAAAAATGTAACTATGCGAAAAAGGAATCATGATTAATATTTTTTTGATGACAAGTTGCTCGAGACTAATGACTTAATAAGGAATTATTCTCTAGTCAAAAAAGACTACTCTTTTTAGATAAGTAGAACTTAATCAATTTCATATGTTTGAACATTTAAAAGGCTCTCCTGTAAACCTCTGTTTTTGACTTGTCGCTTTATACGTAGGGACCGTCGATTTATCTGCACATAAATATCTGCACCCGGTCGGAAATCGAACCCGGGACCCCTCGCTTCGTAGGCAGAGTCGCTACCAACTAGGCTACAGGGTCGTCAATATGAATATTAATGTATTTTATTTATCCACTACATGGGTAATACTTTAGGCGTCATTGAGGAACAATAAAAAGCCTTCCACTTCAGAAACTGGATCTGAGTATGAGCAGTATTCAAAGCAAAAACTTGTTCAATTTATGTATTATATAATATATAAGCCTCTTTAATATATAAGCCTCAATGCGAGCCTTATTGGAAAAAACTTTGTCATAGCAACCAGCTCTCAACGAAGAGAACTTCAGTGTGGAATCGTTGCATCCAGTATAATATATTAAAGTTAGCCAACTTTTCAGTTAGAATCGACCAACCTTCAGTTCCCACATGTGGAAAACTTAGCCGCATCTCGCTTTAAAAGCCTCATGTACCAATTTATAGACATGCGATTTATATTGAATGATATATTTTTATTTTGATGAATGAGTTTTTCCGTTGACTTTCAGGAGTTGATTCAGGTCTCTTCACGATGTGATAATTTTATCGAAACAAGTAGTAATTAATTTTAACATAATAGAATAGAATAGAGTACTCTTTATTGTAGGTACACACCAAATAGGTTACTACATTAGAACATAATATAAATAGCATGTAAGTTCAAAAGGCGGTCTTATCGCTATAGAGCGATCTCTTCTAGACAACTTTTGGGCAGAGGACATAGACATGAGTGTGAAAAGGGTAGGGTGCACAGAAAATACGATAAATAAGATAAACTACTTAAATAATAATTACATAATACAAGGAATAACTACACATACAAGGAATAACTACAAATGTTAATATAATATACAAGATTATGAAATTTAATTTACAACATAAGTGTTGTAACTAAATGTAAAAATAAGTATCTACAGGATTCGAGATTGAACCTTGAGGGAGATTACCGGTAAAGCCAGTACGCTATTAACTACTCCACAATCGTTATTTACATTACGTAAACAAAAGCTGTTATAATTATTTCAAAAGCCCTCCAACAATGTCATTAACATGAGAGGTGCGAAAATAAAATATCTATCCAAACTTGTAATTTTCCGGAATAAAAATATTTTTATGTTAATAATCGACTAACGAGCGGACCTCTTCATAATAAGTGCTCTTGGCTGCTCACGAATAATAACAGTATCAAGTGTCCGACGCGTTGCCGGTTACAACAGAAGCTTTCAATCGAGTTAAATGGATCTTTAACTTTGCTATGAACGATAAACAGCTCATAACGCATTGTGGCATCTTTAACCCTTTGTACTCGAGAGGTGAGTCTCGCTCACCACATGATGCTACAACTCGAGAGGTGACTCGCTCACCACTTTGTTTGGTGCGGATATTCGGTGCGCTGTGTAAACTACTTATCTTTCTTTATTTGGTAATTGATCATCGAATTTCCGCACTAAAGTGGTGACCGAGTCACCTCTCGAGTTGTGGCAATTAATCATGTGGTGAGCGAGACTCACCTCTCGAGTGCAAAGCGTTAAAACGTCCACAACGCGCAATTCGTGTAAACTCTCACAAAACATTAACATTTGGCTTGATATTGACAAGACAAAAAATAAGAATATTAAAAAATCATTCATAATTTTTTTTTCATAAAAGCAAGTGACAGAGAATAATAAATATTTCAAATAGTCTCAAAGAAGTAGACACTGATTATATTAAGTTCAATTTATTACGTAGACGTGAACAATGAAATGAAGATGATACTGAGTAAACCAAGTTCAAAGTTGTGATCAGTCTGGATGTAGGTTATTAACCTAATCTATACTAATATTATAAAGAGGAAAGATTTGATTGTTTGCATTGAATAGGCTCCGAAACTACCGAACCGATTTGAAAAATTATTTCACTGTTGTGAAGCTATGCTATCCCCGGGTGACATAGGCTATATTTTTTTTAGGTACTATTTTTTCCGAAGCAAAGCAAGGGTGAATTCCTAGTAATTAAATAAACCTATTATTAATATGTCAGCTTTAAATACTAAGTTAGTATTTAAAAGTGACATATTATCTGGCTCTACATTGGGCTTGGAATTAAACAAAGATAAAAAGCGTGTGTGTAATAACTTATCTATTAAGGGTTTTTCATATGAATTTTTGACAAACGAACAGTGTAGATGGTCAATGATGAGTGACCACCGTCGCCCATGGCCATCAGTAGCATTGAATGTCTCACCATACGAAACAGGCATGTCTGGGAATTGAATTTGGCTACTCTCTGGACAATCATTTTCACTATTGACACAGCTACAGGGTCACCATAAGATAATTCAGTGTGTATGTATGTGTGTGCTCAAGTAAGATTGTAGATGTTTCAGTAATTTACGCATTTCAATACTTTATTATATTTTTCGTATTATGTCATCACCAATTTTTGCCATCTAAAGGAAAAGTCAAGAAACTAATAAATTTTTAATGTCCGCAGATGTATTCGACTAGATTGTTATCTTCGTTTGTTTATCAGTATAGCATCCTTTGATTTCAAATATATTTTTAAAATTAATTATCTTGTGGATTGAAAAAATAAAAACTGGTCTTTTAAGAGACTTTATGCAAAGAAGGTTCTGATTTCGGTTGAATTTTTTTATGTTTGTTACCAGAACTTCATCATTTACGAACTGATTTGGCAAATTTTTTTTTAATTTCAAAGGCTTATACTTTCAAAATGGTCACTTTTATTAAAGATCCGATCTGAGGATGGGAACCATGAGGAATTGAGGGAACCTTTCAAATATAAAAGATAAATACGGCAATTTTTATTCTATCTAGTGGTTCTACTTCATTTTAGTGGTCCTTATCGGACGCCATTTCATTGAAGTCGATTATTTTTTTGGTAAAATTTTGTATAAGAAACAGTCACATTGAAAAACACTGCATTTAATTTTTAAGCATAGCATTACATTTAAGCAGATTGTTGCATCTATTGCAGTGCCCTGTTCTGAAACAAATGTTTTTCTTTCTTTCTTTCTTTCTTTCTTTTAAGTAGGTACAATAGTACTTTATAGTAATTAGTCACGTGTGGATAAAAGAATATAAGAAGAAACAAAGAATTTACGCATATTACGCACTTCTAAGAATAGGAAACTCTGAAGTAAAGGTCTACAAAACGCTTATCACTACAATCTGATTCAGCCAAGTCGGTTTACTGAATCCGGAATCTGTTTGACATCCAAAAACCGGCGTTAATACCGGTTTCGTTTGACGACCGTGAGGATTGATTTGTTACTGATGTTTTGTAACTTCTGATGAATTGGATCGTGTCGTTGCTAACATTCAACATGTTTCATAACGAAACACAACGTTTGAAGTATCTTGCTTCACTTCGTCAGCATTCGTTACTAAGCCATATTTAAAATATACCTGGGACTTACCCGTTGGATCTCATGAATAGTAGACAATCTAGTTTTTGCCCATAAAGAGCGAACAAAAAGTTGCGATTGTACTCTACCAGAGACTTCCACATATTTTTTCTCGCAACACAAGCTTAATTATCGCGTTATATTTTTTACCCTTATTCGGCGAACATTACGCGAATTCGCTACGACAACAAATAAAACTTAACTCATCTCGTTGTCACCTATGCGACCTTGTCGCGAGGTTGCACTCGGGCAAATAAATTGACATCTCTGGTAAGTAGCTTCGTCGCAATCGATTTTGATACGTACTTCTCGATGATAGAGTTGTGTTGGATAATGGGATTGATTACCCTTGTATCAATTACGATGGTAAACTAACGATTCATTGTTTTTATTGCGGCGGCCGAAGTCGGACGGGGAAGCGATCGGTTGACTTCAGTTGGTGTAGTCGTTGCACGGCGGCCGGACGGCAAACCGTGTCGCTTCCACTCCCGTCATTCACGTCGCGAGTGTTCAAAGTGATATCATTTTCTTTTTTCTTTTTTTTTCTGTGATCTACCAAGGATTTCTCGGACAACGACTCTCACAGGTAAGTTTTTTTTATTATTTTTTTATGTGTTTACCAATCGCTTCGATAATATCGTGTTTTGTAATGTTGTGATAGGAAAATTGAAAAAGGAAAATGTTCCATTGTTTTTTTTCAGCAGCCAGTCTCTGAATCCTAATTAAATTTCCTTGTTTGTATCCAACTATGTTCGGTTTCTTGTTTAATTCGCGGATAAAAAAATATGTCCGCAAGTTTTTGCGTACGTTTTTGTTGGTATCTTTGCGTGCAATATTAATTAGGAATTGTTGATGAATTTTAACGAAATAGTTGCCTGTTTATCTATTATTGGTGAATTGCTTGTACGTAGCTGTCAACTATTAATTTACTGATCCATTTTTTGTCTTTGTATTGATTATGAAAATAAATATATAAATCAGTATTTTTAATGCTTTTACTGTTAGTCTGAGGTCTAATATTTTTTTATTCTATTGGAAGGTAAATTTAATAAAATACATTAAACTATTGAAATTAAAATTTAAGTTCAAAAATAAATAAAAATATAGTTACTTTTCAAAACTCGCTCAAATTGAAAATAGAAAATTTCAATTGCATGCAGAAAAATTCCGTCCAAGTAATCGTATGAAATATTACAATTTTTTTTAATGTGAGACGTCAAATTTTTGTTAGGCCTTGGAATTTGATCTACGACGTAGGTTCAAACACTATACGCGCGTCTGATTTTCAAGTGATGCGTGTAAAATTGAACATTTTGCTTCGGTGAAGCAAAATGTTTTGAAGAAGACATAAGAAGCTCACAGTCTTAGTTCCTTCTGTTTATACGGACCCTAATTATTATCATCGGTTTTGGGTCTGACATCCAGTAGAGAACTATGGGTTGTTATCATAATTATAGTGTTGTTTATTTATGTTTGATTGATTGATTGTCTCTTGTTATTTATATAAGGCTGCTACACAGTAAGCAGGTTTACCGCGGATTACAAAAATAGTAAAACATAAACTTTAATGATACTCTGCATTAACAGGAACGTAAAATTGTGTAGAGGTTTATTATTTATACCTCACTATAATTTTTTATAGACACGGTAAATTAAAGTTGCTTTGATTAAAAAGTTATTACACCTTCCTTCTTGTATATTTCATTTTAAAAACAACTCTTTGAATTCTCACAGCAATTAAACTTGTAAATTTTATGGATAGTAAAGTCAATTTAATTTGTAAGGAATGCCTTTAGATATTGAGTCCGTTTATTAGAGTATCCAATAACCATGCTTAAGTCTTTTTACTAAAGTGTAAAATCATAAGAAGATACTGTGTACTTTTTGTAAGAAGAAGTAAATACAAATAAAAATAATAATTAAATTTACCAAAAAAATTGTAATTTCCAAACAAGTCTTCGAAATGGGACGGAGTTTTGAAGTAACAAACATAAAAAATATTCCAATATAATTGAAACTCTACCTTTTTAAGTACCGACTTAAAAAGGTGGAGTGGTAAGATAAGTCCCATAGTAAAAAAGACCAATTTTTTTTAGTATGGGACTTATATACATTCCACCTATCCACTCTTCAGCAACCTCAAACTGAAGCACGAAATTTCCTCAAAGCTGAACTTCACACTTCACAGATAAACATCCACAGTGCAAACTTTCGCTACGATCGGACGCATTACGACGCGTGTTTTATTCGTATGTATCGTTTGTATGCACGAATCAATAGCTATTGTTGACGGTGTTTTCTTTGAGAATATAATTAAGAATAATACCGCTTTCATCTGTCATCGATCAGGCAACATGTGATGCTCGGTTTATCGGTGTTTGTTGATATTTTTCTGAAATGAATAACTTATGGCTTGGCCACGAAACACACGCCCCGCAACAACAACTCTAAGAGTCCAACAATAACACTACAATAGTACAACAACAACAGAACTACTACTATAGCATCTACTTTAAAAATGTACATAGGAGCACGTTATAGAATATTAATGTTATTTAACTTGTAAGTGGCAATTTTGTTAAAAATGATAATATATCCATTTACAGGTTGTAACAATAACATTTAGTGGGGCACGTTCATTTTTACACGACTGCGCCAGAAGGAGGGTTATATTTTTCGAGTATATGCACGGAGTGTATGTATGTTAACCCAAACTGTTAATCCTTCTATGGTGTAGTTGTTCAATATACTTTTAACAACATTATAAAGTACTGGGCTTGTTTTTTCTTTTTAGTTTTACACGCAGTTGGGGTTTTTTAATTTTTTTTTTAAATTAGACGTCCTCAATTCTCGTAATGCATGATGACCCCGTATTCTGCCTGTTTGTGGTTGCTGTTGGTCGGTCTTGCTAGGAGTCCTGGATAGGGATTTCTGGTGGCGGAGATGAGTGTGTTATATTATTTTCAAAGTCAAAGTCAAAATATTTTATTCATATAGGTATCATTGATACACTTATGCACGTCATTTTTTTGGCTTTTCGGAAAATATTATTTTAATTATTTTATGCATGGCCTTTGACCACGGAGCTCTCGATAGAACAAGTCTTTCAAGTTGGTCCTACTTGCACTTGCTATTTCTAAGGTGTAATTCCCAGCCTTCATGGAGGATATTTTTGCAGTAAACTTGGGATTTTTGTCCATTAAAATTCCTTCGGAAATTTTCCTATGGATATGGAGAAACTTCGGATTTATATACCTTTTCCCTTGGTTTTAAACTTTCAACCTTTATCCGGTCCAAAGCAGACAGTCTTTCTTGTAATTTGGGCAGCAATAAAGTTATTTTGCCACAATCTACAAACGATAAAAATTAGGATCGATATCTTTACCTTCTTTAAAGCAGAAAATAAAAAATGCATGTTTTCGTACCTACGAAAGCCTGCTACATACCTGCTAAGTAACTATGTAGCAAATTTTTTTTGTCGACAAAAGAGAAGAGATACCTGAGCATCATCGCCCATGAACATTACTAAGGCCGAAGGAATGACGCGCATTATTATCATTGTCTTAGCCTACAACGCAGTTGACTAGAAACGTCTTGGTAATGATCATATTATATTATGATCACTTATGATCATGTGACCCGTCGTCTGTTGCTGGTTTCCGGCTGATGATACAAAAATATTGACTTCGTGTTTCGGTCATTACCAAGTGTTAGTCACTACTAACATGCCTCACTAGACATGAATGCGCGACTAACTTTACTCGTAGTTACACGAACAATTGGCTTACAGTAAATAATATTTGGAATTGCAATAAATTGTAACTGTAATTCGAATAAAGGTATATACTTAGATTTTAGTTACAAAAATTTACACATATTACAAACACTCTTGAGATGAACAGAAAAAAAAATCCGTTTCTTGCATGTCTATTATGCCTTCTGCCACTTTATCGAACCTGGAACCTCATGCATTGCAGACAAGATTTCTACTACCGCCTCACATATCCGCTAGGTGCAAAAATAAAGATTTGGATGCTGGCATGACAATAACTTAGATTTGTTGTAATAATTTAATAAATTAAATTCGGTAAAAATAGATATGTATATCTTAAAAATGATGACATAGAAGAACTACTACAATAAATGTGTACAATTCTACAAGTATATAATGATAATAACATGCATTCTGCTTGCAACGGAACATAAAGCTAATAATTTAAGTCAGATTGAGTCGGGCGATGACGTAATATCCTTCTAGACCTTATCCTTCTAGACATACGGCTGATGCTTGAGTTTGCATGGAATCATATAGTTACGAACAACGAACAGGTACATGGCAGCATTCCTTTATTAACCTGCTTCTAAAATCAACCGTGAAATATTTCAAGTGGTTTTGTTGCAAAAGATAACAAATATGCAAAAAATAAACAAATATGCAAAAGATACAAGAAGTTTTTTAAAAAGGACGCAAAGAGAACTTATCAGGGCCAACGTCTTAGCGATTTCTCTAGTGTTGGTCATGTCCATAGGCTGCGGTGACCACGTATCATTAGGACTGTCCCGTCTGCTGAAAAACAGACTTTTCCATCAGCCATTTAGCTATAAAAATAACAATTCATAGTTCTTGGCAGCTTATTGTGTGATTTGACATGATGTTACAAGATGAACAGTAATTATCACTTAACATTAACTTACCTGTATTCACAGTCTGAGCCTGTATATTAGTTTGACTGCTCAGTAATAAAAAAAAACATACTGGCCATTGAAGTATAATGACATAGAGCAGACATCTCGAACAAAATGTGAGTCCCGCCCGGGAGGTTCGAGTTTCAAAATTGAGCCCCCGTTCTCCTTTCAAAATGGAACGAATCCATTGAAGATTGAAGCCACGTGGCGCCAATGCATTGGGACATACATGGTGTTCGCGGTGTCGTCGGTTCTTTATTGCTAGTATTAATACTTCAATGATACTGGCCCACTGGACGCAATAACTTCACGTCTATGATAACATTGTATAGAACTCACAGATGTACAGGTTTCTTTATTATGTTCTCTGTCAGTAAAAAAAAATCATATCATATAAGTGATTTGCATAACTTATTTAGTTTTGACCCTGCCTCCGAAGCGAGGGGTCTCGGGTTCGATTTCCGCCTGGGGTATATATTTATGTGACATATAAATATTTGTACTCGGGTCATGTTCATTGTGATGTGTTATTAAGAGTCGTCCATGCCACCCGCGACACACGTGAAAACCTACTGCGAGGGTATGAGTGTGTAAGAGCATAGATACCAACTAAAATTCTCTAACACGCCTGGCTTTGACAATATTACTCAGCTTTGGTGTAATGCTTATGAAAATAAATGAAAGGCGTGATGGAAATATTGCTTTATATTCTTCTTTTAACTGGATACTTGAACCGAAACGATTTAAAATAACTCGAACGCTCGGATACATAATAATATTATGCAATATTTATAAAAAGCCGGGTTCTCGTTGCCTCACAAAGTGTTTTTGCTCAACAGTACAGGCACACTGACCTTCGCGAGGTGAAGGCAAAAAGTGGAGTATCTTTTTTGTACTCGACTGTACTAATTTGTAAGTTAACACTGACATTGGTATTAATTTATTGTATTTAGTGTTAAGGTCGCTCCATACAAATAATTGTTAAAGTATTTGAATATATACGTTGACGTTTATTCTCTAAAGGAACCCATTGACTAGGTCTGTGAAGTGGATTTTTTCTGCGATAGCTACAAAAAAGGTATCTTACTTAAGCTTTGAAGGAAATTGAAAATGACTGAAATATAATAATAGAAAAAATAATGTGTGCAATTCACACGCGGTAGAAGTGAAACCTTCAAAATTTTTTTTTTATAATCGCGACAATATTTTGCATTAGTTTTCGGCATATTTGAAGAATTTTACTAAAAAAAGAAAACAGTGGTAACTAACGCCATCTATTAACATAATATGAAGAGTATAATGAGCAGCTAGCGCCATCTATTCAGCAATAAAATGAATCTTCTATCTTATTCCTCGTGCCATCTATGAATACAACTTAGCACTTTTACTGTCGCGATGACGCTTTTTCGTTTCATCGACTTTCAAATCACAACGAAGCTAAAGAAGTTTTTACTTCAAAAATACATTTCAAACGGAAACAGCTTTGATGTCTTTAGAACTAAGTTGGAATTACGTTTGTATTCAACATCGTAGCTTCCAACACCCTCCATAGTCAAACAATATTTGTCTACACAACATGTTTCATGTTATATTAACATACGTAAAGTACATTACTGATTAGCAATTAAAATAACATGCGTTAATATTATTATAATGAAGAATGGTATAAAGCTCAACATTTTTAAACGATTGAATATTATATAAATTATATAATCTAAATAACCGACTTCAAAGAACTAGTCTACATTATAAGGAGTTACCTAAATTCCTCATGAAGCCCAACATAAGAAAAATATGGAAAAAATGCGACACCAATCTGGAAGCATATATTATCCTTTCTAATAAAAAATAATCTTCCAAATCGGTTGATAAATATCGGAGTGTTAAGGAAAACCAAATAAAAAAGTTGTATAATGTATATCCATGTCTTTCAGCTTTCTGCACCAAAGGTCTCGCTATGCTGTTGACGGCGGATGGACATGACGAAACTCCTTTTGACTACGGAGCCCTAAAATATAATCGAATTGAAAATCTCCTCCTTTTATGAAGTCGGTTAATAACAACCGAAACTGTTACCTTATCCATGTGAATGAAACCTGGCACGTGCGTGGCAGACGGATTATATTTTATCGGAATCGAAACTACCTTTCGTTATACATTTAGTTTAACGGAATTGAAACACAATTCGGAACTGGAATCTTAGGTAGAAAAGAGATGTGTGGTTATGACTATCAAGGGTAGCTCTTAGGAGAGTATTGTGGAGGAGCGCGCTCTAGAGGCTTTCTCATTTATAAAACACCAATTTATTGGAACGAAGTTCCTTATCGCGCGTTGTGAAAGGGGGCGGAAAATTACGACACTTTTTGATTCTTACGAATGACGACACTTTTTTTGAAGTGATTCAGAGCGTTTTACAGAGATGGCGCTGTACAACAAAACAATACTTAAATCGAAAGGAACTTCGTTCCATCCGGGTGTCCCTTGACACCTCTCATGTTTTTTTATTTACCACACCAGTTAGTGATGCAACATAAATTGGAAGTTTGGACTTTTCGAATCGGAGTCGAACCGGAGTCATCAATATCAAGGCGACACCCAGTATTGCTGTAGCCTAGTGGCTTAGCACTAAAATTGTTGTATACTATTTAAAATAATTATTTTTGTATACGCATTTTATCATTCTAAGATTTTTACATCTAAAGTCGGTTTACAACTATTTAGTGAATACTTCAAGTTCTTGTCTTCCCAGTCATTAAGATAGCGGTAATGATTTTTTAATTACTAAACATTTTGTCGATGTGGCTATTGTTATCGTGGAAACTGTTTTGTTTTAATTTTTTGCCTATCGTAAATCTACCTGTATGGTAACCCATAGCCCACTACTGAGCACGGGTCTCTTTTCTTGTGGATGCCTATTGTATATTCCATCACGCTGTTCGAGTGCAAAATGACGGTCTAGTGAATGTTGTGGCTAACCCAAGTGTCGGAAATTTTCATGTTACCCGAGGGCCTCCGATATAGCTTAATTGTTATGTTACGATAACAACCGGAACCGACGGCTTTACGTGCCCTCCGAAGCACGGAAACGCTCAAGAATTTTTTGCCACTAGCGGTCACCCATTTATCTATCGACATGTCACTAATTAATTACCGATCAGGTCACAACACTAGTCGCATTCCTAAGCTCTGCACTCAACTCGCGCGGCTACTTTAAAGTAATTTATTTATTTACAATCAATATAATAATATTTGATATATTTACTTCATTTCTGATGGACGTTATTTTACCGACACACAGCTTTTAATAAATTCGATTTAATTCTCGGTGTCTGTTTTGGCGGGAGATAGAATAGGAGATACAACAAGTCCGTGCCTGTAGCCTAGTTGATGTTGATGCTACCTGCCAAGCGAGGAGTTCCAGGTTTGATTTCCGGCCAGGACAGATATTTAACTGACAGATAAATATCTCGGGTCATGTGGGTTGTCGTGATGTCTTATTTGATCCATCCATGCGGAACAAGGAACCCCTAGTGTTGGAGTATCATAGGAGTGTGTAGCGCTTATTTATTTATGTACAGTAATTATCTGGCGGAAATTAAAGTCTCTATAGTCAATAGTATCAGGCGTTACTTTGCGGAAATCCATTGTTATTAAATTAGTATTAAGTAGTCTATTTTGCAACAATCTGCAGAATGTTGCAAAGTAGACTAATATTAACTTAATGAAGTCTCTAATGAAAAAGTTCGTGAAAGTATTTTATAGTAAGTATATAACATTATATACAAGCATTCAAATTGATATAGAATTAATTTTCTTAACTAAGTAAATCAGCATTTTTTAAATATTTTATCGGTATAAAAATATTTTTCGGAGCAAAATTGAATTTTTGAACGTTTGATTAACCCTTTTACTCAACAAAATGAGTTTTAATTTTAAATAAAATTTCCCGTCGTTTTGTACGAAAAAAATAATATTTTAAAATATCTAGTGAATTTTATGAACGCTGACTCGATTTTAAATTCGTGCAGCGAATGGTCGAATGACCGTGTAATAAAATATTTAGACACGATTGTTGTACTATTTCCTGAGCTTTACTATTGAATGATATTGAATGTATTGAGGTAATAATACATTTCATAATATTTAAATAATATAACAATATTTTAAAAATATTGAAACAACATCATTAAATCCCACTATATCTTCTCTCAGCTCTCAATTATTTATCTATCCATAATTCTTAAGTCATGGAAAGAATATTATGGAAAGATAGATTATTGAAAATTTATCGTCTATGAAGGCTACGTTCTCGTATTTGTCGATCGTATTAGATAAAAGCATCACTCCGCCTTCCGGAAATCCGAACTCACCAGGTTTCTGTGGTGACAGGATATAACGACGATATTGATATGTGGTGTCTTATTCTTGGTATCGTAATCCTGCTTAATATTATAATAATCCTGCTTAATGTTCTTCATCCTAATATTATTGTATAAACCTCCATCCTAATATAAATGTGAGTTTGTTGCTCTCTCACGCAAAAAATACTGAACGGATTTTCATGAAGACCTTGATCTGGAATAAGACATAGAGTACTCATTAGCTATATAATATAAGTAATGTGATGTGATGTGACGTGGCGTTGCGTGGCCTGACATGATGTGTTGTGATATGATGTTGTGTAGTAACTATAATTATGTACAGGGATAATTTTATATTAGTTTAGTAGCAAACAACTAGCACACGATCAGTTGAGGAGTATTCAATCCAGCTATTTTTTTATAGCTTGAAGGGCAGATGAAAAAGCAGACGGGCCACCTGATGGTAAGTGGTTACCGTCGCCTATGAACATGAGCAATACCAGAGGAATCGCCAATGCAACGCCGGCCCTGAAGGAGAACTCTTTTTACATCTTTTTTGAAGAACCCCATGCCATAGCGCTCCGGGAATACCTCAGAAGGAAGCTAATTCCACAGTTTGCAAGTACATGGGAAGAAAGAGTATGAGAATCGGATCGTACCTATAGGTTCTCCACGAATCCAATCTGTGTGGATGAAACTTCAATCTTCGGCATGTGAGTCTTTATTTGTATGGACTGATTCAACATTAGTCCATACAAATGAAGACTTATCATGCTATAAGGATCATGACATAGCATTTAATAAAGTAGACAAAAATAATATCACCTGCAAAAGTGACATGTACACTCGAACTAACAGCCTTAAGGTCGTAGCTCACTTACACGACACCGCTCCCACCCAACCAAAGTATGAGAATTCAAATATAAACTTAAAATCGTGCTCTGTAGGTGCACTTTACAGTAACAACAAAAATTAGCAGCCAGCGCTCGGTAAGCGAGCTAACCGCAACCTTGTCACTCAATAGTTGTACTTACAGAGCACGATTTTAAGTTTATATTTGAATTCTCATACTTTGGTTGGGTGGGAGCGGTGTCGTGTAGATGGGCTACGACCTTTAGAAGTTGGGGCTACCGGAGGGCAAGACGCGAACGAGAACTGTACCTCATTAACCTAAATACCAGACCTAAATGCAGTACTCTATCGTCGCGTCTGCAATGGACATTACTTTCATACCTCCTCGCGATTGTACTTGGATTTGCGAATAGAAATATGAAGTCAAAAGTCAAAGCTTTTTGTTCGAGATAAAGGCTTAAAGAAGTCTTTTGGAGCTATTTAAAAATGCTGCTTCGGATGCTGAGAGACTTTACAAAGAAAAAATATTTTATAGCTAGTGACCGCATGTTAGTTTGTTCACCTTGTCACCTCGATTAGATTAGGTTAGTAAAGATAACCTATACCAATATAAATAAGTAACTTACAGATTTGCAGACTTTAAAATTTTTTGAGATCATCCATTGAAAATTGAAGCCACGTGGCCAATGTACTGGGACATACATGGTGTTCGCGGTGTCGGTTCTATACGCTAGTAATAATACTTCAATGTAGATCAAAGGCTTTTAAATTTCATATTACTATTAGTATATGTTCCACAGCCACTCGAGTAACAGCCGAGCTTGCTTAGGATAAATTCTGCAATATCTTACCGGTAGATGTACCTCATTAACCTAAATACTGGGTCTATGCAGTCCTTTGTCGTCGCGACTTCTGGAGTTTACCTCTCTCATTCCTACTCTATTGTACCTACTTGGATCATTTGTATCACCTGAAATTTATCTTCGCGAATGTACTGGTGTCAGCTTTCATACTTCATACCAATCTTAAAATGATACAACCGTTTGTGCATAAAAAATAACTTTCTTTTTTTGTCTTCATTTCATTTATTGCCAGAGACTTGAATGGCTTTAACCCTTTAATGGCTCACTACTGGGACGGGTCTCTAATCTTGATAAGCCTAGAGCATACTCCACCACGCTGCTCCAGTGAAGATTGGTGGAGGAGTTTGTGACCTCCGAAGCACGGAAGCGCTCAAGAATGTTTTGCCACTAGCGGTCACCCATCCATCTACCGACCGCGCCCGCTGTTGCTTAACTTTGTCGGATCGCTTAGGATCGACGCAAGCGCTTCAAAGACGTGAATAATTTTACTAAGCGCATTTAATCTTTTTTAGTCACATAGGTAATTTAGGATGCCATATTAACGTAAAAGAATCAATAACTATTGTGACTTTAACTTTATCTAATTTGGTCTTCATGTCATACACATATACTATTTAATTTGGCAATGGTGAACACAGTATTATGAGCAGCAAACAATACTTACATATTTCAAATCAGCGTTATGTTATAGATTCTGATAAAATGGTAGAGCAATATTGAATGATGAATTCATAGCGATCGGTAGCGGTCTTGCTCATAACTATGTAGATTGAACAGGACAGGACTATATGGTTCCATATCAATGGCTCGTAACAATACCTTCTAATTTTAGTGATCAGTATCTGAGCATAATTGACGGTATTCAGGCTACAAGATCGTATCCACTGTACGCTGTTATGTAGCTGAGCTGTTAAATTAAAATCGAGTTTGAAATCAGGAAATTATAATCGAAATGTTTGCGGCCGAAACAATTAATGTTTCGAAAATGCGATTTTAATTATGATTTCTCTTGATTAGTATCGTTTTACATTTGATGGGTTTTTGATTTTGTATTAATACTGAAATTGCTTTGATTACATTTATTGTCAAGTTTTTATTTTCGTGCAACTGGTTGGTAAGTGATTTCGTAGTTAAATGAACTCAAACAAAGAAAGAAAGGATAAGACTAATTATGTCTTCTGTGATAAGACTAGGTACCTATAAGAAAAATAGTAAGTGGCGATTAGGTAGTTATAACTTGTATGTCAACAAAATGTACTGACAAAGTTATGAAATCATATCTGTTAATAGAGTAGTTTAGAATAGAAGCGAATTATCGAACGTTTCGTTACACAACGCTTAAGTTTAATTGAATACCCTCAAGTTTCCCGACGTTAGTACTCGCGAGTCCTAAGGAAACAATACACGTACTAGGAACAGCACAAAGCGACGATAACATTTAACATTTAATCCTTATGGTAGTCACAGTAAATGAATGATTTCAATACTGTGTTGTAGTTTTATAAACGCGTGATGTCTATAACTATAAATTCAATACTAGTTACTATTTTAATTTACACCAAACATTGCTAAAAACTAAAAACCATGACAAAAAAATGCATCAGTATCGGTCCATTCGTTTAAGAAGCTAATATGCCCTAATCAAAGACAATAATCACACACATATAACACGCCCTCGTGAACCCTATACCCTGACAAACGGACGAGACTTGTTTCAGGATGATAGAGTCCATTTCAATAAGTTTATTCGACGGTACTCCGGAGTACAGAGTATTCCGGAAGGTATTCCGGAGCACGGAAGCCCTAAAACCCCTACGGTTTTAAGGGCGTGCTCCGAAACTCACGCTGCACTGAGCCATCGATTCTAATCGTTGGTTATATCTAGGACCTTTACCTGAGTTCCTAAAGAGGTTTTCATGGTCACCCTGTTTTTTCGTGTAATTTTACATAGTTTTTTCCAATATTTCAATCAGCAGAAAAGAGAGACGTTTTGTTATCGTATTAGGTAGAACCTGAAGCCTATCTTCAGCTTCTCAGCTTTTTTAAGTAACCTACAGAAATGGCCCAAAAAAAATTGACATCTCCAACCTCCCTAGCAACAGCTACCCATTGTCTTATTAAGAGAGACAGTCCAGCCTATCTGATACCGGGTATACTATAATTTATCATAATTATCATTATTTACATTCTCCACGAAGCCATCCATCACGCCCGAGTTCCGCAGCGTGTTATTAATTTGACGTAACCGATATGAAACGAAACATCTTGCGTCTTGGCTGAGTAATATTGAATACCTACTGTTGATATCATGCAGAGCGAGAAATCGGCCAATTCGGCTAACATCAAAGATAAAGGTCGTAGCTGACTTATACGACACCGCTCCCATCCAACCAAAGTATGAGAATTCAAATAAAAACTTAAAATCGTGCTCTGTAGGTGCACTTTACAGTAACAACAAAAATTAGCAGGCCGCGCGCGGGAAGCAAGCTTACCGCAACCTTGCCACTCAATAGTTGTACCTACAGAGCACGATTTTAAGTTTATATTTGAATTCTCATATTTTGGTTGGGTGGGAGCGGTGTCGTATAAGTCAGCTACGACCTTAAGAGTTTTTAATGTACGCCCATATTTCGACCCAGTTCGTTCGTGGCCGCATTTAGGATACCTCTGGGGTAACCTAGAATGGGCCAGTTGACTTCGATCCACCCGCGTCGTTCTTTCGGTGGCATCGATAGGATTTCGATGGAGACAATTTGATGACCCGTGGTTACTATATTACTTCTGCTATACAATAATTGGGTATATCAGTGAAAAAATATCCGACTTCAAATAAAATGAGAACATCCTCAACGTAGTCGGAGTAAATTAAATACGCAATAATAACTCAAAAACAACTCATCAGATCTCGCTGAAATTTAAAAGGGATTACATGACAAGTACTAGCTTAGGAATATAAAAAGAATTATCAAAATCAGTACACCTAGTAAAAAATTATGAGGTAACATACATAAAAAATACAGAGAATTGAGAACCTCCTCCTCTTTTAGCAGTCGGTTATATAGTCCATCCATTCATGCTGCTCCAATGTGAACCTTAATGACACGAGCGTATTAACGTTTACTAAAACGAAGCTGTTCTGTAAAAAAGTTTATGGTTTAATTAAATGAGGTTTTAAGCTTTTAATTGCTTCCTACACGAAGATTGCTTCACACCGGAAGGCCATCTTTCGAGCATGGCTGGAGAGCGGAAGTCCCTCGCACTTAGGGATGGCTGTCGAACCTTGAACTTTTATTCTAACGTTTATTCAGTAGATAGGCTTTTGATCTCGACCTTTGAGGAAAGGTTAAGTTGACACGTTTATCTTTGCTTAAACGCTTTGAAAAATTGTTTTGGAAATATTCTACAGTATTATAAAAGTGAAAGATTGACAATTGTGAGGCTGGTTGTTACTCTTTCACGCAGTATCTAGTAAACGGATTTTTATGAATTTCATGAATTAAGCTCATAAGTAAACCATGGTCTATGATCCATGGACCATGGTCTATATGGAATAAGACATAGAGTACTAATTATCAATACACAGAGCACTATAGTCCCCACGAACTAAGAATGCATATTTGTCGTTTGTCATCGCAGTGACACTAGAGATGTACAAAAAAAATCGATTCACGAAAGAACCAATTTTTGCAACATCTCGATTCAAAATTGTAAGACTTTCTAATCGATTCAATAATTAAATTGTGAATTCTAAAAACCGAAACATTTAGATATCCACAAGTAACTGGAATGATACTGCCTCCATTGAGCTACTTAAGTTACTTTGCCATACCTATACGCTCAATAATTATTTATTAACGACTATAATAAAATATTTTTTCCTAAAAAACTCACTGTTAATTCGTCCGCGCCGCATCCAGCGTATGAAATTTGGGTTTCGGTTGAATAATGAATATTCTAACCGTATTTTAATCAGTTCAAATGGCTGCGGTTAGAGATTATCGTAATAAACACTTTTGGTCATGTTCTTATAGAAGAGAATAAATTAAATTGTTTAATTGTTAAACACAAAGAAAGAAATAAAATAAATTCATTTTTATTTTAAGTTTCGATTATAGTAATGTATCGATTATTATGGTTTTATAAGTGGCTTCATGCCGTCACATCACTTAACGTCAGTGTAGATTTTGTCATCTTCATATAACATTGATTCGACGCCTTATTTTTTTATTCAATTTTGCATAAATTATGATGTGATGGGATTTTTACTAGATTATAACGTTTAATATGATTTATAAATAACGTCAATACGAATACGATACAATACGAATAGGGATTTTTAACAAATTTTGGCAAAATCCTTTGTTCGTAAGTAACCAACTATTCATGTCAATTAAATAATTATTCCATTTTGCTCAAAGACGTACGTACAAGGTTGGTTCATATTAATAAATGGCAGCTGTCATTAATGCGTTCTTAGATAATTTTGAGTATAGTAAAAAAAACGAAATATTATGTACTGGGACACATATGATAGTAGAAGTGAAACTTCAATGGACAAGTTGAATTCAATAAAATTTGGTAAAAAAATATTTCAAGAAAAAACATTCCAAACAATATTTCAAAACAAGTATTTGAAAAAAAATTAACAAAAAAATAAATTCAAAAAGTATTAAAAAAAACTTCAAATAAAAGTATTTAAAACATTTAAAACGAATGGCAACATATTTTTATATTTCAGATATTTCCACGCGATATCGTCTACTCCATCCACGCGGCCGTAACGCTTTTTCTTGACAGAAAAATCCTAATACCCCGTCGATATAGAAGTTTCACTTCAATAATAAATATGATCAAATACCTGTTACGTTAATTGTATATGTATTTACATAAAAAATACATTGTTGGATGGTTAATAGGATTCTTGGTCAATGATGCTTACAATAAGCATATTGTATGCAATAGTGCAGTTTAATAAACTATTACCTAATCAATAACGCGATGCGGCCTAAAAAGAAAATAAAACCCACTTAAAGTACTTAAACTGGTTATTTAACATAGCAAACCAATAACGTTAAAAAGATGATTAATTTTAGAAGTTACAAAGAGAATACGTTGATACCAACAACCAATGTTGTTAGAAATTCATCGAATGTTGAATGCTTCTATTGTTTTAGTTCAATACACAACAAATATAGTAGTGCTAACGCAACGCAATCAGTACTAGAGAATTCAGAACGCAGACAAAACAGACATATGTAGGTTACAAACAAACACAAATAGCTATCTTTTGATACATTCAAATTTAACATTACTTTATCAAGCGAAAGTTCAATACAACACAAGAATATATCTATAATAATAATTAATATTGACAGGCAGACAAAGATTTAAATAAGTCTGCCTATTGTGCTAATTACACAATAATATTTTGTATGGTTCAATAGTTACAAGTAAAATAAATAAATATAATGTAACCGGTTATTATGAGTACAAAGTAGTTATTTAAGAACAAATATAAGAGGGGTATTTATGTGATCAATAGAAGCCAAATAAATCACGTTGAGAATTGTCGTTTATCATCATGCATCGCACAAACTCTTGACGCATTTGGATGAGGTCTAAATAATTGTATTATAAGAGGTCGTACAAAAAAACTGGTCCTAGTTTTATCTAGATACTTCGCTAATAGTTACAGATATTATCTATTGTCACTGCGAATGAATCAATGGTCCGGAATAATCTCTACAATGACGTAACATTTAATAACGCGACAATATGTTGAAGGTCTACCAGTTAGGTACTGGAATAACCGTGACCTGCTCTTAAACGTAATACTAAGTTCACACTCTTAAAACAATATGGTATATTTAATGTAATTATTATACATATAAAAATATAATTTAACGTAGTTATTTTATAGAAGGTTTGAAGATTTATTTGAAGAAATTCATAGTTTCTGGTGATTCTGCCGCATTCCGCGATGGTATTGCATATTAATTTAGCTTTATGTTTTCCTCACTAACCCTTCCATAAGATAAAATAATGAGTGTATGATACATAACACACATAGGTACTAGGGGTACTACGAGATTAACTTCACCAGATCGAAATATATTTAAGAATTCGCCACAAAAATACGTGGTCTATCTAAACTTGGGTTTATTTATTTACTAGCGCTCTCCCCTCGGCTTTGCCCGCGTTTTCCGGTATAATAAGTGTCCTTATCTTATTCTAGATCATGGACTTCCTGTGTTCTTTTAATGGATTCATTACTTTTTGTGTGAAAGAATAATAAGCATCTATAGATTCTGACAAACTTTCATAAACACTAACAGTTAATTTAAGAGGGTATTTTTGTAAGACTGAAAGCAAAGAAAATGTTATGTATCAGTCTAAATACAGTGTTGTTGTATCTACTTAAATATGTGTTGTGTTGTATCGAATCTATCGAATCTGTAGTTGCAATAAAAGTCCTACTCTGTGGTTAGTCACGTAGATTAATGTCTATTAAAAATAAGAATGTCTTCCTGTTTGTCATTGGTACACACCCTCTCTTGCTACGACGTACTGTAATGATATGTGAACTAAACCTCTTCACAATAAATATACCTTTTTACCAACATCAAGTCTTTCCTGAGCGCTACCCTGCCACAGGTTATGGGCCCAGACTACTGTTGGAAAAATCGTAGAAGTAATTTGTTTTTCTCGACGGTCACGTGACGACGCGGGACGCCAAGAACAGACGCCATTTGAACCGGAGAAAACAAAAGAGGTAAATGATGGATCAAAACTCTTACAAATTAACAGGCTCAGAAAACTGGGCTGTGTGGAGGTTCCAAATGGAAGTGATCCTGAGAGGAAGAGGGTTGCATGATGTTGTGACTGGCAAATGTACGACTACGAAGGCATCTACGGGTGATACTGTAGAGTGGAACAAAAATGATGCCAAAGCTCAAGAAATAATAGTCACTAGATTGGAGCAGGGGCCAATGACGTGTCTCTTGTCGTGTACAACTGCTAAAGAGATGTGGTCGAAGCTGAGATCAATATACGACAAAGAATCTGTCGTGAGTGTGCATTTATTGCAACAAAAATTCTTCTTGTGCGAATTCAATGAAGATTCCGTATCTGTTTTCATCTCCAAGCTAGAAGAAATCAGGATGAAACTCAAGCAAGCTGGTGAAGGTATTTCTGATAAAATGATGATTACGAAAATACTGATGGCACTGCCTGAACAGTATAAACATTTTCGTTCAGCGTGGGAATCTGTGCCACTCGATAGACAGACAGTGGATGAGTTGACATCCCGACTACTGCTGGAAGAAGAGAGATTAGGCTCTAAAGAAGGAGAAGTAATTGCATTAGCGAGTGTGAAAAGCAAGATAAAGTGCTATAGTTGTGGGAAAGAAGGGCATGTCTCTAAATTTTGTAAAAGTAAGAAAGAAATGCGTACTTGTCACTATTGCAAGAAAAAGGGCCATATAGTGGCAGATTGTAGGAAGATTAAAGCGAAAAACAAGCAAGATGTGAAATATAATGCTTTCATGATGACAAGCTCACAACCTAAAGTAAATAATTGTTGGTACATGGATACAGGGGCAAGCGATCACATGTGTGGTGACAAAAACTTGTTCAAGTCGCTTGAAATGAAATCCAATGCTGGCAATGTAAGAGTTGGTGATGGAAGTCTCCTAGAAATCATGGGCATGGGATCTGTTATTGTCTTTGCATGGACTGGAAAAACATTTATAAAGACATATCTGTCAAATGTGCTGTATGTTCCCGACTTGAAATATAATCTGTTCTCTATGGGCCAAGTTATGGACAAGGGACTCCATATAACTTCAAAAGATAATAAAATTATCTTTTTAGATGCAAAAGATAATATACGTGCCATGGCTATTCATGTCGGAAAACTATATAAGATGGCATTCTCGCTGTCAGAGACAGAATTTGATTTGTCAAAAATGTATGATACAAATACCTTTGAGGACATTGTCATGTCAGATTGTCATGTAGGAAAACAACTGGAGAAATTATCTGAATGGCACTGCAAGCTTGCTCATCAGAATATTAATTACGTAAAAGTTTTTTTAAATAAAATGAATCTTGAGTTTATAAATGATTGTGATAATTTTGTTTGCAAAATGTGTCTTGCAGGAAAACAAAGTCGTGTGTCATATCCTACCTGTAATTCCAGAGCATCTGAGTGCTTAGAGCTGGTGCACGCAGACGTATGCGGGCCTATGGAGCAAACATCCCTTGGAGGAGCCAAGTATTTTTTGTTACTTAAGGATGACTATTCATCATACAGGTATGTGTATTTTCTGCATCATAAGTCTGAGGTGAAGGAATGTATAAGTAAATATATTTTACAAGCCGAGAGGGAAACTGGTTGTAAACTAAAGGTTTTAAGAACAGATAATGGTCTTGAATTTACAAACAAAGATTTAAAATCCCTATTAGAGTCAAAAGGTATAGTGCATCAAAGAAGTGTTGTGTATACTCCTCAACAAAATGGTAGAGCTGAAAGGGAAATGCGGACTCTTGTTGAAGGTGCACGCACAATCCTAGGTGGCATGCACAAACATTTCTGGGCAGAGGCAATTAACACTGTAGCTTTTACATTGAACCGAGCAGGGCCAAGCCCAGTAAAAGATTTAACACCATATGAAGCATACCATAAGAAAAGCTATAAGATGGATTTGAAATTTCATGAATTTGGGACAAATGTTTCTGTGCACATACCGAAGGTTAAACGCCTAAAACTTGACCCTAAAAATAAAATTTGTTTGTTTCTTGGTTATGATGATACAGTTAAAGGTTACAGAGTATACTATCCGCCAACAAACAGTGTTGAAGTACATAGAGATGTTGTGTTTTTACCAAGGAATGAGTATAGACACCAAGGGAAACAAACCTTTTTGCCTGAAATTAGTAGTGAAGAATCATCTGAAGAATCCAATGTAGATGAAGCTGTTATTGAAACATCAGAGGGAACAGAGATACGGGGTATAGAAGAAAGTGAGATAGAAAAGAAAAGTGATGAAAATGAAATGAACCTCCGTCCTCGTAATACATTACAGAGACCTAAATATCTTGATGAATATGTGGATGCTGAGGATCACTGTTTCTTCACTATGGGACTGGATGAACCTGCTACTCTTCGCGAAGCTATGTCGTCACCCTACTCTACTCAATGGGAGATTGCTATGAAGGCAGAGATGGCAGCGTTAGCGGAGAATAAAACATGGATAATAGTTGATCGGAAAGATGATCAACAAATAATTAGTAGCAAATGGGTATTTAAAGTAAAGCGTAATAAGATAGGAAATATTGATAAATTTAAAGCGAGATTAGTAGCTCGTGGTTTTTTACAAAAAGATTTGATGTATCATGATATTTATTCACCTGTTGTCAGATTAGCTAGTGTTAGAACATTGTTGTCTATAAGTACTAATAAGAATTGGCCTGTATATCAAATGGATGTACATAGTGCTTTTTTGCATGGCGAAATTAATGAAAATATTTATATTACATTACCTGAAAATTTTAATTTACCTAAAGATAAAATATGTAAATTGCAAAAAGCACTATATGGATTGAAAAAGGCACCTAGATATTGGTATGAAAAATTTCATCATTTTATGTTAAGTCAAAACTTTTGTAAAACTGAAAGTGACCAGTGTATGTACTATTTTGTTAATGAGTACTGTAAAGTGTATGTTTTGATCTTTGTAGATGACTTGCTAATAACAGGAAATGGACCAATGGTTCATCAAATTATGAATAAATTAAAAGATAATTTTAAAATGAAAGATTTAGGTATTGTTACATATTATCTTGGCATAAGTATTACCCAAAATATAGATGAAGGCACTACTAGTTTAAATCAAAGTCAATATTTACAAAATGTATTGGAGAAATTTGATATGGCTAATTGTCATGGTGTTTCTACACCGATGGATCCAAACTTTGATATTAAAGTATTGTCTAAAAGCAAATCTGAAAGTGAAGAGTTGGAGAATAGATGTAGGAGAGTTATAGGTTGTTTAATGTATGCCATGCTGGGCACTCGTCCTGATCTATGTTCTTGTGTGACTCTTCTGTCAAGATTTCAAAAATGTGCTAGTAATGATTTATGGATTTGTTTAAAAAGAACATTGAGATATGTTAAAAGTACAATTAATTTAGAGTTGGTATATCATAGGAATGAAAATACTTGTATATTGACTGGCTATGCTGATGCAAACTGGGGGAGCAATACTATTGATAGAAAGTCAACTAGCGGGTTTTGTCTTCTTGTTTATAACAATTTAGTTAGCTGGAGTTCTAAGAAACAGGCAACTGTTGCCTTGTCTTCTTGTGAGGCAGAGTATATAGCTCTCAGTTGTTGCATCAGTGAGGCATGTTGGCTTAGAAACTTTTTACTAGAACTTAAGATTGATAATTGTATTAAAGTCACTATATTTGAGGACAATCAGTCTGCTATTCGCTCATGCAAATCTCCAGAACAATTAAAGAGAATGAAGCATATTGATATAAAGTATCATTTTATTAAAGAAAAAATAGTTGCAAAAATTGTTTGTGTTGAGTATATAAATACAAGTGAGCAAATAGCTGACATTCTAACAAAGCCTCTACCTCGTCAAACTTTTGAGAAGCTGAGGGATCTCATGTTTAAAAATAATACTTAAGATTATAGGTATTATTATAAGTAAATACAATGGTTATGTTTTGTTAATTAAAATATAATTTGTTTTGATTGAGGGTGGGAAATTTAAGTTAGTTTTATTGTTTAAATAAAAAAAAATTGCTAAGATTTTATAGAGTATTGTTAAAGTATATGTTGTTTTTTTTTAAAAGGTAATAGTGCAATCAAAACAATTTAATGTAAAGTAATATCAGACTATAAGACTTTTATTGAGGGTGGGTGTTGTGTTGTATCGAATCTATCGAATCTGTAGTTGCAATAAAAGTCCTACTCTGTGGTTAGTCACGTAGATTAATGTCTATTAAAAATAAGAATGTCTTCCTGTTTGTCATTGGTACACACCCTCTCTTGCTACGACGTACTGTAATGATATGTGAACTAAACCTCTTCACAATAAATATACCTTTTTACCAACATCAAGTCTTTCCTGAGCGCTACCCTGCCACAATATGTTTTAAAACTAGAAATCACAACGCTTCCAGCCATTTATCAGCTGTTTGTCCGTGCAGCAAGTTTTGTTTTAAACGCAGTTCACCGCTATAAATATCTTCTGGTTCCTTAATAAATTGTTTTTAAAATTTCTTTAGAACTTCCGAGCTTCGGAAAGCATGTATGAGCGTATTTCCTGGTTGTTTTCATTAGATAACAGACATACAGCCTTCAGGAGGCATAACCGCATTGGAGCAGCGTGCCAGGGTATGATGAAGGCCTCTTGGAAGTGAGAATTGCCATTAATGGGTTGCAACCATTTATTTCATACATTATCATTGGGTGGTGTAGAAGATGGCTCGCTTACGCGACCTTGCGCTTCTCAATACCTGCCAGCCTCGAGAAACGACGCCTGTCGTACAATTTGCGATATATAAATGAAAATTTCTCATTAAATATTTACTTATCAAGCTATCTATCTAAGTTCATGGTTAAATTAGTACTTAACTTATTAAATTTAACTTAGAATGATGTTTGGTGCTTACCGAAACTTCTCGTCAGCTTACTGCGTTATTCTTGGATCCATTTGACTTTCGATCAAACTTTATGCTTGGAGCAGATAATTCGAGATCAATCAACAGTGTTTCCAGTGTGCCTGTAATCCCATTTGCTCGAGTCAGGCTCGAGTTTATACAAATACGCCTTTATTTGTATAAGCAAGTGCGCCTTACTCCAAAGGGATGGAATGGAATTTACCTGGGGCCTCGTTTGCATGAATAAGTTACTAGACCAAACATCTTTTTGTTGTTTGTAGACGGATTTTTTGGTGAAATATCTAGGAGAATGAGATGGTAATGAATGTTTAATACAATGGCGTTCTCGCTTTTACTCAGAATGTGTTTGTTTAAACTTTAACGCTCATACCACACGTTGGTCCGAGCGGCTACCGGCCAGAATAACTAAAAATCGGTGGAATCGCCGAATGTTGACCTTTTGAGAGATAGGATAGATAGATAGTAATTATGTTTGTACGTATTGTAAATTTTCTGTTATTTTCTGTTTACGAGTCCCTCGAAGAATGTTTATCTATAGTACGGTTATTACAGTACAAGTAATTTAGAACAAAGGTAGACACGATCTAAGACATATTGTACTTATTATCCTGTGGTGTCGCCACGCACACACGTCACACTGTAACGTCAAGCCGCCCTGAATCACGCTATCGAAGTTTTTAAAGTTCGCTAGTATATATACGAATGCTCCGACAACGTCAGTCGGGTCGGGGCTCGGCCGCCTCCCAGGCAACATCTCGCCTGGCGGGAGATCTCCCTTTGCCAAAATCCTGAAAAACCCAGGCAATGCCGCGTGCGGACTGCAGACTGCAGAGTAGTATTCAATAAACGACTCAACCAAGTTGCGGACGATTATCTATTCTGTGGTTGCGGTTACTTTGTCTTCAACTTACTAACCTCTAAACTTTAGTTGGGCAACACATTCAATGTTAGTCCTCCCTGACGATGTTACCAAACGACATGTCATCACGAATACAATAAATTGTCGAAACATGTAGCGATAACAGTGAGTGACAGATTGTATCTACATGCCACAGAGAAACTCCGCCTTGGAGTTCAAATTAAAACCAAAATTGTAGAATCTACAGAAAGAAAAAAACTTTTATTTAAGGTACAACACAGCACACAAATAAGAACATGATAATAAAAATACATAATGATAATAATCACAATAATGAAAAATAATTTATGCACTTAATAAAAGAAAAATAAAGTGAGGTAAGTGTTTCCAGCTAAAATTACAATGTTGTTAACCTAGAATCCAAAATTATAGGGCCTAATTAGACAACTCATAATGTCTATGTTTGTACTATGTCCCTACATTGCAGAAATTGAGGAAAATATGAGGATTGAGGTGTTTTTATAAGACAGAAAAAGCCAAAATAGTTATTAAAAATGTCTGTCTTTATGTTCGCTCAGTATCACGAAAAAATGGGGGCAATATCATTTAAAAATATAAAATTATGTACAATAATTATAGTATATTAAAACGCTAAAATAAAATATTCATAAATCTTTATAAATACAACGAAATAATATAATTTTGGAATATCAAAGGAAATATTAACGTGTTTCAATATGCAAATGAGGGAAGAATTTTCAGTGGATGTAAACATAATTATGGATTATAGTTATTGTATGGATAGCTGTTAAAACATGGATAAAGAGGTTTTCAATTAAATAATTAACTTAATAACTTATAAACAGTTGTTACTTTTTTACTTTTATAATAGTTATTTATAAACTAAAATCAAGGGAGTCCTTGCTAAACAAATAGTGTTTATACGGAATAACATAACAGCATATAAACAAAATTGTGATTTTTCAAATCGTCAAACAAGAAGGATGCATCAATTGGCTACCTCTTCGTACCGTCTTTCTAAAGTGCAACGTTCTTTTATGGGACTATATAGGTGTAAAATTTTATAATAAAGTCCCAAAAAATACGTGACTTACCGGTGGAATCTTTTAAGAAACGTGTAAAGGCTCAGCTCTTAGGCAAGGGCTACTATAGCATTATATGAATATTTAAATGATAAGGATGCTTGGAAATGACTAGCTAGGCAACCAGTTCTGCACAGGTTAGAGAATAAAACCTATTGCTATTTTTGTAATAGATATAAGTTTTATTTTTACAAGATGTGCTGAGTTTCTTTACGGCTTTTCTTCTCCTCCATGACTAAGCACCTATCCAAAAAGCTGGTAAATTAAAAAAAAATACGTGCATAAGAGTATCAGTGATACTTACATGAATAAAAGATTATTTCATTTCATTTCATTTCATAAATATGTTTGGTGTCTCATCTTAATGTCTTATTAATACATTCGTTAATATTACTGTAAACTCTTTCTTTCTCTCTCTCTCCTATCTGATTATTCACGATGGTTTTATTCTGTATTTGTTTCCGCCCGTGGATTCACCCGCCGATGATTTGTTTTAGCGCAGCAAAGTCAAATAATTTCTTCTTGTCCGGTACTTTGTCGGTCATCTTGACTAAGTAGTCATTACTACTAACTAGGTACTCTGGTTAATGGTCTGTCAATCCGTTTGTCAGCTATTCATATAGTTCTGAGCATATAGTAGGTTAGTTTTGTTCTCATTATAATCTAAAAAGACCCAAAACCCCGACTTATTCATAGAACTAAGTAACTAGAACACATGAACCTTCTAAACGAGGCATCGTCTATAACCAAACTTTGTAAGTCTCATGATGAGGGGCTTTAAACTTAGTGATGATATTAATTATTGTAACTTCATGAACCGTATGTGTACAGTCGACAAAAGAATTAGATATGCACGGCAATGTTTGATATTAGAGAATGTTTGTGTTATTATCAATGTTAAATTTGTACCTTGCGTATATAGGTAGCATTTTACATTGATTATAACACAAAAATTCATAATATTGTATAACTATTACCGAACATTTTTGTTTCATGCCCTGCACACCTAATTCTATGGCCGACTGTACTTTATATCTCAGGGTACTAAATTAGCAAGTCATCTAAGTTAAGGCTTGCTAAAAGGTCGTTGTGTGTGGAGGCTTGATAAATCGTACGATTAATGTCATGTCTGTGTTGACTATTTTGATGACGGTATTTTCTTTTTGTGTGGGAAATGAATAGCTATTCATATAATAGTTGTAGGATAATAGTATACATTATTATTGCAAAGTGGTACATTGGGGGATTGACCCTTAATCATCACGGTCAGGATATGTTGGAACCAAGAGCGAATTGGACGATTTCACACATTCAAGACTATTCTAGAGCACTCATTTCAAAAACAAAATTGCGCTATGAAGATCAATCCTCCACACACAGTTGTTTTACTAAAAAAAATGTCTTATAAACATTTTAGAATATTTTGTTTCAACTTTCATCACAATAAACCATCAATCTCGCAAAACTCCTATGTCAATGAATGCCTAATAATGCTCATTGGCGTTGGGTTTTTCATAAAATATCGTAAATATAATATTAAAGCGTTATATTAAACCGACATCCCCCAGACGAGAGCAAGTAGGTATCACTCGTCACTCTCGTCAGCTTGTTATTATGTTACCACGCCACAAAACCTCGCGAAAAAATTCAACACGCCTTTCTGGGATAAAACCTCCTTTCTTAGAAAAGTTAAAGGAGATGTGTCTGGAGTAGGGCATGCAATTATCCGCTCAATTTTAGTATCCGGATATTTCGAATAGTCCCTAATCATTATCCGGATATATTCGGATATTACGAATAATTCGAATAATACTTATAGAAGGTAAAATACAAATAATTTATGAATACAATCAATATTTTTATTATGAAACTCATTCAAAATTTAATTCAAAACTAGGCTAGGCTGAGCACCGCGAGCGAGTGCCTAAACGATCCAGTTTTAACGGACTTCAAAAAAAGGAGGAGGTTCTCAATTCAACTGTATTTTTTTATGTTTGTTACCTCGGAACTTTCGACTGGGTGAACCGATTTTGATGATTTTTTTAAATCAAAAGCTGGTGCTTTTCATGTGGTGCGCGACAAATGGTCGAATATCTCAATACCACGCCAACCAATTTCGATGATTCTTTTTTTATTATTATTCGAAAGGATGTACTTCATTTGAAGTCGGTCTTTTTGTTAAATTTTTTCTATTAAATCCGTCGCAGAAATATTACTTCTTTTTACACAAATAAGTTAATGCTTGACCACAATCCCACCTGATGGTAAGTGGAGATGTGGTCCAAGGTGGTGAGCACATTAACTTAGTAAAAGCCTAATCACTCTTTCATTATAGTCAGTTATAGACAGGCGGGAACGCCGTCGCAGGCAAGTTATTCCAGTCCTTAGCGGTGTGTATGACGAGGCAAACCACCTCGTCCTTATTGGCGGGATGTTCACGACAAAAGGATGGATAGCCGCCGTGCGTCACGTCGTTCAACATGTCGAGAGATGGAGGAATTATATCAAACAATTCCTGTGCACACTCATTGAAATGTCCCCTGTAGAAAACCGAGAGGTTGGCTTCTCTGCGCCTGTGCTCGAGGCTTTGCAGATTGGTCTCAACCAAATCTGGGTTACCAGTCAGCCTCTTCGCACGCCTTTCCAATGAGTCCAAGGCAGAAAGGTGACATTTGGCTGCACTTGCTCAAATGTGCGAACACTACTCCACACACGGCCGAACGCTTGTATTTTGAGCTTGTATAAAGCTCAATACAAGGTTAAGAGTTGCCTCGGTGTGAAGTATCGCCGTATCTTTGCTAGGACACCAAGTTTCTTTGCAGCAGCCTTAGCCTTGGTTTCAATGAACCGCCCAAACTTGAGTTTCAAGGATATATCTACTCCTAAAAACTGAAGGCAGTTGGTATAATCCAAGGATACATTCCGAAAAGTAGGAGCCAAGGTAAGTGGCCTCATCTTGGCGGTGAATAGATACGTCTGCGTTTTAGTGGCGTTGAATCTCACAAGATTGGCTTCGCCCCACTCGGACACAACCCGAAGTGTGAGATTCATACGAACAACCATAGCTTCTCTTTCAGACTGAATTTCGTCCCGACTGGCTCTGGAACTTGGTAGGTATCTCTCTACCACTGTGCTATCGTCCGCGTACCCATAACCGTACCGTACCGGGCATAAGCAGGTCATTTATATGCAGCAGAAAAAGAGTGGCGGAGAGAATGGACCCCTGAAGAACTCCGGCATTTGTAGCCATCGTTCTCGATTAACAACCATCGACTACAACGCGGAAAGACCGGTCGCTCAGGAAGTCCTTTACCCAGTGGATAAGGCCGGAAGCTGGAAGCTTGCTTAGAAGGATAGCGTGCCAGACCTTATCGAAGGCCTTCGAGACATCAAGGGGGATAGCAAGTGCCTCCCCATTTTTCTTAAAGGCCTACCAATATTTTATTGAAATTGTGGAAATTCCTAGAACATGGTTTGGACGCTTCTTGCATGTATTCTGTAGAAATATCGAGCTGCCATTATTTGTATTTTGTAAGTTATCTCATAAAAATTATATGTATGAGGGTTTTTAACTAATTTGTTTTTTGGCATTTGGTCGTATTTTATATTATTGGAGGCTAATAGACTATCTACTTTGTGATTATAAAGTTTAAAATATTACATCTTGGTCCTTTACATATATTTCAATTAAAAAAAACATGTAAAAAAACTAAAAATTTACTATCCGTTTTATTCGAATTATCCGGATAGTCACAAGCCCATTATCCGGTTTTAAAATTCGGCGGATATCCGGATAAATCGAATATCCGAATATCCGGATAGTAAGCCCTAGTCTGGAGGCATGATTATACACAATATTAGATATCATGTGATTTTTCGATTCCAGAATCAAAGTTTTTTAAGTATTTATGCAAATAGGTACATAAAATGTAGGTGCGTATTAATTTAGAATTAGAGTGAATGACAAGGAAAACTGTCATGCACTCTGACATAACATTAGATGCCATTGTGGAAGATCCACATCCGGCCATGGGAAAGATAGAGCACAACAAGAATGATGATAGAGATATAGGAGGAGTCCCGTTATATTATGTCTAATAAACAGTTCAATTTATGTCTAACTGACTGATTTATGTGTAGTAAGTTATTACGCTCTGTACTATGATTAATTGTGTTTCCTAAACGTAAATAAATCTAAAAAAAATGTATTTCTAATAAAAATTTCGTCAGCTTTCCCTCAAGACGTTGATTAAACTTGTCCTTCCCACAAACACAATTCGATGGGGCGTTGCGGTGCGGCATAAGGATCGTTACCGCGCGCGATGAAAGGATCTACCAATTATGGCACGAAGGCACAAAGGACGTTTCAGCAATTTTATTTAAAACAAAAATATACATAACAACAAGTTTTTACAATTAAATCCTTTCAATATGATAATTATCATAAAAATGGCTTCAAAAGTTCTTGACTATAAGTTCTAGATTAGACTATTTCCGTCAACTAAGTTAACGTCTCATATCTTTCATATTTCACTTTAGGAGATTTTCAATTTAACAACTTAGAAAACTGAGGCATTTGGAAAAATAAGAATTTTTTTACAGAAAAATGATTTATACTATAATTGAGATCACACGCATTACAATGTTTTTTTTCAAGTCAGTTCAACTCGCATACGGTTTGCCATCATGTTACTCAAGCTTCCATAGAATTCCTAATTTTAGGCGATAGTTACTGAATTTGATTAAAACAATATTATTGTCCGCACCCAACTATAACTAAGTATGGTTGTGTTTCTCAAGGTTAGCTAATTACGTGATTATTATTGGCAACGAGCGGTTCTCTGGTTGTTGGCTCGTTTCGTAAAATATTGCAAAGAAATTCTAATTACAAACTGTATCCCGTTGACTTATAGCAGCTAATTAAGCGTGAAACAAATGAATGGCTGTAGCTTATGCAGACCATTCTATGGTTCTGCTCTCTGCTTCTTTTCTGTAACCTTCATAAAAGAAAATAACTATGGTTTGGTGATTCTCAATGAAAAAAGCCAACAATTGTCAATTTTCAATTAAGTTTATCCGATTCAAAATTATTTCTTTTTATATTTTTTTAATTTGATTTGCCTAGTTGCTCTTAGCTTTTCCCAATCTGGACATACCACTAGGCCAGCCTTTTCGGGACTTGCGATGCTTTAGGTGTCCAAGGTCCTATGACTGGGAGGACCTTCAGCATATTTGGGAACGTAACACAAACATGAACAAACGTAACAAACGTAACAAACGTAACCAGAACAACACTCAGCTCTTTGAAATTTGCCCCGATCGACAAGTCAAGGTCACAAACTTTATGATCAATAAAAGATATTGTTCTCGAACAAAGACACGTATAATGTCTCTATTTATTCTCTTTGTTCTCAAACAAGTATTACCATCCAATTTGGGAATAATATCGCTCACTCCTTCCAAGGTATTCTTCAAGGTGTTTTTATTGCATGTATTAAAAACATATCAACGCGTACAAAATTTGGCGACTAATAAATCAAGCCTAAGGACCAAACAGGACACAAATCCTCTGGAAAACAAATTAAAATGAATACGCTTTTTCTATACCTACTGGGGTTGGTGTAAGTGAAAAGCTATCCACAATTTTATTACTTGTGATATTGGTTTTATCCTTCCCATTGCTAAAGGGGATTTATTGCTAATAGAGAATTTCATTGTGATGGAATTGTAGTCAGGTTGTAAAAAATAAAACGGCTGTATACCGTAAAGTATTAATACTTGTATGTGTATGAGTGTGTGTGTAGGAGTACTTCTCCTACTTCCTTTAAGCCATGTAATTGATTTTTTTATTATATTATCTAAAGCTCACTACTGGCTTCTTAAGAAGGCCTAGAGCATACTTAACCATGACTGCTCCAGTGCGGAATGGTGAACATTTATTGGTTTGAAACTGATATTTTGAAACTACGTAGGTACTACTTAAACTTTTCTGAAATTCTTGTTTTAATTTTTGTTTATTTATACCATGTAAAATGTGTAGCTTATAACTTGCACCATTCAACAAAAAATTACTAGTTTCTTCGTCTCTTAACAAAGCTAGCTAGAATGAAAAATGCTTGTCCGGAATCTTCTCAAGAAAATTGTTTTGAAACAAATTCATTAGCTTTTTCTTTTCCACTTGAAATTGATAAATTTGGTCATTCCGAGCTAAGCATTCTTAATTATATGTTGATGAATGTAATAAATTGTATAGTTGTACGGAAATAAAATACAAATATATTTATTTTTATACATTCCAGTGTAGTTAATAATATTGGACGCAAATGTGGAGTGGTTTACATTTTGGCAGGTTATTTGGTACTGATCCACAGTCAGTGATCTAGAACCTGAAGTTATTTTTCATTGCTTAACAATGTCTGATGTCAACTGATGGAGTTGCTTAAATCCATTTTTTTTTGGTTCACAAACTGAATGTAACACCTTTGTAGCACATCTTACTTAATTAAGTTATAAGGACGTACAGTGTCTATTCTAAATACAGTGAACGCAGCATGCAAAAAAGAAAACGTGTTAAGTATTATAAATAAAAATAAAGAAAAATTACAAACTGAGTGAGGTTGCTCATTTGATGGCTTTACGAATAATTACTTTAGCCGAAGCCAAAGTACCCGTGAAAATATCAAAATCTTGGCTTATGGCATTGTAGGACGATAACATTATATTTAAAACACAGTGTTTTTTTACATTGGTTCGACAAAATGTTGTGTGGAATGTATCCCTATAAAGGACTAATAAGGGCTCCCTATAAGGGCTAATTTTCTAAAAAACACACGCTCTTAAATTAGGTATATATTTTATTTTACTTGTTTTCTTTATGCTTGTAGACTTGAACCGAATAAAATTAAATATATTTTTCATTTAATTTATTTTGTCTCCAGTTAACGCTGTGAAAAGTTAAATTACTAGTCATTCAAAGTTAATTTGAATATATTGTGTATGATTAATGTATATTGTATGTGTATAATTTGAATTCTATTCGATGAAACCAAACCAAAACCAACCTAATAAGCTATCCCATATCTCTGGAATAAATATTCATAATTGTAATGTTAGGAAGTTACAAGTACTTTATATTTTTTTCACTCGAATTCAAACTTCTTCAAACTTGACGCGCAACTTGAAATTTTCGAGGAATATTAGAAAAGAAGTACCTACTCATTGTTAAGCCACTCCAAACTTTTAGTTATGAAAGGGCGTAGAGAATTATTCGTGGAATTACGAAATATGAAACTTCTGAAGTAAAATTTGCCAAAAGAGAAATTTTCAGTCATTTTGATGTAACAAAAATGTTTCCCTTATTTTAATGGTTACCACTTAAATAGAATATTAGACTCGTCTAAGTAAAGGCTGTTTGCGTACAGGATATACATACCTATTTTCGTTTTGTTTGTTTGTTTCTTTTAAGATGTACTGTTTGATTTAACGTAAACTTGACGGTGTATAGCCACGGTATGGCTATCTGGCCATGGCTATGTAGCTATCTCATGCAAACTGGATGCCGCATCAAGTCAAACTGCAAACTTAACAAGCACACTTGATCATGTATGGCCAGCTTAACCACCTGTTGTCTAACGATATGTTGCTTAACTCAACCTAACATATTACTTAGGATCGACACAAGCCGCTGGACTATGACCAGAATTACATAAAGGCTATACAAAGTATATTTTATAAGTATTAACATATTAGCATCCTGCTCTCGCTTCGCTTTAAGAAGAATAGTGCTGAAGTTCACTAACAAATAATTTTACTACAATCATTATTTTTCGTCAAGCACCAAAACTGGGCATTAGAGCCACATTTCAAGGCAAGTGAATCACAAAATATGCCTATGGTTTGTGTACTAAAACATTTAAATACAATATAAATTAATATAATCTTTCTTTGTGACAGCGTGTACCAACTCGTATATGATATTAATTTGTGTCTAGATAAAAGCATGAAAGACATAGGCTATGATGATAAACAATTCCTACAGAAAACAAAGCGATTGTTTGCGGGCTTATAAATAAAGACACAATACATGTATTGTCGTGTATGATATTAGACTGGGATACGTGACTTCTAGCGAGCAATATATTTATCCGGTTCAGTGTTTTCGTACTACAAGCAAATTATTATCTTGGTGAATGTCAATGCGTGAGGAAAATGTATTAGGTTTGGTATGTTATATATACCAATGTTTGTTTATATTTGTGTGCGCGTCATCGATCAGTGACCGAAGGTGCGAGTGTGTCAAACAAAAAGAGGGAGAGAGAGGTTAAGTGGTGTTTTCTTTAAGAAACCTAGGGATTAAAGAACGTATGATTTATGACTAGAACAGAACAAAATTCTCCTTGGCTTTTCCATCAGTTCTTCTTTTTCTTACTCTTCTGTCAACATTCTTCTATCTTCTATCTTCTATCTTCTACTTTGATCGGTAAAGCAACGGTGGAGCTTATTGTTACTAATGTCCACGGGAGAATATGACCAGGTAACTATCTTCTTATCGCGGCTAATAATCTAACCCTTCTAAAAATTATAACTCGATGGCTGCTTGCTCCGGTACTTGGGTCTGCTCGCTTATCTAACTTTTCTAAAAATGGTAACTCGATGTCTACTTGTTCCGATACTTTGATAATATTAATATAGTTACATAGACAGACTCTATTACGTATCAGGGTTGTCCCGAACAATGCAAATGTTATTGAGAAACTTGTCCTCAGCTGCTACAACAGTCCCGCTGGCGATCCTCCAATGTTTGAAACGGCCACATGTTACGTATTGAACCAGATCTGTAATTTTAAAATTACTACATTTAATACATTTTAATTAGTTTAATTAAATTCATAGGTCATGCCCTTAGTTAAAATATATGTATTTTCTCCGATTGAAATGTGTAGCTTTAGATTTTTCTCAATCATATCAGTAGTCAAATATAATACAAAATTGACCGCTAATTGGCTCTTGGTAATTAAACACACATACGTCATGGACTATCGGTTTCAAAATAGGCGAAATATGGACGATTATAAATTAAAAATGCAGGAGAATGTTACATACAAATTACATGTTGGAATCTCGCACTGAACTCATCACGATGGTTTAATGGAGGAATGCCTGTAATTTCCAAGTTTCATTAGATAACCAACGCTGTCTAGACTTCCGTCGGAGGCCAAGTTCAATTTCTGGACACGTGCGTCTAACTTTTACGGTATTTGGCACATGGTTATAATATGCTTTCATACTCACAGTTACAAAACAGACACCACAAATAACCACTATCCAAGAAAATATAATTAATGTCTCTTGTAAAAGTTAGCTTATGTAAGCATGAAGATTCTTTACTACCCTCTACCTCTATCTTAAAACCGGTGACACGTCTATTCCTCCCCATGCATGCTTCAAAAAACCTATCTGAGGTCTCCATTGGTACACTATAAAAGAGTGTTATTGCGATCGTATAACCCTAAGTAATGAAACCGAAACATGGTTAAATAATTTAGCCCCAGCAATAAATAAAGGGTACTGGGAGCGAGGCACGATAACAGTGCTTCTATATTGGAAATTCCAGCTTGAACGCCACAATTTAATACGGAGATGTTGTAAACTTCCCAGTCTACGATGCAACGGGCTGGGCACATAAATCTTATATACCTAAACCGAACTAATTCATTGGTTATGTTCATTTGTATTTATGCAGCTGCAATTTGTTCATAGTAATCAAAGAAAGGAGTAAACACTATATTGTTTTCTAGGTGACCAAAAATGATGATGAAAACCAATAATGGACTAATGTGGCTGATATTGATGACGATGATAAAGCACAATTAAACAAAATGCATTATTAGAAGAAAGAAAATGATATATAAATAATGATTTTCAAACCCTTCAGATAATTATGTATGTGCATCAAAATATGAATGAACTTACCTATCTATAATGAGTTCAAAACTATTTGGCTTTGGTCTCCTTCCTATAACGTAGGAAGCATTTGGTGCGAAGAAAATTACGTTTTAAGGTGCTAATATCACTCGGTATACTGAGTCACACATTCAAAATAAAATGTCGCTGCGTTTTCCTTTTCACCCAATTTCATCCGAATTACAAAGACACGTTTTATTTAATTACACGCCCCTAAAATAAAATGTGAAAAGGTGCGTCAAAGCACCCCTAAATCATTTACGGGCAAATCGAATATTTCGCTAAAACAAAAGCGAAACGACGTTTCAACTCCACTGAACACAAACACGGGTTTGTTCGCAAATCCGCCAAATCTGCGAGATCCGCCAACACTAACAACGTTTAGGGGAATATGGTTAAATACGGATTTCGTATTTGCTTGACCTGATTTTGCTGAACAATAAAACATTCATAGCTTCGTGGTGTGTCGGAATCGTTAGCGATTAGCAATTTATGAGCACTTTGACGCTTCTGTGTGGGTGATCCGGCGAATTGTTCGAATAAAATATGGACTCATTTTTTGAACACTCTTTGATTGCGTTTGAAATTAGCATGTCCAACAATAGTTCCTATAATCTCAAAATTACTGTTGATTCTCTTTGTTAATATTACCTTCGATGAAAATTTTCTATAGCAGAACGTATTGCAAAATGGTAATAATGTTTTGTAATACAAACTTGCGTGTTAATTTCTCAAGCAACTGCAATGTGATGTTAAATTGCCATTGAGGCAGTATTTCTTCGAACGTAGCAGTTAAACTGGATACCGTTTATTGGAATACTGTTTAGTTTTCAAAAACCAATGAACACAGACCTGGAAATCTACCAATGCTGCCTTTAATGAAAATCTATCTCAATCAATTTGCGCTCCGATCAAAGATCTTACAAGCTATTTAGGATTGAAAATTGAGCAAAACAAGCGCTTCGCTTAAATAGCTTCTCTAGTAAACAAATTGGGATCGTGCAGCGTCTAATTGTCGCTGGATTGTCGTTCGCTTACAAGTACGGTACATTGTACGTACAATGGATTCCCAGCTCTTTGTCAGTTTCACTCTTCTTCAATTTAACCATTGTCATAGAAAACTATTTTCTTTATCTATTTCAGCGCTTTAACTATATGGTTAATGAATTGTTGAATTTTGCAAAGATTGCAAATGTTAAACAATATTGGATTTGGTTAAAATTAGGGTGAGTCAAGGTATATACGTATTTGCGAGGTTACGACTGCATCATGAATATCTTAATGAACTGAGCAGAACCGGGCTTCAGCTGATTTAAACTGAATTCTGTAGTAGGTCTTCCTTAGTTACAACTCCAACACTGTGCTCGACTTGTCTTTAATAAATGTCGCTCATAACGATTACCCAATTGGAATTTCACACTCAATATTTGACAATATTGACAACATTAGGATTCCAGTTCAATCCAGAGCAGACATTTCTTACATAATACTAAGTTCAAAGATAGGCATGCCTTCTTCTGTAAGTAATTTAATTTTTTAAAGATAAAATTAATCGAAACATTTCCAATTGAAAATAACATTTGACCACTGACCAAACTCTAAGAACTGAACCGTCATTTCAAACACATCACCTCACCAATAATATAATCTCACCAAGATGGTTTTATATATTCCAGTCAGAATCAGATCAATTACAAAGTGCGAAAACCAAAGGATCTTTGCTAGAAAATGGACTTTAGCATTAGGAGAATATCGCTGAAATTCCTTAGTCACGTAGTCAGACTCAGCGTAGTACTATCACCATTAGTAAAATCATCACGCGCGCTAAGCCTAAGTGCACGAATCTGAATACCCACAATGTTTGGTGTCCCTTAGCTGTTAGATAATACCACGTAAGGCTCGTACACAAGTGTTTAGAAAGCTAGTCTATGATGTGGCATTGTTATGTCACGGCTAAGTAAGGTAAAATGATTCACATGGCGTAGTGATCGTATGTATTTGGAGTGGACTATATTGCCTAAATCCATTAGTGGAGGACATAAAGGTGTTTACCTGGCAACTGTAAGACACAGAGAGGTTATATTGTTCCAGAGAAATTCGAGAGATTAAGTCAAGCCTTGTGGAGACGAATGACCAATTAGTATTCACACATTTGCACCAAGTGTTCAACTTATGTACTCTAATCAATCATGTCATCCAAATACCAAATTAATCCAATATGATGAAAAACTATAATATAAAGATAAAACATATTTTACAACAGTGCAATAGCTGAAATAGGTTTGTCAAGGGTTTATGAATAAGGATGTTAATATTTATGATGGATTCAGTACACCAGAGTGGATCAAATCATACAAACTTTTTGTTGGATTAAATTCCCGATAATCCCTTTCGCAGTAAATAAACCCTTAACATTATAAGGGTTAGGGATTTTAGAAATTTCGCTGTTTTTGTATTACTTTAGGCCGCATCAAAAGAGGATTGAAACAGTTTTGTTTTCAAAAGAGGACATGTTTTAGATACTTACCAACCAGATGGACTGACGACCTGAAGAAGATAGCGGGCATCCACTGGATTCAGAAGGCTCAGGACCGGTCAGAGTGGTGCAAGTTTGGGGAGGCCTATGTACAGCAGTGGACCTCCAAGGGCTGATGGATTTATGTATGGATTTAGATACTTATAGCTGACAAATGTACCCAATGATCATGATATCCGGCTTATGTGAATCGTAGATCGAAGATTAAATGTTTCAGAATTGTTGACATACCAGTTGTTAAAGCCGGTCGGTGTACTTTTGAACGCCTTACGACCTTGTGTCTGCAAATCAGCGTGGTGGTCTTGTAAAGCTATGATAAAAATCTTAGTTACAATATTTTTCAAAAATATATAAAATGTCTTGGTGACATTGCGTAGGTATCCAATGATATTATATATTAAAAAGAGGTTAAACATCTTTGTAGGTATCTATATATTTTGTAAAGAACTTATTTAGCAAGAACAACTTTAGCCCGAGCTTTAGGATTTTTATTTATGCAAGTACACCTACACATACATAAAAATCCATGTGATACGTAGAAAGATATGCTTATTTTAGAAGTGCACAACGTGAGCTTGAAGATTAATCAATAATGATAAAGAAAGAAATGTTCAAATACAATGTATATTTTGTTAGTTTATTGGCGAGAAAAAAACAAAATTATATACCTAGATAATATTTTCTTGATAGGATACGCCGAGCAACGGAGACAGCTGTTTCCTTAATGTGGCTTAAATAGCCCCCAACAGTTAAATGGGATGGCTAGAAAAATGTCGAGCGCTAGGTTGGGTTATTACATTGTTTAAAAATACTGAAGTCGTTTACTTCCACCAGAATTACAATTATTGGAACGAAGTTCCTTATCGCACGTTGTGAAAAGGGGCTAGACGGAAAATTACGACACTTTTTGATTTTGCGAATGACGACACTTTTTTTGACGTGATTCAGTGAGTTTTACAGAGATGGCGCTGTACTGAACAACTTTACAATCACTTTACAATTACTGTACAATCACGCTAGCGTGATTAATTAAGTTGTACAGAGATGGCGCTGTACAACAAAACAATACTTAATCGAAAGGAACTTCGTTCCATCCGGGTGTCCCTTGACACCTCTCATTTTTATTATTATTACAATTACAATTTTATTTAGGTTATAAAACTACAGTATTTGTGGAAGCTGGTTTCTATATTAGGTTTAAACACCTGTGTCAAAGGAAACCGGGCTCATCCTAATGATAGCCTTAAACATTATTTTAACCAGTGTATAAGTACGAGTAGCATGGAAAGTTTATTTGCAACATATTTTAAAGATATATTAAAGAGTGTTCATAAAGTGGTTTTCTCATCTATATGTATAGTAACAACGAAGCTTCTAGTTCACCTATTTTTAAGTAGCTACTTAGCCTTTAGACATTCGTAACCATACACTATTCATGTTCACCAACGACTTGTAGGCTTCAGTGCAGTTGTTTTGCGACCTTGACAGTAAATATGAAGAACAAATTTAATGTTTAACTTTAAAATCTGTTAATATACTTTAATTTAAGTTCTCTTAAACAGTACATAGTTTTATCTATTTGCATATGAATATAACATACGGTTTTGTTATAATGTAAAAAACTTTTGTTCTGAACCTTGTGGGATGCCAAAATCATTATCAGGATGACTGAACACAAACCCTCTTAGGGTTACCAAGAGTATGTAATATAAAAATATATTACCTCTTCTTCATCAATAAAATACTATTATACATATATCGTATAATATGCAACATATAAAAAACTAACGCAACATATCAACAAAATCATGACTTAAGTTACCTATATTACAAGCCCTACTTTTTCTAAACAAGCACCTTAATCTTCATAAAGCATAAATATAATCTGATCTTTGACCGTCTGGGTTTGATTAAATTGCTTAACTAGTATTCTTCCGTTCTTTCTTATAAAAATTTCGTATGCCGGAGTGAGACGGAGTTATAGTTGGGCAACAATGAGATATTCGTGCGGTATTGAGGATGATAAGCAAAGAGTTCGTCGCAATGGACGCATCCTGTGGGACGCTAACGACTACTGAGTGCTTCAATCTACTCGCCGCTACGAAGATATGAGACGTTGCGGAAAAATATTCGTCATTATCGTTGAAGTATAATGTCATTTATCAGACATCTAGAACAAAATGTGGGTCCCGCCCGGGAGGTTTGATTTTTAAAATTTAGCCCCGGTTCTCCTTTCAAAATAGAACGAATCTATTGAAGACAGAAGCCACGTGGCGCCAATGCATTGGGACATACATGGTGTTCGCGGTAGTTTAATTTTCAAAAGCATATAATAAGCACGTGATAATTTTTTATGATTTATTTTTCATTCATCAATATAATCAAGATACAAAAATTCCATTTATTTTTGCTCTGTAAATCTGAAGCCATATCATATTTGAGGCATTTTAAAAGTCACAAGATTATTCAATAAATACGGTGCGGAATAAAAACTGATATCAAATTTCGTTGGAATTTTCTGAACATCAGGATTTTTACCCAACTGCGTCAGAAAGAGGGTGTCGTTTTTGGAATGTTTGTATATTTCTTTGGCACGCTCTGTAGCCTAAACGGCTTGATCGATTTCAGCTAAAGAGGTGCCGTTAGATTCGTCTTAATTGTGAGTGACAGTGGGTATATCAAAATTGAAAAAAATGGCAGATTTTTGGCGCAATATTGTCTTAAATTTTTTTTTCTTAAAACCTATCGAGTGGTGTATCGTTGAATAGGTAACTAAAAAGTGTAAAATAAAAAATAATATAAAAAACAAAAACCCGACTGCTAAAAAAACTAAAAAGAAAAAATAAGCCCAGATTGGTTGAAGATTGCGTCCCAACTGTTAATCCATCTATGGTTTAGTTATTCAGTATTACTTTTAACAAAATTCTAAAGGGCTTATTTTATCTATTTAGTTTTTTTACGCAGTTCGTTTTTTTTAATTATCAAGACATTTCAATGTTCCATCTGGTAACCCATATATTATGTAAAGTATCTACATGTGTAACAGTTATTATACGTATGTATATGACAAAAATATGTTGCTTTTAAGAGTACTTAACATCTCGAGAAGCTCTAATTATAAACTCTGTTGAAGGCTGTCTAACTTTTATTTTAAGGGATGCTTTACGTTATTCGGGTGCTCCAACTTTTCAACATCGTTTGTACTCATCACTTCGTTACAATTTTCGGAAACCGGTTCTTTGATTTTAATAGGGAAGTTTCCAGAGATAAAAAGCTCGTGTCGAGAATTATCAACATCATCATAATTATCATCGCAACCTGATACTGTCCGTAGTTCACACACCTTTGAGAATAGTGTGAAAAATTCTCTGCCTGCCTGGAGACACTCCTTGTATAATTAACGGTGCTTTGTTTGACGATTACAAGCAAGCTGCATAAAGAAAATAATAGGCAATAAGTAGATGGACTGCTAGCTGCTTGGACCAATTTCGAATCGTCATGGCGATTAAAAGTCGCCCCCCAAGTAACGCTACTAAATTGTTAATGCTGCTATTTTACTCATAAATTTTCATAAAATATCTCATAAAAATGGATTTTTTAAATTTTTTATGAAACTAAAGTTCGGGCCACACAAGTTTAACTTTAGCGCAGACCAGAACATTTTGTTCGTCCATAGTTATTGAATGCCGTATAGCCTGTATAATTAACAATTGTATTCAATGAAAGACCTGCGAGGTAACATTATTCTCATCGCTGCACACGTCAGCGACTCGTCCACCTACCGTTATAAATAATGAATGTCTTTCTTGTTACGACAATCTGTAAGCAATTAGTTTTTTATAATTGTTATTAGAACTTTGAAGCATTTGCTTTATTAACTCGAAAAAATGCGTTTCATTTTAGATTATTTTACCTTTTGGTTTTTAAAATAGATAGGTAGATGTTATTATTATTATATTATTATGTGTTATTATTATTATTATTTTATTATTATATTATTATGTGATGACTACTTAATAATTATAGGAACGAATCTCAATCCCTCTGTCCAGCGTTGTAAATAAGTTTTTAAAGTGATTTTATCCTGTTTTAGTGGGTGCGAGCCCGCTCACTTAATTCATAATATGTATTTGTTTTGATAGCACGAAAAATCTGACATTCGTCAAATATCCCATATACATACAAGTACAGATTTAAAGTTAGCCCGCCATTTAATTACAAGAAATACGATATTTATTTCCATTGAAGTATAATGTCATAGAACAGACATCTCGAACAAAATGTGTGTCCCGCCCGGGAGGTTCCATTTTCAAAATTGAGCCCCCGTTCTCCTTTCAAAACCGAACGAATCCATTGAAGATTGAAGCCACGTGGCGCCAATGCATTGGAACATACATGGTGTTCGCGGTGTCGGTTCTATACGCTAGTAATAACTAATAATACTACAATGAAGAAATACTTCAATATTTATTTATCTACTTCAATATTTATTTATTCATATTCAAAATTACATCTAACATTACAGCTTGACTAATGCGTTAGAAGAATTATACATTATTATATTACATATTAAATATACATTTAAATTAAATTAATAACAATAATATAAATTAAAATTAAAATCATTATAAACAAAAATTCTTATAAATTACAATTTGATCAATAATCGTCTTTATATGAGTAAAATAACATAAATCCATTAACAATTGGAATAAACAATTTCATAATAAAATAAATTATAAGATATTATACTATATACGATGATACGATATTATGATATTATACGATATTTATTTCATCATAAATTGGGCAATAAGATGCGCCTGCAGATTAAATCAAACGTCGCACGATGGAGCCGCCGTGGGACTTTAATACTAAACGTTCGGACACGTTATAATCTTATTTCATAATGTTATTAATTTAATGATTTTCCTGTACAAACGCCCGGTTTTTTGTTAATTGCTCGTAAAATTGCTAAAATGTCGACTTTTAGGACGGTTTCGAGAATTCTAAGGCAGGCATAATCCCTCACAATATTTTTTGTACGGAAGCGAATTCTTCCGTAATAATAATAATTTATTTCTAATACATTCATACATAATAGTGCGAAGGACCGGTAACCGTTGGGGAAGAAAGGTCCTTGAATCGCGCCCACGTCTCGGAAAAAGGAGCATAGGACGCCCCCCGACCAGGTGGACTGACGACCTGAAGAAGACAGCGGGTATCCGCTGGATTCAGAAGGCTCAGGACCGGTCAGAGTGGCGCAAATTAGGGGAGGCCTATGTCCAGCAGTGGACCTCCAAAGGCTGATGGATGGATGGATGGACATTCATACATTTGTAAATATCGACTATAATTTAATTTTTAATTATAGAGAGTCCGTTGTACAAATTAGAAAGAGTTTTAATAAGGTGTAAAGTGGGTAACTGTAAGGTGTAAGCTGTAAATTGGGCAAACATGGATAGGACACACAGTCTCATTTCAAAAAAGTAACTAATTCTTAGAATATTAAAGTTTTGTTTTTAAGATTAGGACGGCAATCGTCTGTTTGACTTAAATGATTACGATAATGTTATTGTTCTAGATCAAATCAATCAAGTGCGATTAATCTATTAGATTTGTAAGTTCCTGCACTTATATTACTTAAAACCCTTTTAACCTAGACTCCTCGATCGTTACTGGCAACATTTCCACCCATTACACGCCAACAACGATCGTTCAATAACAATTTAGAGCGTGAATTTCCAAAAATGGCGGAGTCACGTCAATATTAAAATAATGATTGCAGATAAAATCTTCTGTGAGAAAGTTTGTTTTTTCCCGAATTAGGTCTATCTTCTTTAGTCCAGTATTACGTGATGGACTTTATTTGTCTTTAGGTATAATAATAAAGGAAATGACATTAGGGATCACATAAAGCTTTCAAATTTATATACCCTCAAATAAAAATAATTTTCGAAATTCTGTATTCATGCGAGTATCACTGATAAACTTATGCACTTCATTTTTTAGTCTACCAGCTATTTGGAGAGGTGCTTTGTTATGGAGGAGAAGAAAATCCGTAAAGAATTAATTATTATTAAGCATGAACAGTCGACCAAAGACTTAACATTTTTCTGTCACATACATACATAAATGTCTGTCATGTCAAACTTTAACTCGAGACGTAGCGCAGTCAAGTACTTATCGTTCATCCAATAAATCTGTGTCCGTGTACAACCTTTATTCGCCTCCCACTTTTCCTTTTGTCCAAAATTTATCGTAAGTGTTGAATAATATACGTAAATTTTAGTAGATAGGTGAAGGAAAAATCACCGCACTACCTTAACTCGCCCGGCAACCGATAACTCAGTAATATTTTTGTGCGGATACCCCCGTTAGATAGTTTATATCTCTGTTGTTTTTTTTGTATTCCATACTAATTATCACGTATACTTAATATACTGTACATTGCATTGGTCAGTTATGAATGTTCAACCTGCTTGTAGTTCAAACACTACAAACGTGTGTAATCTAAATGTAAATTAATTTGTCTAAATGTAATGGCCATCCTACAAAGCCTTGCATCACCAAAATAACTATTACTTTACTATACCTATAGTTTATTATCTTAAGATCAAAATGAATTAATTAATAAGTATTGTGTGTGTTTAAAGAGGCGCCATTAGCCTACGTAACGTTTATAATTCTTACGATTGTATTTGCAATATTTATAAGTTATTGTAAATATATCCTGTAACTATTTTTTATAAATAAAGATCTTTTAAAAACAAAACAAACAACTACCTTAACTACGGGTCGACCTAATTCGTTAACCTTCTAAGTACATTTTTACCTACATAGTTTACAGGAGAAAGGAAAAACTAAATTATATGTATTCTATTTTATGTAAAAAAACTTTGAAAAACCTGTTGGTTTCTATCACTTTCCTTGATATTTAGCCATATAATTAGGATTGTAACTTTTAGAAATACTAGATAGCCGTCTAAACTTTTTGACTGCATCAAAAAGTAATTTTGGCCAAAAATGAACTTAGCAATTCAACGAATTAAGCCGACGTATGGTCTTTCTTAATCATACGAATTTTGACCCTACACAAAATATTTATAACTAGCTGACCCGGTGAACTTCGTACCGCCTTAACTCCCTCTTCTTCCTCTCCTTCCTCTCTCCCTGTTGTACATATACTTAAACCTTCTTCGTGAATCACTCTGTCTATTGATGAAAACCGCATGCTTAGTTTGAAAGAACTAAGCCTACAGAACAGAGAAGCGACTTAATTTTACACTATGTAAAGATTATTATTTTGTTATTTATAACAGATATGACGATATTATTAAAACTGTACAGAAATCATTAAATGAGTACCTTACAACAGCGATGCTATGGTAATTAATGTTTTTATTTAGCTTTAAATTAAGGATATTTATTCAAACGCATACTTCCTTATTCTAATAAGCGTGCTAAGTTTGACCCTGGTGCCAGCAGTAGGAAGTCATATGATTGAGTGTTTTATCCGATCCTACATTATTATACGTAAGACACTAATCGCTCATAAATATTAACATTTTTCAAGCCCTAAAAGGCCTCCTAGGTTACCTATATAGGTCCTTGTATCTTCTGACCGATAATGAAATCAATTCAGTGTGGTATTTTTCTACTACCGTTGAGATTGCACAGTGGTAGAGTATTTTACTGCCTCTATCTTCATTTTGAAGTAAACTAATATGCGGGTCTTCCCTTTTCTGTAGTGTAACGTATACAAATTTCCTTACCTTTGATGTAACTGATAGCCAGGGACGGTATTGAGCTAAGTGCTTCAGGTAGTTCAGGTGGCTCGCAAATTTGAAATTATTGTTGAAATTTTGTTAAGTACTAATCAAGAAATATTCATAAAAAATTCAAGAAGATTTTTTGCAACTTATCAATATAAAAAATACATTAAGTGATTTTGAAATCATGATAAGTTTAAGTTGTGAGGCACGTGCATGTATAGCGTCATAACAGTTTGAACTTAAATCACTAAGGTCTCAGTTAAAACATTAACATTTTCCTTTAAAATTCCATTAAATTTTCTCTTAAATTCAGAGTGCCTTTACTAATAATCTCATGTCCCTATGAATTTTAAACCATCTTTAGAATTCACGCTTTGAAAGAGTCAACTTAACTTTCGTTTTTAATTACGTTCCGTTCCAAACAGATTATGTTGGGAACTCCATAAGGGAACTGTTTGAGCTCCGTTCAAAAATTCCGTAATTAAAAATGACTTGACTGAAGAATTTAGACTTGAAAAGGAATTTTTTTGATGCGTGATTGATCTATTGGGTAAGTATTGTAATGAAAACAAAGTAGGTGGGTAATGGTTTAAGAAAAATTTCAATCACTTTTTTAATTACTTTCAAAATACTGTTAATTCATTTGATTTGCCGTCAGTTGACGCAACAATGATATATACGTAAATACATACTTAGTTTTCCAGGGTTCGAACTTGCTGAGCGACAGAATACTACATCATGGCTTTACTTGCCAGCCTAGACAATTTACTAACAAATAACTTACGTCGTTGTTCCAAAGTCAGATATGATACCGCTAGAGAGAATTCAAGCGTGGAGAACAATTAGCTATTTATTCGATTATTTAAATAATATAAACAGGTGTACTTATGTATAAACTGGATGATATTTTAATACAGTCGTGAGGTGTATCAAACAAAAAATAATTCACGATGATATTATGATTCCTTAAAATATGTTATCACTTATGAATTATATTTCTTCATACCTACTTACATATTACATACATTTATAATTATAACTCTACACATTTTGATTATATCAATTTTTCGCAATTTCTGCATTTAACAAGAATATTTCGATCGAATTATAAAATATGCCTAAAACTATATTGTAATCAAATTACAATTTTAAAACCCCCGAAAGTTTTATTTACTCTAAACATAGCTAAGAACACTCGATAAAGTCACCTTTCAAACAAAACAAAAAAACAAGATCAAAATCGGTTCATCCGTTTGGGAGCTACGATGCCACAGACATACATACAGATACACAGCTATACAGATACACAGACACATAGACAAACAGAAAAACAGACACGTGAAACTTATAACACCCGTCTGTTTGTGTCGGGGGTTATAATAATATGTCGTTACTGTTATGGTATGACGTAGATGTCGTGTGCACAAATCCACTTATGAGACTTATGAGGCAGGAGGGAGAAGCCCTGCGAAAATTATATAAAACTCTGCATTTATTCATGTATGCGAATAACTGATGTAAAACAAATGTTTACGTGTAGAAAAATAAAAAGAAGAAACATTCATTCTGTCACAGGACTCACAGACATGGGCAACAATTAAAAAATTGGTGATATATTTATATAGAACCTACAATAGTTTTATATAAATATATCACCAATTTTTTAACCAACAATCACCAATTTTTTAACAATTTTAAAACCTACAATAGTTTTATATAAATATATCACCAATTTTTTTAAATGCTGTGTCTCGCGATTTCACCCGCGATTTTAATTTGTGGAAAAACCTAACTACTTAAATATATGATGTTATATAACCTTCCTCGATAAATGGACTATCAAACACAAAAATAATTTTTCAATTCGAAGCAATAGTTCTTGAGATTAGCGCGTTAAACCAAATAAACTCTTCAATTTTTAATATTAGTACCTATAGTTTGATTGCGTTCGGAATTGCAGCAATCTGAATGTATGTGATTGCTATGTTTACAATATAACGTATGTAATACAAATAAATAATTAACATAACTATAAATAAATGTTACACATTCATAGGCAACTAGGATTCCCTGTTTTGTTCGTATGACAACATGGCCAACAACAAAACTCGCCAAATTTCTGCCTCGATAGGAATCGAACCCAAGACCCGTCAGACACCACCGGACACACAGATTACCGGAAAACATGAAAATGAGTAAATACAGTGTCATTTTGTCGGCAATGAATCGGGGATGTCTTTAGTGTTATTAATATTCATTGGCATCCATGAACATCAAGTTGGACCGTCTATTATTATTATGGTCAAAAAAATTATAGGGATGAAACAATTTGGATTATTTTAAGTTTATCGATTCTTTATTTGATTCTTTGTTTGATTCAACGATAACAATAATTGAGTAGGTACCTGCCATTTAAGAATTCACAAAAGTCCTTATTCTAAAGGAACTGCAGCCAATAAAAGTTATTATAATAACCTTTACGAACTACATCGGACGTATAACACGACTCTCGTATATTACGGCATCCTCAATTTATCACATTAAGTACTCGGATGACGTACAATTGATGACAATGGAAGCACTAGAAGATCATTCCAGTATTACATAAATCAGTACTGTCTCATCTAATTGAATACTTAGTTACTAATTCATTTCTAAATCTATCAGATACAACTAATACAACTATTCTCTGCACATCCTGAAGGTCGACTGTTAGAGAATGCTACTTAGCATTAAGTCCGCCAATTGTACCACTTTTCTTTGGTTCAATAAAGATTAAATAAATAAACAGAAAAGTTTGTCATCTAAAATAATCCTCAAACTAACACTGTATCATTGTGCAGTAATTCAATTGTAAAAATCTTTATGGATTGTCAATATGGTGACATAAACACACATGAGACAATAATGTGGGATTTGAAGTTATTGACCTTTGAAAGTGCACTATGGGTCAAAAACTACTCGTCTATTACTTAGACAACGAGTTATTTACTTCAGACTCCTGCCAGACAAATTACTCATCCTTTTCCTCATTACCTTGATGAGACCAAGAACTTGATCAAGTTTCAGCTCCTTTGTGGATGGAATAGAGTTAGAATTTCTGAAATTGTTCCAAGCTGTCTTCTTTGTGTCACTTCGAGTTCAATTTATTAGTCAAAAACTTTCCCCAATCACTTTCCTTCGTCTTTTAGTACTCTTCGATTGGTCTATGGGCATTAATGTTCCAGGATTGCTATTTCCTTCATGTCATAAATCGTTGTACGTAGACGCAACGCGTTACAAAGATTTTTGTAAAATCTCTACTTCAAAAATGAAGTAACATATGGTTATTGTGCTTCTCAAAGAAATGACCGTGGTCAATGCCCACGAATTTTTAGGCGCTTTCTATAGAACAATAGTTGTGGTCTACCACGATTTGTCACAACAAAGAAATTTCTCACCATTTTGATAATGTTAGGAATTTTTCTAAATGGATTTCAAAAGAAAACTTTCGATTACAGATTTTGCGGTTATATTTATTTTTGGTGAGTACGTAATGTTGCAAAGCATTTAGGCTCTATTTCTACACGGATGGTGGATTAGAAATTAATTTATACCAAACTAGCGCTTTGCCCGCGCCTTTTCCCGCATTTTCCCGGATAATAAGCACCTTATATCCTATCCCAAATCATGGTCTAGCTGCGCGCTTTTCATGAAAATCCGTCCAGTAGTTTTTTCGTTAACGACCAACAAACATCCACACACACGCACATTTACAAGTGTAATATTAAGTAGGATACCACAGAATAAATAATAATCTATTCTGTGGTACTTACTAGTACTATTGTATTCTATTACGCCAAATCTATTACAGTTGTTGCTATTACATCTGGACATTATCATTTACCTCTCCATATTAATTCAGAATAGATAGCCGGAAAGGATGTCGCATTAAACTTTACTAATAGTGGCCATGGTTATCCAACTTCTAAACGATTCTAAGCGCTCGATAGCTGAACTCAGTAAATCGATTACACTACGCGGGACAAAAGTTGCGAGTGATTTAAATTATATATATAATATTTATTACCAGTTTTTCCAATCCATAGGAATCACCGTTTCATAATCGTAGGCACAATTTTTCCGTAGACGAAGACCTGAGCACCCCAAATCGTTAAATTATTGGAAATAAGTACCTAATACATAAATGGATGATTAAATAAATAACACTTACATATGTATTTAGATATGTGTAGTACTCACATAAATAAAAAAAATCCTAACATTTTAGGGGGATAAAAACTGAAACTTGGCAACGCGAGCGCTTCATTTACGCTCACAAACTATTTTTCTCGTTAAACTTTTTGGTTTTGAATGTTTTATCTACCTTTTAATTAAACTGAGGTGTATTAGGAGTATTACTTATGATATTACCCAATATTCTGTAACCAAGAAGGGGCTGTATCTAGGCAGATAAAAACATGGAGTAATGAAATATGATACCACATGTGCGATAGGTTTTACCATTCAAAGTTTCTCTTTGAGCAATAGTGTTGCTCCGAATTAGAACAGACCCTGAGTTAGTTTTTCGTAAACACGAAGATTAACCGCAAGCCAGTATCATAGCGACCGCAAAATGACTAACCCAGAGTTAAATTATAACCGTTGATTCAAGGTAACTTAACAGTTCTTAACAGTTGGTCCTTGTACCAACATAAGTTATTAAAATATTTTTTTGTTAATTTCGCTCTTTTTGTAATCAACTTTTACGTACACAATATTGATTCAACGTAGGTGATTTTCAATCATTTAAGATGCATTTAGTGTCTCATAATACATGATGCATATTAACACATAATTTATGTAAGTAACAAATTCTTAAATAAACAAGTAGGTATAAGCGGATAAACGTAATATACCTAGGTACTTTTATTTATCATTGCTACTTTTATTTGCATAAACATATTAGTTAAAGTAACCTTCAGGATACCTGTAATAGACTTTCAAGTTACGAATGGTACTTCGCACGTAACATAATTATTTCGTGATGCTTAAAAATATAAATCTTGTCAAGGCCGTACAGAATTTTGAATAATGAAAATAAACATAAAAGAAGCATACAGTACCATAATACTCGTAAATGAAAATATTGTAGTAAGTAATATATTCAAACCATAATTTACCGTGTTATTCATGTGAATACAGTCATAGTTTAAATTATACAAAATAGTTTTTAATATATCCAAACGCAGTATAAAATCTGTAGCCATCTAGACAAAACGGATTTTCAGAATTATCACACATTTTATGTAATAATAATGCGTTGATTAAAGTAAGTAGTCCTAGGTGATTAGGTATACAAGTATTATTTTCCCTTTGCGGTCTTCTCCAAACAATAGTAGACACTAGACAGTGATACAAGAATTCTAGACGCTTTTGTTAAAATGACGACTGTCTGAAATTAGTTATGACAAAATACTTTATTGACAAAATACATAATTTATTTATGACAAAATACATTATACATCAATTTTGTACATTTTGTCGATGTAACTAGCCGAAAAACGAGCTGACAGTCTAACTGGTGGAAAGTGACCAGTCGCTCATATCATAGACACCACTCACCAGCAACACATAAGGCATCACCAATGCGTTGCCAACGAAGAAAATAGGGAAATTATCATTTACTAGGAAATCACCCTCGCTTCGCTTCAGAAAAAATAGTAAAAAAAATAATAAAATATAGCCTATGTCACCCGGGGATAGTGTAGCTTCCCAACAGTGAAAGCATTTTTCAAATCGGTTCGGTAGTTTCGGAGCCTATTCAATGCAAACAATCAAATCTTTCCTCTATAAAATATTTGTATAGATTTATCTGTACTGTAACATGATATAACCTAAATTAATTTCACCTCAAGAACGCGAAGAAAATAAGTTATTTATTTTTAAAATAAATACCGTCATGAACAACTGGCGTGAATTATTCTCAGTAAATTTTCCTTTTATGATCATAACGATAAAATTAAATGTTTTCGTAAGTTATTTTAACCATAATATATTTTTGATTATGATTGTTGAGCTGAGTAATACGTTATGAGTGGCTGGTTTGCCAGAAACATCTTTATTAAACGCTGTTGTATTCATTAATGTTTTCTGTTTTTGCAGGTAATTCAACGGTGCTATGGTTTCAACCTTTAGCAAACATTAATTAAAATCATCAGGTATTTAGGTATATAATACAACATCGTCGGAATGTCAGCGCGATACAAAACTGTTTTTAACGCAGTTTGACGAATTCTTGACCTTATGTAAGTACTTGAAGTTTAATGGTTTTTGATTTTGTATACCTATGGATAAAAATTAAAATCAAGGATACCAATAATGTTATTAGATAAGTTTGAGTTGCGTAAGTATAGCGTAAGTAAAATGTCAGAACTCATTTAATTTTGTCGTCTCCATTGAAATGTCTTATAGTCTCCGTATTCCATAGCACGATAGGATTTTGTAACCATTTTTCAATGATATTAATTTTAAAATGTAGAGTCCTGTTGTAAATATTTGGCAATTAATTGCATCTCTAAATTAGTCAGTTTAATGTATAAATACTAATAAAAATCAATTTAGATACTATACTTATATTTTTATATTATATACTCTATTTTTGTCTCACTCACAGTCACAGTTACTTATCGAATTATTTCCTGAACAGACTCCTATAAAAATGTTACGGTAACTTTCCAACATCGTTTGAAGCTATAACGGCTTTCTGAATGATATGTTGAAAGCGCCCTCGTAAACCTTTACGTTGTACATACCTAAATGAGCGGGGATGCGGGGTTAATAAGACCGTATTTTCAATTGTTCCCGGCGGGGAGATAGGGGTAGCACCATTGGGGTAGCACGCATTCAAAACTCATGTATGACACATAATCTCTGCTATTAAGTTAAGTCTTACTTTACTCTAGGGAATGAGGCTAGAAGCAGTAGAAGTACTACAAAGCGACATCTATGTAATTTGCAGTCTTACAGCAATTTTCTTTACATAAAAAGTTTTGTACCTACTTGGTTCGTTATTCAAGTAAGAAAACGTATAAGATATTTTGACCTTTTTGATTGTTTTCGACAATGATGAGATTATTATCATAATTATTTTTGTAAATCTTAAAATCAACGATGTTCGAAAAAAATAATGATGTTTTCCTAATCATCAGTCTCTTTTATTTAACGTTTCACTCTTATGTAAATAAAAAATTTTGCCATAAAATACCTGGAATATAAATGAAATTCAGTAAGGTATCAATCACAGTAGCCTTAAAAGAGGAAAACATTCATTTATTGTAAATAAAATTACTTTTGTTATAAAAGCATTAACCTAATTGAGGAAAATCACCAAAAATGGATGTACGTCAGATTTTCTTCAGTCGCGAAACATTTTGTATTGTAATATTGTAATAAAGTATAGTTAATGAATTGTTCACGTTGAATACATTTATGAAACAATAAGCAAATTATAATACTGTTCGTGTCAAAGCAGAGTTAAAGCTAAAATATTCCTATTTAAACTAAACCAAGTAAGTGGATGTTTAGAAAAATTATAAACTGGACAGGTTCGAGTCAAACTCGCGTGGAGAGGGTACCATAAGTTGATAAACTATATATTACGAGTATATTTAGCGTTACTTTTTTATTTTATTATTTTTGCCGCTTTTTGTGACCATAGACTTCTTATAGGCTTTTCTACAGATAAGGGGATGGTCAATTTTCGTCTTAAAATTTCGTTCTTTCTTGAATAATTTTAAAACTATCCATTGCAGAATTATAACAAAAACATATTTGAGATCCCTACAACAAGCCCTTTCATTTGACATATCACCGACGTTTTGCAAAACAGTGTTCTTATTTTGATTTCGTATAAACTTTTTTCAAAATTCTGTTTTTTACGTTATATTTCGTCTTTGAGTCACAAGAAGCCACATGAGTACCAAATTTCAACTCATTTGGTCCAGTAGTTTTGGAGCAAATTGGCTTTGAGGGGCAGTCGCCCAGAGACACGAGTGATAAGTATATAAAGGTTCCGTTTTTTTTTGTACGGAACCCTAAGAATTATAAGTGTTTGTGTACATATTAATATGGCTATTTGTTTATTTGATCACATGACAATGTGTCATGACTGCCTCTGAAAAAATAACGTTTAAGTTTGAAACTCTTTATTATACAATTGCCCAACTTTATCGTCAAGTTTTCAGTACATTTGGCTAACGTAATTAATTATGCCACCTTTATGAAATTCAATGAGTTATTCCCCGGACCAATCAAAGCCTATCTTTTGGGTTGGGATGGTACACGAATATGACTTCTAAAGACAGCTATTAAGAAGCCTTTTGAATTCCCCACCCTCTTAATGCGAATAAATGACGTTATAATATCATTCCTGTACAGCTCAAGATCTTTATATATTGTAGCCTAGTTGGTAGTGAACGTGCCTGTGAAGTGAGGGGTTCGGTTCCCGCGCCAGGTATTGATGTGGCTGATAAGTGTTTCGTCACGGGTTGTGTGTGTGTGTGTGTGTGTGTGTGTGTGTGTGTGTGTGTGTGTTTGTGTGTGTGTGTGTGTGTGGGTGTGTGGGTGTGCGCGCGTGTGTGCGTGTGTGTGTGTGTGTGTGTGCGCGCGTGTGTGCGTGTGTGTGTATGTGTGTGTGCGAGTGTGTGATGATTATTTGTGTTGTCTATGCCACTTGCGACACAGTGTCGGGGTAAGAGTGTGTTTATTATTTTTATTTATTTATCACATATAATTTATTATAAATTAGGTATACTTCACTTTCAATCTTATATTTATTTAAATAGCATCACAGTTTTGTGGTTTTCTTTTCAGATACAAAATAAGTGAAATATTATGAAATTTATTTGCTAAATAGAAAAGACGTCAATAAATCAACAAATCTCATTAAATTTGTTTATTAACACTCGAACAAGTCCTTTGATTAGCATCGCCTTTACAGAGTAATTACCTGCGATTCGTCCATTTTATAATTTTCCCCAATTTCACGGAATTGCCCCTTCCATTGAAAGTTGAGGTGACGCCGCATATTTCAAAGTTTCAAAGTAATTTATTCTTTTTAAAGGGGGCTTACTTAGGGGGGAACTCTCTTTGTGTGTTACGAGTTCAAATTATTTTTGGTGTCTGGTGTCTCACTGAGGGGAACAACTTGTTTTTTTTATTGCAAATTAACTTTCAGGCTTGTATACCTTTCCTCTTTTGTATCTGCGTGATTAATTTTTGAATCATGATTTTAACAAGCACAAATAGGTAACTCACTTATTTCAAGGTTTTAGGTTTAATGCTGCGTCTTGTATTTTTATTATTTGATCAAATTCGCATGAAGATCCGAGTAGTTTTAAGATTGTAGCGCCAGTCCTAGTGAGACATACCGATACATACCGATTATGACAAGTGGTATTTAACTTGCATTCAATGTTAGTTTGTTTGGTTGACTTGCAAACTGACTTAAATCTACTTCCTCGTATCCTACGAAGTTGACATTTATATATAGCATTAGTTCCGATGATAATGCATTTTTATGGAAGGCATGATCTGATACTACGCTCAGGATTGACTCTAGACTCTAGAGGATAAAGGTCGTAGCTGACTTATACGACACCGCTCCCATCCAACCAAAGTATGAGAATTCAAATATAAACTTTAAATCGTGCTCTGTAGGTACAACTATTGAGTGGCAAGGTTGCGGTTAGCTTGCTTCCCGCGCGCGGGCTGCTAATTTTTGTTGTTACTGTAAAGTGTACCTACAGAGCACGATTTAAAGTTTATATTTGAATTCTCATACTTTGGTTGGATGGGAGCGGTGTCGTATAAGTCAGCTACGACCTTAAAACTGTTCAACGCTTAAAAGCACAGACTTGAAAATGTATATACTTATCTCTATACAACGCATTAAATTAGGCCAGTTCGTTCAAAACTTTAGTTTTCTTTCTCTGTTACTTTGCAAGTCCAACTCCCTTTTGCTTCCTGTCGCCAGAATGAAACGCCTTAAAATATGGCCGTCAAATACTTTTCCCGGCAACTGTCGTTAAAACGTATGGTTGGTACGCAACGTGAATGGTAAGCAGCAATATAGACAGTGGTAACGCCAACGTACGTGGAACACTTTTCATTTACGTAACATCATCGCGTGAGGCGGCCGCGCGTTACGTTCGGTGTGATAGATGGCCGGCTGAGTGATGGGCGGAGAGCGGGTTGATGATGAAACTGATAAAACTCTTTCACGAAAATACTAATAAACGGATTTTCATGAAATTTAGCACATGGGTAGACCATGATTTGGAATAAGACAGGGTGAGAGTGACCATTGTCGGCTGTTTACATAAAATATTTGGCCGTCAGTGTATTTATTCTGTTTGATTGACACTGTAACTACCAGAATAGCGAAAGTGTAATTCTTAATATGTGTTATATTCAGTAATAACGCTAATAAATACAAGTAAATATGTAAAGGATGCCTATAACCACGACTCTTTCTTATTATATTTAAAACTAGCTGTCTTGGCGAACTTCGTATCGCCTAACGATCAGTGAATGTACTTTGTTATTTTAACTTTTATAGTTTTGGTAGGTTTAACAAATCAGAGACCATTTCTAAATTCCCTCTCTCTCTCTCTCTCCATTTCTTCTGCCTCCCCTTCTTCAGCTTTATAATATTCAGCCACAAGCCGCCTTCCTCTCCTGTCTCGCACCAAACGCGATAGTGAAGCAGAAAGTGTAGCAGTGGGTCGGTGGTCGGTGGTGGCACGTGCCCGCGGTTCCGTCGGTGGTACATTACCACACAACACTAACAGCAGCAGAAGGATCGCTTCTAAATGCAACGACCTAGACACGCTATGTCCATGCCTATGTCTGAATGAATTTATAACATGTGCCTGAATTAGACTGACTCTATTTCTGCCCGTTAGACTCTTGGCATATCTACCTCTTTTTGGACGTGTAATGTAAGTAATATCATTGCTATACCCAGTGCCGGATTTATATTTTTTATGAGTGTAGGCCAATAAATTTTCGCCGCCCCATGTACCTTTCTAAAGTAGTAATTTTCCATTCATAGTAAGGAATGCACTGAATTATCATTAAGCAAGTGCGTAAAAAAACAAGAATTTCGGATATCTGCCGCCCCTAGGACGCTGCCGCCCACAGGCCGCGGCCTATACGGCCTATTGACAAATCCAGGACTGGCTATACCGACTAAAACATAACCAACTCCGTGTCATTATTATTTCTCTCGGGAATTTATGAATTTCCTACTAATATATTTGACTTCCGAGAGATGTAGGAGATTTCTATTTTACTTTTTTGTTTTCCTTGTAAAAAGTATGATATTACTTTAAATAACAAAGACTTTCTGTATTCCTTAGTTACCAACATAATGCATACATAAAACATATATCGAAGAGTTTTTTGGAGTCAGTAATTTTTTAACAAAAGGCTTACTAATAATTGTACTGTTTTACAGTGTTTTATTTTAAATAACATCACGATATTTAAACTCCGAAAAACACAACACCGAAGTTATATAATTGCGTTATTACATGATTCAAGCGTCGTTACTAGTTTTACTAACCTTATTTGAATACCATTTGTGGAATTTTAGGCAACGTGAGTAGTTCATGCCATTTTAGAAGTACAGCTATGCAATGCCATTTTAGTTCTAACATTCAGCTGTTTCATAAATTTATCGCGTGATGCACGCAAACCGCAGAGCTGTTTGACCTGCGTCCACTGAGAAGTAGTTAATGTAGGTTGACCTACTCACTTCTGTAGTACAGCGGTTTGAAGTAGAGACCGACCGAACTTTCGGTGTCGGTTTTGGCCAGTTTCGGCCAAAAAAATCTAGTTTCGGCTAGTTTGAAAGTCAAAAATCAATTAAATAGGTTAACAAATAAAATACTAATTTAAAAATGACCGCCCTGAATATTTTTCAGGGCGGTCATTTTTAAATTGATGTGATTTTTTTGACTTGTTAACCCTACTCACGTCATGCACGGAATAGGCATAGATGTTATAGTATTAAAGTCATCGGGATGACATACTTGTAAGTCATTCCAAAAAAAGTTCAAGTAAATTAAGACACGAAAATCTTGTTAAAACGGCATCATCGAGCCCTTTTTATCAAAAATTAAATATACTCGTACATATAGATACTAGCGGACTCGGCAAAAATTTTCTGGATATTGACACCCTAATCACCTAACGGTACGATATACATATATTTTACGACCGATTCTCTTATCTACCAAATTAATAAACACAAAAAAAATCATAAAAATCGACCAAGCCGTTTCGGAGGACTGCGCCCACCACCACGAAATACACAAACATAGTATGTATCACGAGATTTTTATAAGTTAGATTTGAAGCTATAACATTCAGAATTTATTCCGTTTTGTCGCTCTTAAATATTGGATCAGTTTGTGGAACCACAACGAAATAACCAAATAAATTTGTTTTATTTGTCGTCGCTTGTTTAACTGCTAATTGTCAGGACTAAAATCTGTTTAGTCTAAATTAACACCATTTAGAACGTCAATTTGTACTGTACGAGAATTAAACGGGTTAAAAGCTCACGATTGCAAATAAAATTGCTCGGGTAACCAGACACTGCTCTGCAGAATAGTTGGCGATTTGAATTGTCGGTCAGACATAGTTCTAATGTGACTAATTAACTAATTTAGTCTGTTGTATCCAGTTTTAAGTGGCCTCGGTGCTTGCTGAATTAGATTAATGTATGGATAGCACAAATCGATTATGTTCGCAGAGATTACAATATCGACGCTTGAAAGGAAAAATTGACTAAGCGACATTAAGCTAACTTTACAGGAGAGCAGTTTAAAGTTGAATTTTTAGAAAAGTTCTTGTATGCCACAATATTGATGATAAAATAAGGATTCCAAAACAGTAAGAATAACGTCGGTAGGAGAATTACAAAAAAAAAATATATGATTTATTTCAAAAAATTCCAACTTTACACTGCCCTCTTGTAATTTTTAATTTCAAGCGTCGATATGTTCTGAGAGTGATTTTTTTATACGAAAATATCCGAAAAATGAACAAAGTCAAACGGTCCTAGTAAATGGTAATCGTGGCCTTTAAATATTATAAGTTACAACGTAACAATTATATAGATTATAAGTTACAAGTGACGATTTGGGTGGGTCACAATCAATGGTTTGCATTTTACTTATACCTGGCCTCAATACCGGGCTGTGAGTTATAAATTAATTGTACCTATTTGAAAACAACACTGAAATTTGATATTTAGTTATTATAAATTTCTCTTCTCTATCCAAACTAGGTATGGCGGTAGGTAATCCCAGATATGAAACTAAACCTGCATGAGGAATATTCGTGTACCTTGTATCAAAATATGTTTCATATTCAATTACATAATGGGATTTCGGTATTCGTTTAATGGACTGGAATGTGCTAACATCTATTCGTATTAATATTACGCAGTGGTACCTATTGCATAATCTATGTGGGTTTATGGGTTTTTGGAAAATGATATGAGATTACAAAAACAATGAGGAACACACACTACCTGTGTTTGATTGTTGTTGGCTAACATGAAAGGGACCAGGTTTCGAATCCATACACTTTGTATTTTTAAAGTTAAATGTATACTTACTAGAATTAAATATCACTACCATGCATGACTTGGCAAAGGCCTTTCACAAAAATGACAGCCGGGAATCAAAGAATTTTGTGATATTGCACCTCAGATTAAATAATATTGCACTTAGAACTGAGCAATAGAATCTTCAAAATCAAAATGTTCATCGCATATCATTAAAAACTGATAAATGAGCCTACAATTTCAAATTATAAAAAACAATGCCATTTGCGTCAAGACAGCGGAGTGAAGGCGTAAATAAACGGTATTCGTTACAGAAAAGTTGGGACATTATTTAACTGATAAAAACGAAAAAACAACAACACCAAATCGGTGAACGGCCCAGAGATGTGCTGATTTGTTCCGGAACATGTAATAAACAGTAAAGTTTGAGACTAAATTGCATTTCTCTACTTTTGGAGCTACGAACCATCGCCTCTAGACACTAGACAAATATTTGTGTAATTCATTGAAGTACTATTATACTTCAATGGTGTAATTTACCTTAGAATTTTTACGATTAAAATCAAAAAATGCACCAATTTTTTATTGCATAAGATTAGATAGGATTGGCAACTGGATCTCAGCTTAACTGAGAGCTTAACTTAACTTAAATGAAGGCTATTTCATTATTCTCCCTTTTCTTGGCCAGGCTGATGTCTATAGTTTTGCTGATGTCCATGGACATTGAGACGTATTGACAGTGAAGTTTCTCGGTGACACTGTGTGTCAAGCACGGCAGACACGGCTCTGTCACTGGCAACCGCGCAGCTGGAGTGGAGTGCATACTCTTGTATTATTTTAATCTTAAGGTCAATGCACACGTAACGTGCTTTTACCTCATACGGGACGGGACGTGTTTTGAAAACATCGTTTCATAGAAAAAGTAACGATAGCGCATACACCACGAAGGCACGTACGGGACGGGAACGGGGCACGCACATAAAAAAATTAAAAGGTGTCAAGGGACACCCGGATGGAACGAAGTTCCTTTCGATTTAAGTATCGTTTTACGCGCTCAGCAGTGTGATTCAGCAATATGAAACTAGATGGCGCTGTACAACTTTCTGAATCACGCTGTTGAGATTCTTTGGCCCTAACATAAGTAAAATAGCAAAAAGTGTCGTGACAACTTTTCATAAGAATTTTTTCCGTCTAGCCCCCTTTCACAACGCGCGATAAGGAACTTCGTTCCAATATTTATGCCCCGTCCACATCCCGTCCCCGTCCCGTCCACGTTACGTATGCAGCGATCTTTTAATTCCGAACCGAACCAATCGATTATCTAAATACCACAGACATCCATTGACGACGGATACCATTCACCACCAGTCTTGTCAAACTATCGGCTATTTCCAAAGATACCTAGACTGTAATTTACGTGGTAATTTATAATGTCCATGCACTTGCAGGTGCGTATTTTCTATCGGTGGAAAAACAAAATATTAACTAGAGCGTGTAATATCTGTGCGGACTGCCCACTGTCGAATGTTAATCCTTCCTGTTAGCAAAAACGAAACGCTATACGGAAAACCGATTGGATCCGCCATATTTCCTCCTTTTTTCTTGTAGACAAGCTGTACACAGTTTAACAAAGGGTAAACAATTTGTGTATCAAATATTGTTAAATTAGGTTAGCAATCGTAATTTACATTTAGTTGGATAATCTATACTAATATTATAAAGAGGAAAGATTTGATTGTTTGTTTGCATTGAATAGGCTCCGAAACTACCGAACCGAATTGAAAAATTCTTTCGCTGTTGGGAAGCTACACTATCCCTCGGGTGACATAGGCTATATTATTTATTGGAACGAAGTTCCTTATCGCGCGTTGTGAAAGGGGGCTAGACGAAAATTACGACACTTTTTGATTCTTACGAATGACGACACTTTTTTTGAAGTGATTCAGAGCGTTTTACAGAGATGACGCTGTACAACAAAACAATACTTAAATCGAAAGGAACTTCGTTCCATCCGGGTGTCCCTTGACACCTCTCATGTTTTTTTATATTTTTACTATTTTTCCCGAAACGAAGCGAGGGCGATTTCCTAGATGGTAATTGATATTTTAAGTACTGTGACGTTATTCTTAGGAAAAGAGGCTTATACACTACTTTCCCTCTTATTGCGATTCCTATTCATATGGACAAGTAACAATAATACTTTTAGTATTAACACAACTTACGGCCCCAGAACAAACAATTATTTGCCCTATAAACATAGCTGTCCTATGTCCCATAGCTAGTCCTATAGCTAGCAATTAGACCATGGGGTCGCGGTCGTTAAGTAAAATTTTGGTAAAGAATTGTTAAAGTTGTTTTTTACACGGTTTTTGTATTTTACACCAATATTTCGACCTAGTAACATAGCATAATATGTTCACGGTGAGACTGTAGGATTGAGAGGAAATTCTGACTGAGAAAACAATTTACTTATTACTGTACACTTGACAGATGAAATAGTTTTACATTTTCGGATACTGACACAAAGCATATAATCAAATTACCTATCATAATAGCTATTAGACGCATTGAAGTATAATGTCATAGAACAGACATCTCGAACAAAATGTGTGTCCCGCCCGGGAGGTTCGAACGAATCCATTGAAGATTGAAGCCACGTGGCGCCAATGCATGTGGACATACATGGTGTTCGCGGTGTCGGTTCTATAATAATATAGTAATAATACTTCAATCATTAGACGGTAATTAATTAGTGATATCAATTGGTATTAGATGTCATGCCATTCTCTTGTTAATTCAAGTGACGGGCTAATAAATTAGTTTAGTGTCAAGTATAGTCTCACATACGTCAGTAACAAAATCAGTTTTAACATTAAATCGTACAGGATTTTTTTTGAATACTTGGTGGAGGAGTTATTTACCAATCTGTATAATACAAGTTTATATGCTGTCCGAAGGCCTCCGACATGGCTTAACGACTGATATCTAATGCAACCAGGATAGACCCGACCGTGCCCTTCGATGCCTCTACCTCCCACGCCATAGAAATAATTGCCACAATCACCACAACTATCAACTGTTTTACACACAAAGTAAGCTTCGAAAATGATGTATCTTTAGATTTATAGTTACGTCAACGGTGTATCATCAGGAAAAGCCAATAGACTTTCGATTTTAACATAAGCTTTGCACAAAAATACTATTTCTCCTGGAAAAAGGCGATGCTAAAATACTATCATAAAGCGCCTTGCAGTCTCAATATTCAGTGAGCACCGTTCTCAAATGGCTTTGACGTAGTTTGTGGAGCAATTACAGTTTTAAACAGACACAGAGAAAACTGGCTGATTGAAATCTTCCTTCTTCCTCGTACGTGATATAGATCATCTCATGCGTCATACTTGTATAGAAGTAAGTATTATTGGGCATTATTATACTATTAGGCATGTACACTTATTCGGTTTGGAACATCCGCGCTGTAAAATAGTATAAGTAATATGCGTGGGAAAATGTTTGACAAAAAGCTGGAATGTATACACAATGAAAGCCGAAATGAGTAGGTCATTTTTAAATATGCCAATTCGAGATATTGATGCCTTCGACTTTATTCACCGAGGTTATTTCACCCAGGTGTTTTAAATCTACTTTTGGTAGACTTTATTCACCTATGCATCCAGGTGAATTAAGTCTACTGACCGACGTGAATTAAGTATAGTGCCGTGTAGCTTTGCCGATCGTCTCGAGTCGATTATCTGACGTCGTGATTTCTTTCTTCGCGTTGCTCAACATGTTGTTCAACAAATACTGCCGTGTCGAATTTGCCGAGCCTTTATGTGTGTAACACCCTTGAGGCATAAAATCATTATTATTAATAAAGAACGTTATTGTCTGAAACTGTCTGTAACAACAGTACTCTACAAGACTACAAGTGATTTACTTAAATGGTAATTTTGTGAAAATAGAGCACTTTCGACTACACGTGTCTCGTTTATCAGGCGTATATTTTTCGTCAGTTTTAAAAGTCACTTTCACGAGTAAACATGACCTTTTCAACTGTGACCTTATTTAAATGTGCATGTTTATTGAAGCTCTGGTTTGTTACTGGCGCGACGCGGGGGTCCCCCGACACCATTCTTTTTAATTGACAGGTACTTAACGCATACGGGAAAGTAGTTTTGTTTTTAAACTTTTCTATAATAGTATTACAGAATATCCGGCGTATACTACGCTAAAAATAATGTACCTAATGCATTGTTTTATTGATCTCAAACCATCATCGCATTTTTGCCTTTCAAATGAAACCATTTTGAGGCGCATCGGTTAGGTGGGTCTATAAAAGACATCCGTACAAACATTTTTTGTGTGTTTTAAATAGAGATTATGTAAGGATAAAGATGTAAGTAATATAAGACTCACTAATGGATCGTAATAAGACGAGATTGTTTTGATAGCACTAAATACACCTACGCTGTACAGAAAGAACATCACAGCTGGTACTGACGATACTTGCGTGAACATTGGTCACGGACCACGGTTAAACCTATCAAGCAGCATACAAGTTGTATACAATTGTATACAACTGGATCAATATTATACACGTAATTACCACACACAATGTACCCAAACTACGACTTGTATTCTTGTATTTATTTATTTATTTATTTAACTCTTTATTGTACACCAAATAAAATAATACAACAACAAGTAAATAAGCAAAGCAGACATATTATGAGGTACAAAAGGCGGTCTTATCGCTACACAGCGATCTCTTCCAGACAACCTTAAGATGCGGAAAGCTGATTAGAATAAGATTAAATGAGGTAAGGTGCACGAATAATATGGAGGAAATTACAAATATAAATTGAAATAATAATATCATAAACATGGATAACAAGATTAAAAAGAAGAGGAAAGGGAGTAAGGAGAGAAACTGATTAGTTAGAGAGATAATGGGCTTTTACCTGGTTTTTAAAAGAATTTATGGTACTTGCGTTACGAATACAATTAGGAAGGGCGTTCCAAAGGCGGACAGCTGTGGCTGTGAAGGAATGTTGATAGAAGGAAGACGAATGAGCAGGAATAGCAAGGCGCAGAATTCTAGAGGAGCAAAGAGTTCGGTCATGGGTGAGGTAGAGAAACTGGAAACGTGTTGTAAGGTAAGGAGGATAATATGGGTTGAATAGTACACAGTAGAGAAGAGAAAGAATATGAGCATTCCTGCGAAGGCGTATAGGGAGCCACTTGAGCTTAGTGCGATATTCAGATACATGATCATATTTCCGCAGGCCAAATATGAATCTTATGCATAGATTTTGAAGGCGCTCAAGCTGATACCTAATAGAAATATAGAATAAGTTTCATTCTTACATATTGTTAGAGTTTGTAGACAGTAGTAGGTACTGATGCTTGGTACAAACTTACAAAGTAAACTAGGTTAAGCCTTCAATAAAAACAAAGCCTCTTTTGTGTTAAGACTAGTACCTACACCATTTCTATAATAAAGTTAACGGAGAAAATCCAAGGATTACAAGGTAACAACATAATGCCGTCCCGTGAACAGCGCAAAAAATATAAATAAAATCGGATGTTGATCGTAAAACCTGGGATAGAGGAATTCTTTGCGCGTCTTCAATAAAGTATACTTTCTTTTTTATTTCTCTGCCCTCAACCGCTGTGTTGCCAGTTTACGATCTTTCTGCAGCAATAAATGAGAAATTTTCAGCAATATAAATTTGAGTGTGGCAACACTAGCTTTATTGTATGTAGTTTATTGTACCTACTACTTTATGTATACAGAGTTGTTTTGTGAAATATAAGTTAACGATTTTCTTAGGTTCAAAATCAAGTGTTGGTAAGTCTAAAGTGAGCATATGTTTGTCCACCATTTATCTACAACCACAGACTTAAAAAAGGATTGTCAGCAACAAATTTAGTGAAGCACCCATAGTATACGTGGTAATACTAACTCCTCTGTTCTTGTACAAACAGACAGCATTACGGCGTCGGTTGGTCGGACCCACGGAATCAGACCGCACTAAAAATTACACACACATGGTAAGCGGGCGGCGTCACCCTCGATAAGACAAGGTGACGTCTGGTTCTTTTTTTAAGTCCGTGTCTACAACTGTTATTATAATAATGCTGTAGAGTTTGTTTGTTTGAATGTGCTAATCTTTCTTGAACTGCCAAATGGATTTAAAAACTATTGTGTATGATAACCACATTCATGTGAAAGACTATAAGCTATATATATTCATATATATGTACAATTCCTGACAAAAAAGTTGTTTCAGAGATACGGTTATATCTGAGGCGAATTGACATAAAATAATATCGAATATTATGCAATGCAACCTTGAAATTTATTCAAAGGTTAATAATACCCTTCTGTTTGTCTTTACAAGTATTTAAGTTAATTATTAAAACGAACAAGTAATCACCTTACCAATTTAGTTGTCTTTTTTATCTTTGAACCCAATTAATTAAAAGTTGACTTAATTGACACCTATACTAAAACGTTTAAGTCATTCTTGACGTAATTAGTTATTTACATAATAATATCAAAAAAAAATCAAAATCAAAATCAAAAATATTTTATTGATATAAACACATTACATTCACAAGTCGCAAGGGCCCTGTACTTGGTTCATCACCTGTGTTACAGGTACCCCGCTCATCCACCGAGACAAAATACAGTGTTAATCAACAAAATACAAACATTAACATTATTATAGATATTTCGCAATATGTGTGTTTGTGTCGTGTGTGTGTGTGTGTGTGTGTGTGTGTGAGAGAGAGAGAGAGAGAGAGAGTTTGTATGTACGTGTACAAATTTTACCTGCTATATTTGAGAGAGATTGACACATCTCTCAGTTTCCTCATAATTTAATTCCATTAGATGTTTTGTTATTAATTGTTTTACTTTAAACCTAGTTAGATGGTATATATTTAGTTTTTTATTAAACCTATTGTATAGGAAAGAAGACATAAACAAATATTGTTTCTGTTTAAATTTTGAATCACATCGCGGTAATTGGCAGATGGATTATAATATTGATATGGAAGTGTCCGGTGAGTTCTCACTGGCGAGTAGTAAGTAACTTATACGTATTATGCAGTGTAAATGATGGGAAATATACCTACCTAATCAATCCTAATTAATCTTTAGATTAGTATGAGTGGACACGATTAAATATATTAAAACCTCGGAAATTTTTTTTTAAATAAACGGACAAACGTGTATTAGGTAGACCTATAAAACCCTGTTTTCAACGGAACTTCCTACTTAAAAGGTCAAATTAATAAGCTTTTAATTAGCGTTTCGGTCAAAAGGGAAATGATGGACCATACCGTGAAGAGCTTCTTAGAAAAAAATGGTAATGACGAATTTATTCCACACTTGATAACTTCATACTTAATACGAGTATTAATTGCAAAGTCGTTCTTTATGACTTACCTTCGTTGAGTCAACTTACTCTGTTGATGCTCGGTTTCGGGGCAAAACACGTGTTAGTGCTGGTATGGTAACTATATACTTTTATACATTGTAAGTACATCTTTCCGTTGTAGGAGAGTGAGGTGCCAAGCATGTCTTAAAGTATATTATATCATCATACTTGGTGATTGCGGATTGTTACAAAGAAGACTAACTTAAAAACAATGGATTTCCGCATCGTAAAGATTAGCTACTATTTAGTAATTCTTTATCTCTATAAATTATCTTGTTTTGAAGAAAAATGTTTTACGTAAGACAAATATGTAACTTTCGTCGAATTCTTTCTCGTTCTCCTTTTCTAGTACCTTCTTACTTCTGTTGTAGACCCTTCACCTCAACGCTTTCGAGATCACGATACAGTTGAAATTTGTTTTTGTACGCAATAGCTTGCGAGTCTCGCACCTGACAGGATCATTACCGCCTCCTACGGCTGTCAATGGTATAAAACCAAACATGCCAACATTAATATGATGCTAGAGAGCCGTCAATCAAATGTAGTGAGCAGTACTGCCACGTTTAATGGTCCATTGTATTGCATTGTCCATGTGATTGGCACTTCCGTTGCTCTGTTTGTTTGCGATGTAATGTCAAGGTCTGCGTGTAATGTTTGTAGTTAAGTGATGTAATAACCCGCCTGTGTGAGGTTTTTGTAACAAAACGGGGAAGTGATTAACGGGTTATTAGTACGCAATAGAGTTGAGTGCAAGTTGTCTGCTGATTATAATAATAAGAGTTAATTAGTTAATTTATATAGTAGATAGTATTTTTTTATTTAGCGTAGGATCTTGGAAGTAAGTTATATGTTGTTAATATTTGTATTAGTTTTAATTAGTTTGTTACTTGAATTAACAATTATGGCAAGAGAATCATTTCATAAAGAAATATAATTTTATCATCAATCTTTTGATTAAAATAATAGTTATGAAGAATTGTTGCAGAGTTTGGTGGGCAACCTAAAATTGGGAATTTGTTATTCAATAGAAAGATTTTGGACATTGTTTAACATAATTCATCATCATTTATCAATCGCAACTCTAAAAGTGCGGTAGCTCTCAAGAAATGAGTGGTCACTCAACTACAAATAGTGCCAAGTTGCTTATCTCGGGTCCGTTTAAATAATCCGATCTATCTCTGCGATCGATAGGATATCTATAATTTAAATTATTATTTCAGCATCGTGATATAATCTAAAATTTTAACAAAAAAGAACCGACTTCAAAAGAAGTAATATTTATATATAAATGTGTTGTATATAAATTTAAGACTTTATGCTTTTGACATGGATGCCATTGTCAGATCTCGCTATTTATATGGGACCACACGACAAGTACCAGCTTTCGATAAAAAAAAGAATCGTCAAAATTGGATCACCCAGTCCAAAGCTCTGATGTAACAAACATAAAAAATACAGTCGAATTGAGAACCTCCTCATTTTTTTGAAGTCTGTTAAAAATCGTATGTAAAAATGACATTTGTGTCTTGAGATCGCAGAGATCTTTAAAATTTGTGTAGTACACGGGTTTCAGAACACCATTTACGTAAGACACGATCGCACGATTAGATCTGTGATCGATTATATGTTTATTAAAACAGAGATTCTGTTATGGGAAGTATATTATCCTCAAGTTTTATAATCTGATCGCAATCATTGGATTCTGCGCCTTTGTTTGATGAAGAATACGGATATGTTTTGACAATAGAAGCTGAGAACTTGAAGGTTATCAATAACGGAAGAACGTTCACATAATTATTATGAAAATATGTTTACAATTATACGACACCTACGAAGTTTCCCTAGGTTTATTGTATTGTATTGATTTAAGCAAAACCAAAGAATTATGATAACGTATAATAATTATATTTAATAAGTATATAAAATTTCCATGTCACAATGTTAGTTACCTTACTTCTCTGAAACGGCTTTACCGATTTTTACCAAATTTTATATGCGTATTCAGTAGGTCTGAGAATCGGCTACTATTTTCCATACCAATAAATGATAAGGGTTGTTCACCCTTAAATTTTTTTTTTAATTTTTTGACGAAATTTTTTGTTTTTATTTTTTTATAATGTGGCATTAAAAATACATACAACCCTTAATTTTCAACCTTCTAACACCAACCCCTATTTTTTATATGATTTTTAGGCGATACGAAGTTCGCCCGGTCAGCTAGTTATATTATAGTAAGTACCTAGTAAGAACTTCCCATTGAAAGTTCTGGGTTGCAACCATAAAATGAGCGCCGTCCTAATTTATAATTCAGAACTGGTACAACATATCCTACATATAATTATATTAATGTATAACTAATGTACATTTTATTAAGTCTCCTTTTTACACAATTTATACCATGTACACTCGTCTGCGTAGCAAAGAGGATTGAGTTCGATTATATTACCGATACTATACATTTATATGGCAACCACTGATCAATATTGATCTGTGATGGCAACCAAGTGTTTATTCTTCGGCGTATGCTATTTGTGTCTATCAATCCAAACTGAACATCGTTGAAGCCAAACTCTGATTATTATTTTTTTCGGGATAAGTAACTAATAGTCAGTCTGAAATTGACATTCTGCATTATCACGCCGAAGTCCAAACAAGATGAAATTAACTTGTCCTGATTCAGCACCTACTGTTACAATTAATGGGCCAAGTTAAGACGTGGTCAGCGCAGTCACAACGGAGGCCATTTTATCTTTTATAAAAGTTATCATCAAGTCCAATTTGAGTACTGCAAAGTTATCTTGCTTCGTTTCGGAATACTTAAACCTTAACTTTAGAAATAACATCGGAAGCTTTTTAATTTTAATGAGGTATAAAATTGGTTACCAAGCACTCAAAATCATGTCAGTATAGGTAATTATAAATTGTCAAGTGCATTCTGTAGAGAGATTGCAATTCATGGTGGATCACTAATATTAGTGCACAACAATATGTCTCGTAAAGATCGTAAAGACATTGTTAGTCTTTCTATTGAGCGCACTATTGAACTGGCCTGTGTGGAACTGGAGCGGTTTATTATAGTTTGCGTGTATCGACCCCCCTCTGGTGATTTTACTATTTTTGAAGATACATTGGAGGATGTACTTAAACGGTTATGTGTTTCTAGAAAAGGATTAGTGATATGTGGCGACTTCAACGTAGACATTTTATCAGATAGTACTATGGCTACTAGGCTACTAAGTTTGTTTAAATGCTTTAATTTAAATCCATTATTCAATGAGCCAACCAGAATAACTGAAACTACAGCTACTTGTTTAGATAATATCTTTTGCAATTGTGAGATTTTAAATAAAGAGATATTCAGTAAGTTGAAGTCAGACCACTGCGGACAAAAAATTTCGTTGTATAATTCAGTCACTAAGAAAAAACAAATAATAAAATGTAGACCAATAACTAAAAAAAATATTTCAACTTTTAAAGAAAAAATCCACTCGAAAATGCAAACGCAGTTAACATTACAACAAAGAGATCCAATTAAACTATATAACACATTGTCTAATAACATAAATAACGAATTTAATCAAATATTCAAGTTTAAGTATGTAGATCTAGCTAAAAATAGTAAATTTAGTGATTGGGCTACTGTAGGTATTTATAAAAGTAGGAACAGGATGTATGACCTTTACGCCGAGAAACAATACAATTTTTCTCCAACTTTCCAGGAGCACGTGAGAAATTATTCTAAAATCTTTAAAATTGTTTGTATTCAGGCGAAACCAATGTACATAAAGAACAAAATTATTAATTCGGATAACAAGATAAAAACCACTTGGAATATAATTAACAGTGAGAACGGTAACGCAAAGTCCTGTGATTTCAATTACGAATTATTGATTAATAATAATATAATCAGTGCTGATAAAGACGTGGCAAGCGAGTTTGAAAATCACTTCCGTAATATTCCTATAACATTAACCAGTTCATTAGCTTCTTCACCGACGGAAGCACTTTCTATATTAAAAAATCATATTAATGAATGTAATATTTTATTTGAATTTCAACATATAACCGCTAGAGACTTAATTAAGGCCTTTCAGTCTCTGAAGGTAAAGAATACGGGTGATTTGTGGGGCATCTCGGTGAAAATAATACAGCATATTATAGGTATTATAGCTCCATATTTGGTCGTAGTTTTTAATAAATGTATAGATCTAGGTATCTTTCCAGATCTTATGAAATGCAGCAAAATCATTCCACTTTTTAAAACAGGTGAAAAAACTGATCTTAATAACTATAGACCAGTTTCTGTTTTACCAACCCTTAGTAAGATTTTCGAAAAGATTATATTGAATCAAATGCTAACCCATTTCAACAATAATAAATTATTACATCCTGAGCAATACGGTTTCACTAAAGGCCGTAGTACAACCGAAGCCGGGGCTAGGCTATTAAAGCATATATTTGAAGCATGGGAGGCGTCACAAAATGCCATAGGAATATTTTGTGACTTATCTAAGGCATTTGATTGTGTTGAGCACGAAACATTGCTGTTTAAACTTGGCCACTATGGTATAAAAAACAAGGCCCTTAGCTTGATCGCGTCTTATTTGAGTAATAGAATACAAAAAGTTAGCATAAACGATATTAAGTCATCGGGGTCACTGGCTGTGATGGGTGTACCGCAGGGCTCGATCTTGGGTCCGTTTCTTTTTCTGGTATACATTAACGATTTACCACATTATGTAAAGAACCAAGCGGATATTGTACTATTTGCTGATGATACATCACTAATATTTAAGTGTGAAAGGAATAAAGTAAATTTCGACGACGTAAGTAGTGCTCTTTCGAATGTGTCGCGTTGGTTCACTATCAATAATTTACTATTTAATGCAAAAAAAACGAAATGTATAGAGTTTGTGCTACCTAATGTTAAAAAAGTCAGCAAATCTCTTAAACTAAATAACGAAACATTGCATATGGAGGAATCGACGGTCTTTTTAGGGGTGACCTTAGATAGTAAACTTCAATGGGGCCCACATATAACAAATCTCGCGACAAAACTCGGTAGGGCTGCTTTTGCTGTTAGGAAAATAAGGCAGTATACAGACGTCGAAACTGCTAGGATAGTCTATTTTGCTTATTTCCACAGTGTTATGTCTTATGCCATCTTGCTGTGGGTCAAAGCAGCCAATATAAAACAAATTTTCATACTCCAGAAACGGGCAGTTAGGGCTATTTATAAACTTAGGTCTCGGGAATCTTTGCGTGAAAAGTTCAAGGAAATAGGTATACTTACAGTAGCTTCCCAGTATATCTTTAACAATGTAGTTTTTATACGGAAGAATATAAACGCGTATAAACAAAATTTTGATATTAATAATCGCCATACGAAAAGAATGCATCAATTAGTTACGCCTTCGTTCCGCCTAAGTAAAGTGCAGCGATCTTTCATAGGGCTTGGTATACATTTCTATAATAAAATCCTAAAATTAATACGTGACTTGCCAATAGAAACTTGCAAAAAACGTGTAAAGACACAATTGTTAGGCAAGGGATATTATAGTGTAGACGAGTATTTAAATGACAAAGACGCATGGAAATGACCAGCTCTGCAACCAGTTCCGCTCAGAATAGTAAATACTTTTGTATTATTATCTTTTTTTTGTAATATTTTTTTAAAAAGATGTGCTGAGGAGTTTCTTTAGGCTTTTCTTCTCCTCCACGACAAAGCACCTTCCGAAAAGCCAAACAATGACGTGCATAAGTGTATCAGTGATACCTATATGAATAAAATATTTTGACTTTGACTTTGACTACGTAATTCAGATTTGTTGCGTTTTATAATCATTTTTAAGTATGGGTTTTCCCGTTTCATGATACAAAAACATCTATGATACTAAAATATAATATTATTGCAATAGATACAAATAAAATAAATGTAGTTTACTGCTGTCATAGAATAATCATCATGGTAAGTTGTTTTTTCATAGTTTTCCCGGAGAAGATATGTACCTAGTAATATTTTGAATTTTTATCGATAATTAAGAGAAAGAATAAACACAAATTGAAATATTTCAAAACTGTTTAGTAAATTATACAAGGGTTGTAAGTCATTATTTACACCCGAGATATTTCGGCATAAGAACATGTGAAGCGAGGGAGAGAACTGACTGCGAGGTGTAATTTATGACTAAAATACTTTGAACACTCTACTTTAGTTCTCTATTGTCATACATTACATTATAAGGTTGTATTACGTAATGAAAATAAGACGAATGCCTATTTAATAAGTAAAAATTTGAAATATCCCTGAGCAATATTTTCCTTAAATAACTTTTGAAATATTTTCACAAATTTCTTTAGAATAAGATGAAACAAAAAGTTATGGGATAGAAGAAATATTTTCCAGTTTCATTTTGTTACTATAAGTACTGGACTGACGACCTGAAGAAGACGGCGGCCAACTATGGGATACAGAATGCTCTGGACCGACCAGAGTGGCACAAGTTAGGGGAGGACTATGTCTATCTGCCTTCCATGGGCCGATAAATGGATGGCAGGACTATAAGTACGAGCTACTTGTTTCCTAGTGACCTATTCTACATAAAATTAAAAGTTAATTCTATATTAAAAGTTTCCGTTAAATTTGAATAAGGAACAAGAACTTAAAACTGACGCTACACTTAGGTTAAACACGATCGGGTTTCAGGAACGAAAAAATTTAATAACAATTCCGATGAGTGTTACTTAAAACGTTCCCAAACGTCCCTCCGCCATTAAATATAGCTTTGACACCTCACTTATTGACTATGGAATAATTGAAGAATTCGATTTTCTTGGAGGGCAAAGCGACAATTTACATATTTCCCGGTAAGTAGAGCTGGAGTGACGAAGGTGTGACGTGTAGACTAGTCGCTTCGGAGACAGGTTTTGATGCGCGCTTAATCGAATTCTGTGGCAGCGAGCTGTTTCTTTCGTAAGCTACACGAGATTAAATTGTTGAAACAACCCTGAAGGGCATTTTAATACATGTTGGCATTTGTCGACGTTTCACTCAAAGTTCTTTTGTTCTTTTCTGGTCTTTCTTGGATTGCGACGCAGCGTATGCTTTCGGGTTGTACTGATATCCATGGAGATGACTACTTACCATTAAGGTGACTCATCTATTCCTTAATAAGCTAGTCACATAAACGAAATCTTAAACGGACCTAATGTTTAAGAAAATAAAAAAGCTTCCTGGTACCGTTATCTACTACAACCTATCATTTAAAACCTTATTTACTTTGTAAAGGCGTTAAAAATCCGTAACAAGCGGATGGGTAAATTATGTAAGGTAATTAGCAATCTGTATCCAAAACAAAATCTCAGCAGAAGGAAACATCCCATGATATTAAAGTAATTTTCAATTTATCATGCCTTAATCAGTCAAGGGCGTCAGGAACAAGAGGAAAATAAATTTCGTAGAATAACAAATAACGCTTCTGAAGAAGATAATAATATAATGTTGCTTATTATGCGAGACGAGAAGCTGGCAATGAGTTGGGACGCCGCCAATCAACAGGTTGACAAATATTAAAAGCAGTTAAGATTATAAACGGAAATAAAGAGTAGTATAAATGTAAATATCCTTGATTTACCAATTCTATGTCCTTATAATTTAAGGTATCGACACTATATATTGTAAAGAGAGCATGAGTTTTGTGACTTTTTATAAAATATGTACAGAATACTACACTAATGTTATGAGTTTTTTTATGTGTACAGAGTAAGTTCCAGAACTATCTACTTATTAGAACATTTTGAAATTTCGTACACCATTTGAATGGTACATTATTCCAAGTGGAGTTGGCGCTATAGCTACTCCTAGTGACCGAACAGATTTAAAGATTTGAAGCGCTCATATCCTAAGTGATCGACAAAGTTAAGCAACAGCAAGCGCGGTCGGTAGTTGGATGGGTGACCGCTAGTGGCAAAAAAATCTTATGCGTTTCTGTGCTTTACAGGTCACGTAAAGCCGTCGGTCCCGGTTGTTATCATAAGATAACAGTCGTTAAGCCATGTCGCAGGCCCTTGGGCGGTTTGAAAACTTCCGACCTGACTCCACCACGCTGCACCAATCCGCACTGGAGCAGCGTGGTGGAGTATGCTCTAGGCCTCCTCAAGAGAAGAGACCCGTGCCCAGTAGTGGGCCATTAATGGGTTGAAGCCAAAATCAAACTTTCTCCGTTACGTTGAGTTGTTTTTTATTCGTAACAGAATCTAGATGGCGTTGGATGGCTGATCACCTGATCAGTAACAACGCAATCTAATGATAATAATAGTCTTGGTACATCCTATTCTGATGATGTGAAACATCACCATCATCATCATCATGATGTTACTGATTTTACGATTGCAAACTAGATGGCGAAACCAGTCGTGCGTCAGAGCTGAGACACACAATGTTTTTCTCTCTTTCTTGGCCGGCAACGCATCAGTGATGCGTTTGTTTTTGCTAATATCCATGAGTGATTATGGCCACATGCCATCGGGTGGATCGTCAGCTCGTTTGCCAGCTATTGCCATAAAAAATATCAGTGGGCTATCAGTATCCTTACTCAATACTCAGTTACCCTTATTTGTATTTTTAGGTAGGTATCATTAAATGGAAATTTTCGCACTTTCCATAGAAAAATATTTTATTTCACCGTATCTTGCGTTTTAAACATAAAGGTTTTTCACACGGATCAACTATCTCTCTGCTGGGCATAAAAAATCTCTTTAGTACATTTAATAGTAATAGTTTGAAAATTAAAAATGGATGGACCCATATTTAAATTTTTTGTGAGACTCGTGATTGATTCTATTTCATGTCATGCAAATAAGGTCCTGAATTGTTAATGGGTACCCAAAAAGCTTTTTAAACTATCTAATTGAAATAATGAAGAATGACGTAAATATATTAATGTTTTCTAAATTCGTACATCGGTTATCTGAAATCGGATCGTTTCGTACTTTGAAGATAGCGTCCGGTCCGTGAGGGCCGTTTTAGATTAAAATGGCTTTACGGGTTTTAGCCGTATTGGACCTATGTCCGAGCATTACACTAGGGTCCAGAAAGTTAACATTCGGAAATCGGAAGTAAAATGTCTTTTCGAACAAATTTTAATTATTTCATTATCATTGCTTATACGAGTAATAAATGAAATACATGTTTTCATAAAAGCTCCTGTTCTCCTATAATAGATTCTGTTTCCCTATCGAATCTTTAATATTTGATTTCCCTTGTTCGGTAAACACTCACTCTTATCCGAAATTATGGCGTCCCAGGCCAACTGCAAAATGCTTGTATATTATAATTTATAAGATCTATGAATATTGGTTTGGCTGTAGATATATTTAATTCAAATTGATGGATACTCGTAGATACTTATTATGATATGAAATAACTAACACATAAAGTTAATTCTGTTATGTTAGTTGTAAAATTATGAAATAAATAAATAAAAATAAAATAAATAAATATTATTTGAATATTATAATTTATAAGATCTATGAAACGTCACAGTTTATCCTGTCAGTAGAGGATTTTGTGCGAGTACGTACCCACTTTTGTCCTGAAAAGGGGAATTCCCTAGGCCACAAAATGAATACGTACAGCCATGATTCTAACTCTATGGTTGTTCTATACGAAACCTTTCTACATAAAAGGACAGCCAGTGTGGAATCCCCGTTATTTCTATTACGTGTCAACACTGTCAACCCGGTGGTTGGCATCATTCCAAGGCCGAGGAGTCAATGTCGCCTCGCGCTTGTAAAGGCATTATCATATAATGAACTTGCGAAAAACACTAAGTACGTAAAATATTGACAGCAGCAAACTTAGCCGTGAAGAGTAATGGTCGTAGCGCACATATCAACTCGGAAAGGGATCGGCACCGGATCGCCTCGCCGTCAACCTAACGTAAGCGCGTTATAACCGACCAACGGCTCCGAATCGACTCGGTTACGGCTAGGCGACGCCGCGCTTACGGCTCGCCGGTCGCTGGTTGACGGAATGAATGACAGCAGTTCGCCAACGCAGCGGTAGCCGCGGCGCGGCGCGCGCACGAGGAAACGGAAAGTCGAAGGATAGCGTACGGTGAGCCGTAAGCGAGGGTACGGCAAGTCGTCCACGCACCGTACCGCGGTTCGTGAGCTTGTCTCGAGGCGAGGCGATTACGTTACGAATCCGATAAGTGTGCTTTACAGTAGGGAGTTTCATACAAAGAATACTGACATGCAAGAGTTGATACGTTTACGTTCCGTTTACGAGTTGATATGTGTGCTATGACCATTATGTGTCACTGTCACCTACATCGGTGAAGGAAAACATCGTGAGGAAACCTGCACAGTGTACACTTGAGAGTTCTCAATGCTCTGAAAGATTTGTGATGTTTGCCAATCCACACTTGGCCAGCTTGGTAGACTACCTTTAACCTCTGTAGTGGTACTGCACTCCTCGCATTCGGTGGCAATAATTATTACTCTACTATCACTCTGCTGCTGTTAATACTCATATTATTTGTTGGTAAATATTATACGTATGGAATGGAGTGTTCTGTGTTGTCGGGCCAAAGATCCCGAGATCCTGAGTTGTACGACATAAGTGGGCTTGCCTTGTTCTGACGGCCTAGGCATGCCACTGCTCACATTGTGAGAGGATATCCAATCAACTTTTACTCAACGAATATCTATAGTAACTCATCACCAGGGGTTACATTCCGGAAATCCATTGTCCTATATTATGTCCGTTGACCAAATGTTACACAATTTGTTAGCTAAATATCCACAAAAGTTTTACGGCTTCAGTATACGATCCATTATCGATGATTTATTGAAGGGTATGTAATAATGAGGTGAAGCGCTGTGCCAGTTGTTACGCGTAATAACGCGAAATTAACGAACTTTATTCCCATGACATTTGTGGCCTTCTTAACTTGACGTTAGGCTCTTATTAATAAACCGTTCTAAGCTTATGAGAGCCATATTACATCTTACAAAAATTTCATTTTACATACAATTTGACATAATATTTCAGCATCTTAAACCAACTCTTGAGATTGTAGCGATCTTAAAATCGGTTATTAATACAGGTCTTATGGTCTAAGTTTAGGGGTTATGACTGCATACATAAAGGACGAGGACTTATTTAGATTCATTATACAAATAATCTCTGCGGGTTGATTGTAAACAAATTAGTTTTGGCATTAAAATTATTTATTTGTCACTAAATTCGTTTAATTTTCTGTGAGCCTTATGTTTAAATTACCAACAGTTCTGCACAGGTTAGAGAATACCTATTTTTGTAATAGATATAACTTTTATTTTTAAAAGATGTGCTGAGGAGTTTTTTACGGCTTTTGTTCTCCTCCATGACAAATCACCTTTCCGAAAAGCTGGTAGATTAAAAAAAATGACGTGCATAAGAGTATCAGTGATACCTACATGAATAAAAGATTATTTCATTTCATTTCATTTCACCAATTAGTTACAATAAAAAGACACTGATTATTTACTAAATAGGACTCATTTAAAAAACTTTTCTATCTATAGAGTACAAATACTCGTAGGTACCTATTTAATCAGTGTACCGTCCTTGTCCATTCCATGTGCACAAAGCCTTACATGTACTTTGATTAATATTTGTGGATTAATTTTCTATGACTAATATATTATATTATTTCATCAATCATGATCATGTCTAATTAATTAAATCTAATAAATCTGCCAACCTGATGCCCTGGGGTTAGATCGCTGTGTGACACGGATTGAATAATAGCTACTGTGCTAGGATAAGCCGACAAGCAACTTTTAGGTTGATCAATGTAGAACAGTTACCTATTTGTCAATAGGGTTGCCATCCGTGTAATTAATCGGTATTGAGCTTGAGGGGAATTTGAGAACGTTCGGATTTGATATATCTACTTACTGAAGGGTATAGGCCCAAAAATCTATGCTACGTTTTTCAGGACGAGATTTATTTGGTAAACCATGTAAGCAAAAATATATTTTAACCGTTTGGAATGAGTAGTTTTAATACATTAGATCAGAGAAGTCATTGACAGTGAAAAAATAACAAAAGAAGAATAAAATAAAATTGTGCTCGCCGATTCAAATAAAGAAGACGTTTTGGACGGTTGGATTTTTCCACGTTTCGTTGATATTAGTGAATAGTGATAATATCGTTTAGAGAGCTAAAATCACAGATTTTCGCACATATTCATAGAGATAACAGAGATCCTCAGACACGTCCGGGGTCAGTGAAAATATTTGATGGTTTGTGTATTTTGTAAGGCGATTTTGTGCAACAACGGCAAGGTTTGATGCGTTTTTATAACTACATAGCGATTTATGAGGAATCAGATTGCGAGGAGATGATCATGCTTTATGTCATGGTTTAACCGTATGAGCCATGTTTTCCGAAGCGAAGCGATAGGTAACTTTTTTGTATACAAACAATGCAATAAATGTCCTAATCAATCAGTGAAATCGGTTTACAGACAATATACTGCAAATGTATGCTTACATATCGTCGAATAACGTAACACTGAATCAATGAAGTCAGTGGCTATAACGCCATAGACGATTTAATCTTTATGCTGGGTTAATTTTAATAAGTACCTATCTACATTAAAATATATACTTGTTAAGGTATTTTATTAAATTATACAACCGAAAGGAGTTAGGTACTACATGTTTCGTGATACGAAACGAGAAGTACCAACCGTCCAACCATCTGAAACCATCCAACCATTTGAAAGGTAGTAGTAATCCGAAGATGGCTTGAGACCACTTATGCAATGCATTAAACTCTATTGATAAAGTCGATTTTCCACTTTTCCCGTACAACAGTATGAAGATAACATGTAAAGATGGCGCTTATACAGACTGTCAACATAAAAACACTGATCTGTCATTGTCATCAAATTTTTTTTTTGCGTTGTGGAACACGCTGGATATCCATTAGTATTTCATGTGAAGCAAACATCAATCATCCCAAGTTATGTAATAAAAAATCCATGTTTTATAAACGCTGTTATTAACGGCACGGGTCTGAAGTCTTTTGGTCTCTCCACTTTATTAAGGGCATACATTACCCCTTGATTCCATGTGGAATCGTGGGGTTGATCACAGAACATCTAATAATTAGTTAGAAGGAGCATAGCACGTAATTTGTATGGGAACCGCTGTCGCCGTTTCAATAAACACTACTAACGAAAATGAACAAATACGCACGAGGATTGTTATGTGTGCATGAAGTAGGCGGGACTCTGTAGCTAGGGATTGATTGTCGATAAATTTTTATCGGTATTTATTTTCGCAAGGTATACTTATTCATTATATACTTTTATACTTTTTGATTGAAATTACTTACTCCGTCGACAGACTCATATTTCATCATGGCCTCCGAAACAAAGTTTTTTCCAATTACCGCACATGAAAGCATTTTTACGTAATTAAGTCGCAGTATTTTGCAGTACTTTTCTCCGTTGGAGTTTGCGAGTCACTGAACAGCGCAATCGCGTGTTTTTGTGCGATGTGCGCATTTGATCACAATATTGGCGCGCCTACCTTGCCCACAATTCCTTTCTAACTAATTATTAGATGTTCTGTGGGGTTGATAGTCAACTCTTGGCTTACCTACGTGCCTTATACAAGGAAACAACAAAAGGAAAACGAAAGAGTTAGCAAATTTTGCCACTAGAGGTCATCCATTTAAACATTCCACAGTTGCTTAACTCAATCGATAATCATGATACTATCAACACTTAAAAAATGACTTCCATAATTTTTAAGCTTAGAGTAATAATTACGATAGTAGTTCTTTCCATAACACATCAACTCTACTTCGACTCGACTCCTTTGAAAGCATTGAATTTCGACCTTTATATCGTGTTCAGTACGATTTAATATTCGGTCACATTGGATTTGGCCATAGGTCTAGGATTAGGACATGTCGAATGCGCGTGGTCCATGCTTAACACTTCTTTAGAGTAAATATTGTAATCCATCCATCCATCAGCCTTTGGAGGTCCACTGCTGGACGTAGGTCTCCCCTAACTCGCGCCACTCTAACCGGTCCTGAGTCTTCTTCAGGTCATCAGTCCACCTGGTTGGGGAGCGTCCAGTACTCCGTTTTCCAATGTGTGAGCGCCATACGACGACCTTTCTTCCCCAACGGTTATCGGTTCTTCGAGCTATGTAGCCAGCCCATTGCCACTTCAGCCGGCTTAATCGTTTGGCTATAGCGGTTATCCTAGTTCGTCTAAGGATTTTTTAATTTCAGACGCGATCGCGTAGAAAAATACCGAGCATAGCCATAGCTCACTGTGTGACTTTGAGCTTGTGGATAAGGCCGACAGTAAAGCACCACGTCTCGGAGCCGCATGTCATCACTGGCAACACATACTGTTCGAACACCTTCGACTTCAGGTACTGAGGTAGTGTTTTGGATGACAAGATATGACGCAGTTGCCTGAACGCAGCCTATCCGAGTTAGATTCTCGGATTCTCTTTCTCGGAGTTGGACTTACCCATTTGGATCATTTGTCCCAGCTACAACTTCGAGAGCAGCGCCATCAACAACAGCCGTGAAATATTGAAAACATCACATAAATCCCTTATTACAATGCGTATAGTCGAGTCCGATTGAAATTGACGTCTCTATATTCGCACACAAAGAGCTTCCTTATAAATCCAAGTCTTATAAGTTTTGTGACGTTGATATCAATGAGTCAATATGTATGGTAGTTGATATCAATCAAAGAGGCTGAGGGCCTCTTCTAGTCTCAAGCTGCATACCGAACGCATGAAGTGTTCCTACACCTCCTCGTGCGCAGTATCTAGCTCGACCACACTAATACCCATCGATTTGTAATTCATATGGTAATATTTAACGAGTGTTCATTAGACGCTCACTATAACTTCGCAGTAAAACTGCATAATTTCCAAGTATTATTTGCATTCTGTACTTAAGGCAAACCAAAGCAAAGTAACAACCCATAATTGTCCCACTGCTGGGCTCGGGGTCTCCTCTCACAATGTGAGGGGTACAGGCCATAGTCTACCACGCTGGCCAAGTGTGGATTGGTAGACTTCACATACCTTTGAGAACATTATGGAGAACTCTCAGGTGTGCAGGTTTCCTCACGATGTTTTCCTTCACCGAAGCAAGTGATAATTAACTTGTAATACGCACATAATATTTGAAAATTAGAGGTGCGTGCCAGGATTTGAACCCGGGCCTCCGCGTTCGGGAGACCAACGTTCTAACCACTAGGCTATCACTGCTTATTCTGTACTTAATAAGTACAATTATATAACTTGCAAAGCAAACATAATTTTAATAATCTTTAAAATACAACTTTTAAAGCAGAACATAAACCAGCACAATGAGTAAATAGATTGTGACTAAAACAACTCCCAGATAAATACATGGACTCAAACCCACAGAGATTACGTCACTTAATATTTACCGATTTTCGTACCGGTCAGTTCAGCCTTTACACAAAAGAATATAAAGTTGACAAGCGAAGACAGCCGTGAGCCGTGACCCACATGGGGGTGGCCGTCTGCAAGTGATGCAAAGGTTTATGGTAATTGTAAATTATTTGCGAACCTTTGACATTTACAGTAACAACATAAATACACTAGTACAGTGTTTACGAGCTCCAAACGACGTTATTTGGTTAAATGTTTATCCATTTTGCACTAAGATTTCCTGTAGTATAGGTGATATAGTAGAAGCACTTTGACTAGCATAATCTAACATTTTAACAAAAAATTAACCGACTTCAAATGAAGTACATTGTACTTTTGACATAGATACCATTGTCAGATCTCGCTCAAATTTATGTGGGACTACGCGACAAACACCAGCTTTCAATTAAAAAAAGAATCATCGAAATCGGTTCACCCAGTCCAAAGTTCTGAGGTAACAAACATAAAAAAACAGTCGAATTGAGAACCTCCTCCTTTTTTGAAGTCGGTTAATAAAATAGACAAAATTACTATTTAAATAATATAATCATCAAGACACAATCATCATTCGGAATTCCTAGAAAATTTTTCCTTTGCCGAAAAAAGTAACAGAATCACTTTCAATTGCACTTTATAGGACAATTTTACGGTCAGTGATGAGTCCGGAACTCCGAAGTCATCTGTGAAGGACGTTCAAATCACCAAGCTGCAATTATCACACAAATATTTGGGATCAAAATTAATGGCCCACCATTGAACTCGGGTAACTCCTCTTGAGGAGGCCTAGAGCATACTCCACCACGCTGCTCGAGTGCGGATTGGCGGAGATAATTACGTATTACATTATAATTATATTATGGGTATTGCGCTACAGACACGTGTGTATGATGCAAACAAATTGTTATTGCGCAGTTTCTTACTTATAAGACATTATTTACAGTTTTTGTACTTCCTTCCGTGGATATTATAAACATCGAGCTAATACTTAGTACTTACATTGGCGCGTTACATTACTTACATACTATCTGTGCCTCTATGTAATCCATCTTGGCTCAAATGACTGTGGCCCGTAGATAGCAACAATTCATTATTTTAAAATCTAAAGAAGAAACAAAAAAAAATCAAATTGTTCAAGAAACAAAATTAAATCTTGCTTAATGGAATGCAGCTGCATTCTCATAGACCATTCCAGCTTGTGCATTGTGCTTGACCATTTGTGCTTAATGAGTGCGAGGTTTTTGTTTTGCCGGCCAAGAAAGGAAAACACAAAAAAGAGAAAAGAAATAGAGAAGAAAGAAATTAAGTTTCCAAACGGGGCAGCAGATGTAGATAATAATGAAATCATGTCTTACAGTCGGCATTTCTCGTGGATAATGGCCGAAGGGATCACTTGCTTCAAATAATAAATCGACTATACCCAAAGCGTACCGCAAACCTTGCACCTAGCTTAGCACCTTACGAATTGTCATGTTAATGTTATTCATGGAAGATTATTACAGTTCAAAGAGGTTTGTTAGTAAGATTGGCCTTCATAAATATTGTAACTACATGTAGCCTGGGTTTTCTATGACCTTCTGCATCCATAATAATTTGTCGTATTGGTGGATTACAATATGGATTGATAAGTGTAACCTTCACCATTATATCACGATGTTCTATAAAGGTTATAATCTGAGATCACGATGTATTGAATCTAAATGTCGAACCAAATTTTGCAACAAGTATCTTAATCTTATTCTTATTTGTAATTGTTGTTTATAAGTAATAGTTTTTTAACATTGTTGCAGTGCCTATGTCGGATTAAATGTTTCTTTCTTTCTTTCTTTTTCTTTCTTACATTACTGAGTTACAGTCACTGTAGGGCTGATTCTAGTTTTGAATTAACTAATTCAATTATTCCAACCAATATTCTTTTAGTTCTTACTAGAAAAAAATAAGAGGAAAATGTATAAAAATATTAATGCTTATTATTAATTTGTTTCAGATTGGACAATTTTGGCTGTGATTCGTCTGTAAATAATATTGTAAGTAGTTTCTTCAAATAACTCCTAACCTCGTATAGTGTTATACTATTAGCCTTGTCCATGCTATGTTAATAAAACAATAAGCATACTATTATACTAATAAGTTAATTTTTATTTTTCTCTAAAATTATTTGTATTACATTCCTTATGACTTATAAGCCATGAAAATGACATTGAAATTGAAAACATTTGTACTCTGCCATAACACAGACAATATTAGGCTATTTTGTAGAGAACTTATTTCGAAATGCTTTTTTTCTACTAGTCTAAACTACAAACAACTCATTCAAACAGAAAATTCAACGTTATAAACACCTTGTCCTACTGAAAACGGATTTTAACTCTTTTAACTTTCATTCTCAGTTCGGTTATATTTTTTGTGTTGGTAACGGGTGGGCCAGTGGTATCTATTAAACGCAATACTCATAATTCGTACTAGGCTTAGGTCAAATGAATGAAGACCTGTCAAATGAATCCTGATTCAGCATCGCAAGTAGGATCAGTAAAGATCACGAGCTATTGTGCTATCAAATGTCTGCCCCTTACAGTAATCGAATCCGTTACCCCTCTCGCAGTCACGGTCACCAACTGAGCTTCGAGGTCATTAACATGTGATGCATGATAAATTTAATAACATTTATATAGCCTGGAACTAAAGTGGTCTGTCAAACAATTTTTGATCTATGTTCATTGTTTTTAAAAATATTATAACAAACTTATCCATACACAAGTAGTATGTGCCATTTCAGCTTCAATCCAATCTAATTGCGACGACCCGTGTGGCGCAATGGTTACCACGCCGGATCGCCGCGCCAAGGGTCCTGGGTTCGATTCCCAGCGAGGCGGAAATTTGAATGATGACTTTGAATTTCTATTCTCGGTCTGGGTGTGAATGTCCTTGTCTTGTGTGTTGTCCATGGCACCCACGACACAGGGAATCCTAGTGTGGGGCTATGAGTGTGAAGCGTTATTTATTATTATTTAATTTCCCAATTAACATTAGACTCCAATAACTATTTTACTTTTTTAAACTTCTGAAGTGGTTTTCAATTTTTACTGTCATAGCATAATTATGTATTGTTACCTATGTCTTCTGTGATCATAGTAAAAATGTAAACGTGTACTCACGATATTTATTTTTTGTACGCTGATATTTCCACCCAGTTGCATGGATCGTGGTCAAGGGTAAACTGCAGCGGCGCAGAGAAACTCGTCATTTTTTTTGCATTATTACATAGACCACTTTAGTTCCAGGCTAGCTATTTGTAATGTAATACATTTACTCGTTGATCGCTAGCTGTGAACGTCGCGCCTCAAGCCGACCTCGCAACGCCATGTCATTGTCAAGTATCACACATCATGATGTCAATATTATAGTCAGTATGTCGAAGGCGCGCGCAGAAAGCAGCACTTTGTTTACGCTCCGTCATACATGCGTCTCACACACACGCTGTGGTTTCCGGCAGCGATCAACAACTATTGATTCGTGTGATTGATGTATATTATTCCGATACTTATTACTTTAGATAAGCGGTAGAAGTTTTCAGTATCAAAATCCGAACCTTCGGGAAGATCAGAGCATAAAAAGGAAATATTTTAAAATCATTTCCATGTCTATATCGTTGTTTGCGTTAGTACCGGTTATATCAGTATTTGCATTTCTTTAAATCAACAAAAAATATGTTGTTTTTTGAACTAACTTATTACGTCTCATCCAGTGTTTACATTTTATTTTGCTCCTTTTTCCTCAATATAAAAACTAATACCGATGCAAATTCTTTGGAAGCGAAACTTGTTTGCGCTTTATTAAGAACATCAGATGTAGACTCCAACCGCTTCTTATTTGTAATACTTAAACTTTTGCGTGAAAGGCACAGAAACTTTGTAAATTTAATCTTTTGAGAAAAAATTGCAGAATATTTTTTACCCCTCCAGTAACACTGCGCCTAAAAAATTCTGGTGTAACTTGAGGTATCAAATTCTTTAGAAATATATCTTGAATGTCTTTAATTTTTTGTTTGTTTATTGCATAAATTACAATGTTGATAGGACGTCTACCTTAAACACTTATTATTTCGGATTAGGGCAAATAGAGAGTTAGTTAAGAAATTAATTAGTGAGTTAGGTCTGATGTCTTATTCTCGTGACATCCAGTTATTAAATAAACGCTTTACCATTCATATCTTTATCTATCACATAAATATTTGCCTTAACTAGGTTATTGGATCCTTGGTAGAGTATGTCATCATCATCACAACCATATCTAGACACACATGGTAGCATGTCAAGCCATCTTCAAGCTAACAGAGCAGCACCGTGTGTAACACGAACCATTTGGATCCACTTTTGAGCCTCTCATTACTCGAAAACTATTCCACATAAATCTGTCAAACTTGGCTCATTTATTGAGACTTACAAAATGCATGTGCTCCAAATTTCATAAATACACTTTGAACGGTTATTTAGATATTAACGTCCAAAAATCGTAATTTTTATCGCTGACTGACGTATAGATCAAAACTCTAACCCAGTTCTAGGTGACCTAGAAAGTTAAAATTTGGTATCCAGATAGGTGGTTGGGTGAATACAAAGGAATAAATCAGAAACTATTGGTCCTTGAATACGTTCTCGCTGTTTTTGAGGGAAAATAAACGCTTTATCCACAGTAATTATTAAAACATACTTCAGTCAAAGTATTGCCCGTCGCTAGACAAAAACTTTTCCCATCTTTTTGGCAGCAAATGAATCCCGCGTCGGAAAAACGAAACGTATTTTGAGGCTAAAACATTTTCTAAAGATATATAATACAACATATTTATAATTACAGAGATTAGTGATTGCCATTGAACTAGAACCGGTGGTTGTGACGGTTACATCAACACCGGTTAAACTAGTTCGTTTTTATTTTAATAGCCGACAAACGAGCTGACCATCACTAATTATACCTTAATGATCATTGCACATGGATATCCATATCACCAATGGTATTTATTGCTGACGCGTTGCCCACTAAGACAACCAGACTATTCATGGTCTTGATACTGCATCCAAGACAGATTGATAATTACAACATTTCAAAATGAATATACCGACGATTCCATAGGCTGTTTACTGTTGGTAATGACTTAACTTAGTGCCTGTGAAGTGAAGCGTCCCAGGTTCAAACTGGGAGCAGAAATTTCGTACCCGCAGTCAGAAACAGGAATAAGATGAAAATTGCAATTTTACAGGAGAGCAAAATAAGTGGTAAAATATCAGTAATTAGTCAAAGGAATTTAACATTACGATTTCTTGCACAAAACCGTCAAGATTAATGATAAAAATTTGAATAAAATTGAGCACAATATACAGCTTTTGTCTATTAGGCATCTAATAGTTCCGAACTGTAATTGGGATTTGGGACTTGACGCTGCATCCAGTAAACTTGACGGTGTATGTTCACGGTATGGCTATCTGGCCATATAGCTATCTCATGCAAATTGGATGCCGCATCAATTCAAACTGCAGAGTTGATAAGTATACTTGATCGTGTATGGCCAGTTTTAGAATAAGTTAGGTTCGGTTAGATTAGGTTTGTTTTTTGTTAGGTTTTATAATCTGCATTCTAAGGGTTAGGTAAAGTTGACCAACTGTCAGAACGGACTGGAAGGAGGTTGTCTGCTGTCAGGCTGGAGCTGCTGTCAGGAGCGTGGCTTTAGCCAGTAGGAATCCGACCTAGCCTGTCTGAAGGTATCCATGAGGATTTCTACACGATAAAAAATAACGCTTAGATTAAATGATTTTTTTAATGCTCAGAGACATTAAAATAGAGACTAATTTATCGCCTACTGCTCCAAGTCAGACAAATTATTAAACATGACGTCATTTGCTTTAAAGACTAGCTTCCACTTGACGAGCCTCGTTTACCTACAAACTTCACCAATTATAATTTTGGCGGGAACATTTCAACCGGAACCAGAGCGAGATGAATTAAGGTTTTAATTGAATGCCGGATAAATGTGAATTCTGGTTATTAAGTCGTATGATTTTGTAGGAACATTTCCAGATACTTCCAAATAAATTATTAATGTAAATACGATCCGAGGTTCTATTGATGGGCAGAAACCTAAACTAACTTAGATTTGTATGGGTGAACATTTAAATGTAAGTATATGTTTTCAACGCTGATGAAAAGCGTTTATTTGACTTAAGAGGTATTTAACATAAATTAAAGAAAAAAATAATCCTTTTTAACTGACTTCAAAAAAGTTGCAGATCTTCATTCTGTCGATATATTTTTTCTCTATGCTCCCTGAATACTCAAAGACGCCTGGACCGAATTGGAAGATTCTTTTTTATTCGAAAGGGTTTGCTTCCAGATCGTTCCCATATTTTTCTCATGATGGGATCCTTCAGTAATTGAGAGAACTAAATAAATAAATATTATGACGATTGAGATTATATAATTTTTTGAAGGCTAGTTCTTTGAAGTCAGTTATTTTTTGGTAAAATTTTGATTGTATAAATTGCAATATTTCTTTGGGTCATAATGTGGTTAACTGAATTGGACCTATTTCCTCATAACGTCATTATGTACCTACTTAAAATTTTCTTACAATTTTACTTAGTTAATTTCTTAAAATTTTACTTAATTAATCGGCGCTATACAAAGTAAAAGTAAGGTAGAGCCCGGAAAGTTTGTACCACGCACTTGGTTTCAATCCTGTCCACTGTATTATTTAGCTATTAATGGTTACAAAATAATAACAGTCTCATTATCATATATCTTAAAATATGTATTGAATGGTTACAAAATAATAACCGTCACATTATCATATATCTTTAAATATAATATTGAATTTTCTTTTCACTAGATTATCTACAAAACAAAAAATCCTTATGCACTTGAACCACAAAAAATATAAATAATCAAGCTGACAACTACTTCAAAATGATCAAAATGAATACCCAATGTTTAATTGCAGTTAATTACTGAGCAGACCACTTCCCCAATAATTAACTAATAACTACCGGTAACAAGGAAGCGAGACAGACGGACAGATACACAATACATGTGAGTGGCGGCGCGTGGCGGCGGCGTCGTGCACTACGTACTTATACATACTAACATACATACTGCACGGATGTTACGGAATCATATTAGATAGTGACGTCATAACATGCGTACCGACGAACTCAGGTATAAGTATAATATTACTAGCTGTGCCGCGCGGTTTCACGCGCCTTAGTTTGTGGAAAAAACTAACTACTTAAATATATGATGTTATAATTATAGCCTATAGCCTTCCTCGATAAATGGACTATCAAACACAAAAATAATTTTTCAATTCGAACCAGTAGTTCCTGAGATTAGCGCGTTCACCAAACAAATTCTTTAGCTTTATAATATTAGTATAGATCAGATATGCTGTAATATAAAATTATACTATTATACTTTCGGACACGAGGATTGAGCATGCGGGGAAAAGGAAAATAGGTAGGGTAACAATTCATTCCCACTATGACGAATCTGCAGACGCATACGTTATTATTTTTGCATAGGCACCACATACATTTGGCGCCATTGATGGACAGATTCGCAAAGACGACATAAGTAGTCGTCACACTGTGAAAAATAAATTGATATTTATAATTTAAATGACAAAATGTATCCAATTTCTAAATAATTTAAATTGCCTTAACCGCTTAGCAGCAATACCTAATATCCAGTAAAAACATTTTGTAAAATTAGAAACTGCTCAAAGAATTTAAAGTTAATCTAATTACAACTTAATCTCGCCGTATACCCACATTACTTCATAAAATCCCGCAATGAAGATCAAATCCTAACTTACAAGTTGCAGGAAACAAACTTCCCAATATTATCGTCGCGCGTAATTGGATATTGAATTCTAATTTCCATGACGGAAAATTCCCACAGTACCTATTAAATGGAATCTTTTAATCCGCGGAAGCCTTGAAGTACTTAGCCGGCTTCTCGCCTGAGTTTAATTAAAATCTATAATATTATAATACAAAAATTCTCGTGTCACAGTGTTAGTAATAAAACTCCTCCGAAACGGCTTGACCGATTCTTATGAAATTTTGTGTGTATTTTAGTAGGTCTGAGAATAGGGAGGTCTATTGGTCACACCCCTAAGTGATAAGAGTGGTCTACCGCAAATTTTTTATTTTTATTTTTTGGACAAATTTTCTTATTTTAATTTTTTTATGGTTCGGCATTAAAAACTACATACAGACCTAAATTTTCACCTTTCTACCATTAACCCCTATTTTTTAATAGCGGTATTAGTACTTTAATTATTTTCTACTCTCGGCAGAACTTAGAAATATGAAAATAATATGTACGCTTAAGCTTAATGTAAGGGAGAGGGAGAGAGAGGGAGAGAGGGAGAGAGAGGAGAGGCTAAGAACGGCTGTACCGATTTTAATGATTTTTGATTTGTTAAAACAGCTAAAACTATAAAAACTTAGTTAAAATTGTTAGGCGACACGAAGCTCACCCGGTCAGCTAGTAGTTCAAAAGATTCTCAAACGCCAGTCCTTGTTATCAATTAATAATATTGTCTAATATATTATATAATTTTCTGTTAAATAATTATGCTACGTAACTATCGAATCTTCCGACTGGCATGGCGTGAGCTTCTTCATCGGAGATGATGGCCGCTCTTTCTTGTAACAGCACGACAACGAAACAGTTCAAGTAATTTAGTTGGTGCTGCCACAGAGTAAGTAGTTATAAAATGTTAAAGCTTTACCACTCACCCGTAGTTATTATTAGTTGGAATTATAGTTAACCACTTTAATTAGCTAAAAAAAATTTTGACCAAACAAGTATCATTTAGAAAATTATACGTCGAACACATTGAAGTATAATGTCATAGAACAGACATCTAGAGCAAAATGTGTTCTATTTTCAAAATTGAGCCCCCATTCTCCTTTCAAAATCGAACGAATCCATTGAAGATTGAAGCCCAGTAGCGCCAATTGATTGGGACATATCGCACCCTCAGTGGAAAAAAAGCATAAGTCGTTTTACGTTGAATTTTAGTTATTAATATGATTGGAAAGAGGGACAAAAGCTGCATAATGCAGCTCAATTTTTTTCAAATTTTTATCAATAATCTTCACGGTTTTGTGCAAGAAAACGTAATGTAAATTCCTTTGACTACTTACGAATATTTTAACACTTTTTTTGGTCTCCTGTAAAATTGCAATTTTCAACATGCCTTTTTTCGATTGAGGGTGCAATATATCGTATTCGCGGTGTCGGTTCTACATAATACGCTAGTAATAATACTTCAATGGTTGAACACAATCTGACATTTTTTTCGTGAAGTGATTTGAAACAAGTTTATTTCTTCAAAGATGGACTGGGAGTCCGCTGCATAATTATGTTATGGAACGTCCACATCGGTCCTTGACTCCAGTCGCGGCATCACTAAACTAGTTTGCGACCGCTTGTAAAGGTCAACTTTGATTGTTTACTAGTCTGATTGGTTGTTTGTTCGTCCGTTGAACCGTCGGTCCGGTCCCGATGATCGCTTTATTACTAATTTATACTGTAACGGGTTTCATTTCGTGTTTTATTTGTGTGGAAATATTTGTGTGTTATTATTTGCTTCGGTAATAATCCAGCCGAAATAAAGGTTTCTGTCCGTTTTACGTAGACTTTATTTATTACTTATGTATTACCATTATGTATGTACTACGTATGTATTACGTAGACTATTATTTATAATTCTGTAAACGAACAAGTTAAAACTGACATTGTAGCCAATTAAAATATTGTCCATGGGACAATTATTAAGCTATATTCTAATCACTAATCCACTGAACCAAATTGATATTTACAGTGTAATTAGTTTTTGACGAAAAATGATTAGTGTCGTGACAAACCGATTTTAATGTGAATCATTGATAGGTACGTTATGATTCGAAACATGTATTTTTAGGGACCAAGAAGTCACTATTACTACTATGATATATGTATTATTATTTCTTGTGTGCTATTACTATTTTTTTATGGAAATGCAAATGGCAAACGAGCTGACGATCCACCTGATGGTAAGTGGCTATCGTCGCCCATGGACATCGGTAACGGCAAAGGCAGCACTGATGCGTTACCGGCCAAGAAAGAGAGAAGGAAAAGAAATAAAGACTACGGTAATAGTATTTCACTAAGTGACATTACTTTCTGCATTTCATAAAAAGCCACTGTTAAAGACAAAGTCTGTGAGCTGAGTGGGTAGCAGAGAAACAAAATAACTGAAGCAAGTAAGAATGTTTAATTACCAAAGACAGCTCGACTTTATCACCAGGTACTGCCGCTATACCCTAATGATTTTTGAGATGTCGATCGCTATCGAAAGCAGGTTTCATTGATCATCAACGGAAAAAATTTACGTGTAAATAACTTAAACTTTTGACATGACTTTTTCATATTTTTTACACTATTATAAATTATTTATTTATCAAAGCTGCCTCAAGTAGAAAATCAGTTTTCGATGCCAGAACAGAGTGAAAATTTTTTTCTACACACTAACAGACAATATTTAATATGCGTAATTTTTTCCTTGCTACATTGTACTGTGCCCTTTTATTCGTAGTTTTTAAATCGGTCAATACTAGGGTTGCCAGATGTTCGGGATTCATCTGGATTGTCCCGATATTTCACATTATGTCCAGACAAATCCCGACAAAATACAAGTACAAGTCTCGACAAAATACAAAATGTCCCGATAAATCCCGACTTTTTGATCTTTTGTCCAGATACTTCAATATTGCTATCTGGCAAACCTAGTCAATTCATAAGTTACCTAATATTTATTTATTTAATCTTTTTTGCAAGACCTAAAACAGATTTTTACAAAGGGCGGACTTAATGCCTTGAGGCATTCTCTACCGGTCAACCCAGGGTGATGGTGAGAAATTGCGGTAGGTGGCAAGACTGAACTATCATTGGGGGATAATAAGATAAAAGGATTTTAAAATGTTCTATAATAATTAAATACATCATCAACAACAACATATTCAACAGACAACACGAAGGAGGTTCATGACGTCACAGCACGTGTACAAATTGGCTAGGCTTATTATACTCGTAGTTCAGATTGACATGCATTAATCACGAACATATATTAATAATTAACTGGTGACAAAGCCGTAACTGCCGGTTATAATCTACGGCTATATCTACTGTATAGGACAGTTTGACTGTTTGTACATCAAATGTAAAGTTAAGAGACGCGGTGTCTTGAGTAACTTACGGTTGAGATATGTCCTGAATTTTTGTAGTTATATTTTTGTAGATGTTACCCGCGGCTACAACCCGCGTGGTCAAAGGGAATTAACTATGAGTCGTTTATCATAGGTACATGAAATATTCCTGGTGAAAGGAGAAATAAGTAACAGTTCCACCAATTAAAAGTTACTGAAAGAAACAACTGTATGAAGTAGCATATTTATGATCCTATTCAAACTTCCTACTTTTTTCCTATTTTATATTTCATAAAATATCAATATTTATGTATTATTATAATAATATTTCCAACTATAAGTGTATAGGTATAAATCCATGGATCCTTTACGAAGTTAAAGAAGGAAAAATACATTGTTACTTTTAGTATAGAGTGATTCAACTAATGGATCTTCCCATGGGATGGGAATGTGATGGTTTATACCGTGGTAAAAAGAAGCCTCTCTCCTATCTCCACAAATAAAAATCATAGGTACCAAAATCGCTCCGTTACGACGTGAAAAAAGAACAAACAACACACTTTCGCATTTATCATATAGTATTAGTATGGATTATTTATTGTAGTATGTATTCAAGAATTCAAGAATGGGCAGACTAAAAAGCTAATTGCAATCTTCACCGGTCCCGAGACCTAGTGTGTATTTGTGTTAATACATTTTGTTTTCGTAATACAAGTATTTTTAATTTTTTTCGGGCGAAGTCGCTAGCAATATCTAGTGTTATACTCTAATTGTAGTAACACATAATTATATATATTGGTTTGTAATGCCGCCGGCCTTGGCGAGGCAATGAATACTGATGACTGATGCTCGGAACACAAGGAAGGTCCCGATATGGAAGCAAGGACGCGCCAGAAATGCGCCCAGCAAATGTTGTTCTATGTTTTGTTGCAATGATTGACTTTTTTATGATTCAGTGTTTAACCAGATGAACATAAAGATGACAGATCGATTACACGCTCACACGCGTTAGGATTCTTTGTAAGCAAAGACACTGCTCACAGCAGAGATTAACGAGTCAAATATCAGTTGTCATGTAGGTAAGTATAAATATCCGCTTGGGAATAATGAGTTTAATATATACGTCTAATATGTATATAACTTATGTTTACTTGGTTATATTATGTTTGTTAATATTAACAAATGAAAATAATATTCAGAAATAAACAATATATGGATATAAATAAAGTAATTATTATATTATACTTAATACCATTGGCAAGCTAAAATCCTCATTATTCAAGCCAAAATGAAACCAAATAACTTCTGGCTCTCCGAAACACGGTTTCCTGATGGACCAGCTACGCACCTATGCACTAGTTGCATGGCACAACTATGTACAACTATACTCAAAATTATCTAAGAACGCATTAATGATAGCTGCCATTTATTAATATGAACCAACCTTGTACGTACGTCTTTGAGCAAAATAGAATAATTATTTAATTGACTTGAGTAGTTGGATACTTACGAACAAAGGATTTGGGCAAAATTTGTTAAGAATCCCTATTCGTATTGTATCGTATTCGTATTGACGTTATTTATAAATCATATTAAACGTTATAATCTAGTAAAAATCCCATCACATCATAATTTATGCAAAATTGAATAAAAAAATAAGGCGTCGAATCAATGTTATATGAAGATGACAAAATCTACACTGACGTTAAGTGATGTGACGGCATGAAATCACTTATAAAACCATAATAATCGATACATTACTATAATCGAAACTTAAAATAAAAATGAATTTATTTTATTTCTTTCTTTGTGTTTAACAATTAAACAATTTAAGTTCTTCTCTTCTATAAGAACATGACCAAAAGTGTTTAATTACGATAATCTCTAACCGCAGCCATTTGAACTGATTAAAATACGGTTAGAATATTCATTATTCAACCGAAACCCAAATTTCATACGCTGGATGCGGCGCGGACGAATTAACAGTGAGTTTTTTTAGGAAAAAAATATTTTATTATAGTCGTAAATACATAATTATTGAGCGTATAGGTATGGTAAAGTAACTTTAGTAGCTCAATGGAAGCAGTATCATTCCAGTTACTTGTGGATATCTAAATGTTTCGGTTTTTAGAATTTACAATTTAATTATTGAATCGATTAGAAAGTCTTACAATTTTGAATCGATTTGTTGCAAAAATTGGTTCTTTCGTGAATCGATTTTTTTGTACATCTCTAGTGTCACTGCGATGACAAACGACAAATATGCTTTCTTAGTTCGTGGGGACTATAAGCATAACTATTTTCTATAATCCATTCCTTGAAATACAATTATAGTGAAATCGCACTAAGAAAAACATAAAAAAATAAGTTCACTATTGCCATCATATTATTATCCTGAGAACTTTGTTTATCTGGTATAATCCAAATCCAAGTTATGAGGGTTCAAAAAAACGACGAACCGCTTCAAGAAAAGGTAGGCCCTTGCGCTTCGTTTGGCTCGTCTTGGGGGGGGGAGAGGGGGCACTATTCACTGTTGATTTCAGTAACGAGGGTGGTAGCTTACCAGTGGAGTGTAAACCGAGTGCTCGAGTGGTACAGAACCCTGCGACCTTATATTCACCATGAAGAACCATCCTTTGCTCAACAAGGTGTATTTTTAAATTCAAAATTATGTATTAAGGAGTACACGTGATTAAGTTAATTGTTTGAAAACTAAACGCTTTCATAGTGTCAATGAACCAAAGCAAAAGATATAGTGACTGTGTTGTCAAACGCTAAGGAGTTCGCCTAAATCTGTGTTTCAGGTCCTGCTAATCACAAAAACATATTTATCAGCTTTATCTTGTATCTTTAAACGAGCAATTCTTGTATATATGTATATATATAATTGGAATCTCGGAATGGGCTCCAACGATTTTCATAAAATTTTGTATATAGGGGGTTTCGGGAGCGATAAATCGATCTAGCTAGGATTCATTTTTAGAAAATGTCGTTTTATCGGTGTTTTCAGGCAATGATAAACTACAATATACTCTTCCTGACATCTATTGGCAAGTAGCAATACTAAAGCTACCTCAGTAAATGGCGTTGTTAAGCAACACTAAACCGAGCAAAGCTCGGTCATCCGGGTACTTGCAATAATATGTAAAATTTCCACTCCTCAGGTTAAAAGGTAGTAGATCTATATAAGTTTGCAACATTTGACTTACACAAAGCAACGAAAGCGTTAATATCGCTCACCCAGTAATACAAGGGCACATCAACGTTTGTCATATTTTACAGAAACGAAATTCAAATTTTTTTTTAAATGTTTAAAATTAATTTATGGATTCTTTTTACGTTTTTTACACATTGTATGGGTTTGGTTACTAGTATAGACATTAATTCATATTTACCACTTTGTGGATTATGCACTTTTAAACACTTATACCATATAAACTCGATTTCGCATTTTTTGCAGATGTGCCATTATATTACTAGGTGAGCAATATGTTAAATGATTTCTCAGGATAAGAGGTCTAATTGGGCTTGCAATATTTGACCCTCACAATCAGGATCAACTAAAGAAAGCGAATAGCGTGACATTATTAACATTTCTTATGCATTCTGCCTTTGTCCTTACCTTGTTTAATATCCTCTTTAGTATTGAACACATATCAACATCGTAATTACAATTAAATCGTGCCATCTGCTATGCAAATGTCCCGATGCCCTAGAAGCCACCTTGACCCATTGGTACACTGGAGACACATAAGGTACAATATTCTATGGTATCGTTAATGTAGGCTATGAATGGTCGTGTCACGATCAAGTTATAATAATGTGCTTAGCAATTATTTAATGATGTGAAATATGTGCGTGTATCGGTGGTTATTAGCTTGCGTCCTTGTTCGTATTCAATAATAATATTTATAGTATATTGTTTTATAAGCAACCTAAGTTGTCATTACCCAACCCGTCTGTACTCGTTGGCTCGGGTCTCTCGTCACAATGTGAGGGGTACAAGCCATAGTCCATCACGCTGGCTAAGTGCGGATTGATAGACTTCACATACTTTTGAAAATATTAGGGAGAACTATCAGCCTTACCAACGAGAAGTTATTACCAACTTAAATAGCTACCTGAGAAATCGGTGATAAATGAAATATACTGGTATAAATCATGAAGCCATGAGCCATCGTGCATTTTATAACCACCTAACATTAGATGGCCTGTCCGCTCGTTATAAACGTTGATTATGTAATTAACGTTATTTTTCTTTTTTATTTATTTTTGCCGTTTTTTAAGATCATAGACTTATAGGTTTTCCTGTAATATAGAACTATTCTCTGTTTTTTTTTTCAAAATTCTAGCGTCTGTAGTTTCTGAGACAATAGGAGGATGGTCAATTTTTGGCTTTAAGTTTCGTTCTTTCCTGAATAATTTTAGGTAAAACTATCTATTGTAGAACTATAAAAAAACATTTGAGATCCTTAAAACAAGCCCTTTCATTTGACATACCACACGATACGGTTTGTATTTTTTTTCAAAATTTAGTTGTTTACTTTATCCTTTATACTTTGGGTCACAAAAAAGTACAAGAGTACCAAATTTCAACTCATTCGGTCCAGTAGTTTCGGAGTAAATTGGCTGTGAACGGCGGTCGCCCAGACGCACGAGTGATATAAGGTAAATAAGGTAATATAAGGGTTCCGTTTTTAGTTTTTTCGTATGGAACCCTAAAAAATATTTGATCGACAAAAATCCCAGTTAAATTTTTTTATTAAACCAATCCCCTACATACAATTCTCGTACGTGTAAAATCCATCCCGTGCATAATACTATCATAACTTTCCCTAACCATTCATCCTAAACGGCCCTCACAAAACGATGGCAAAAATCATTCATAACTTTTCCTCTACGCATCAATATGAAAATATTTTTATATTCAATTGTTTCCCCGTAGCTTATGCGTAGCTTTGCGATATGATATCCTTTTCGCGCGGCGCCCCGGCCACTGCTAAAATACCTTTTAATACAGGCTGTAAATTTTCTCACCTGTCTGACCATAATTAGGTTATAAGCTTATTAAAGGCATATAAATTTTCAATATAAATATCAGGATTAAATAAACTCCTTTAATCTTTTTGTTGAGAATACAAATTGGTAATTTACTTATTTTGCTTCTCATATTATTACATACTTAGGCATATTTTTCTAACTTTAATTTAGTTCGCACTCAGTTGCGTCGTCAATCCTTCAGGAAATAAATAAGAACGTTTAGCTATTATTAATCTGTATGTTTCCATTTAGTAGAAACCTCGTTTGTGTTTATATCTAACAGGATGTAAAAGTGTAATAATACAATAAACGGTCAAATAGCAAATAAAAAAATATTTTATCATCACTGAATGACATTTCAATGAAAATATTTGATTTCTCTCACTACAAATGATTTGGCTATCGGCCAAACTCGAACCGGATCAAATATTCGTTTTTTAGACGAAAAATATTAGTTCACCCATAGTTCACCTCAATATTTGTTAATCCTTTTATAGTGTTCTTCTCTTTAAAGCGTTTAGGTGAGCTGTGAGCGTCATTACCAGATTATTTAATCATTTCCCTAACACAACATAGGGATTTGATCAAAATCACTTAGGGATTCGTATTTTGTATATTGTATTTTAATTCGTTAGTGATTTGATCAAAAGACGAGAACTGAGAATGCCTTCAATTCCCTACGATATATTGAGTAGGTGTATATTTTATAACTGCACCGCCTGCTTGGCATTGCACTCTGTGATCTTTACACCGACGTATTAACCATTCTTTATCATCGGACCTGTAACTATTATGTATATGAGTTGACATTGCTTGAATTTGAATGAAGATAAAACTTTTCAACAACATTCTAATTTCCAAGAGTTAATTAACTTCCTTACTACAAAAACAGAGGTAGAACTTTGGAGCTAAAAACTGGCTATCCACAGCCGCACTGACAAATAGCTAGAAAAAAAAATACGATCCGGAATTGCATCACAATATCTGCGAGCCCGGGTCGGCTTCGCAGCCATTCTGAATTTAAAATTCCACTGACACTGCCATACACACATTCACATCGAAATAAATAATTATGTTTTCGTTTGAGTTGCTGGTTCTAACTTACTTAAAACTTATTTGTTTATTTATTTCGATTATCATGAAAATAGCTTGTCTTATCCAAAATAAGTCAATAGCTAACTAGCTACCAGTATCTGATCAAATTTCGCTATTTACTAACAATTCTCCTTAACAGAAAGCTCTAAGAACTTGATATTTTTTTACATAGTTACCTAATGTAAGTTTTAACGTTATTGTTATAACGTGTAAGTGGCAATATTTAGGAAACATTAATTTTATATTAAATTCAACGTTTTATTGAATAAGTAGAAAGAAGCTTTAGAAATAAATTTAAATTCGCATAACGTTAATCATAGATTCATTTTACAAAGAGTTATTGCAGGAGTTTTTTTCTTATCCGAGCGAGAGTGTGAAGTCGACACGATTCCTCTAAAAAAGTCTCATCAAAGAGAAGTTCTAGGATTCAGGGAGCAATGAAAATTATTTTTCCTTCCCACATTTGACTCGTCCTGTTTTTTTTATTGAATAATTTATGCCAACCATAAATTACAGAAAAAAATTAAACTTAGTGACATTTGCACATGGGTACTTCTTATTATACTTACGTTGTATTTTAACTCCGTGAAGTTTGTAAAGCGAATAATTAAAGATGGCTCGTTTTGAACGAAGTCACCATGTCGCTCCTCATTTTCACTTTTCAACTCTTTCAATGGCGGTTTCTTTTAGTTAGAGCAAAAGCGATGTTTATATGAAAAAATCTTTACGACGTTGTAAATGCTTTTAGAGTTTTAAATTAATTTACCTGTATAAAAATAGTTGGACTCGTTAACCTGGTTTAAGCGTAATGTACCTATGTTGATAAAAAATGTTTTTCTCTATACATATTTTATTATTATTTTTTGTATAATGAGTAAGAAGTATAATGTCATAGAACAGACATCTCGAACAAAATGTGTGTCCCGCCCGGGAGGTTCCATTTTCAAAATTGAGCCCCAGTTCTTCTTTCAAATTCGAACGAATCCATTGAACACTGAAGCCACGTGGCGCCAACGCATTGGGACATATATGGTGTCGCGGTGGCGGTTCTATACGCTAGTAATAATACTTCAATGCCTTATAATGCTAATTAAGGCTTATACTACAGTTCCCGTAGCGGAGCGATAGGATTTGTTTTAAGACAATAAATCCCGTGCGAGTGAATCCCACCTCCCAGCTTGCTAGTAACTTGTTCACTAAGGGGTACATTAAATATACATTTACATGAATTATTTACTTATAACACTAATGTTCAAGGGTAGAACTAAGGCTGTAATATAGTAATTTTCTTCTCGTGTAGCCGAAATTCTAAATTAATCTTAGATGTATTTAAAGCATGAATTACTAACATGAGTCCTTGTAGACCTACCAATGTTTATATGTATACTTTATGGATATAATTAGGCACTTAATAATAATAAAATAAAAATAAATACTTAAAAGCAAAAGTAAAATTAATTAAAATAAATGTATATAACTAGGCTCCTGCGGTGCAGTACCTAAGATAATAATAATAATAATAATTATATAATATACTAGGAAATCGCTTTCGCTTTGCTTCGGGAAAAATAGTAAAAAAAATATAATATAGCCTATATCACCCGGGGATAGTGTACCTAGCTTCTCAACAGTGAAAGAATTTTTCAAATCGGTTCGGTAGTTTCAAAGCCTATTCAATTCAAACAAACAATCAAATCTTTCCTCTTTATAATATTAATATAGATGTATAAATTATTTTATTATATTATATAAATTGGTGGACTGACGACCTGAAGAAGACAGCGGGCATCCGCTGGATTCAGAAGGCTCAGGACCGGTCAGAGTGGCGCAAGTTAAGAGAGGCCTATGTCCAGCAGTGGACCTCCAAGGGCTGATGGATGGATGGATGATGATATAAATTATTTTCCCTTAATTGTTTTAAGGGTAAATATCATCCACATCCTTGTTATCCATCTAATCCACGATGTACGAAACCTAGCTTAGGTAGACCATGATACATAACCATCACCCAAAAGCAAATTTTAATACATACAATAAAACGTAACATTACTGTATTTACCTACACTAAAATATTTAGTACAAATTCTTAACTCGATTGTTTTCTTGGTGACCAAGAGCACTGAAATATTCATATATTATAAAGCTCTTTTTTAATTTCATAAAGCTCTTTTTTTAATTTCCACTCTTTGATTCTATTCAACTAATTTATTCGAAATAATAAAATAAAATTACTCATTAGTAGCCTTTACAAATACATTTACAAACCGTTTTAAGAGTTTCAAACAGTTTGTAAGCAGTCAACTTATTATTTATACACTATATGAACTCAACTATGAACTACATTATAGTCCCGATGACCCATTTATTTAAACTATTCCAATATTATGAGTGCATCGGGCACAAATCGACCCTCGTCTTGGGCCAAACTTCCCGATTCTGGCAACTGAACTATTTATAACGGCTACATAAGGGCCGGATTAGGACCCTGCGCAATAGGGGGCCCTGCCTATTTTAGACTTTATACTTAAGAGCCACTTTATACTTAAGAACCCATAGAAAATCAAGGGCTCTTTGAAAGAATTTACTGCGGGCCCCGCGCTTGCTTAATCCGGCACTGGGCTACATCGATACTGTTTGATGTTTGATTTTATTAATCATCGCAATCTCAACTTACGCTACGCTTTGGGAAGTATACTTCAATTTGCGAATTCTCTGGGCCTTTCTCGTGGCTAACTCTTGCTGTTCTTCGAACAACCCTAAATTGCGTTTCAGCCGCAATGTTGGCTAGTAATATAAATATAATGTGTGGCCTTCCTTGGTCGGAACGCGTCAGCGATGCCAAAATACTTTTAAAATTGTCATATCTATAGTCTAGTACTTTCTAGCTTTGAAGTAAAATATCTTGTTAGAACGTTGACCAACAAAAATTCTAAATATAAATATTTTAAATAACCTGTTTGCTTTCAAACAAATATTTTAAAATAGGTAACCTAACATGAGACTGTTATTTCTTCCCGATAAAATAATTTAGATCCGTACAAAAGGACACAATTTCCAAGAACTCACGAATGTTCAGTATAAAACATTTTAGCGTGATTTCCGGATAGTGCGCCAGTCGTAAATCATTAAATCCTCTTTTCTTCCTCCACTTTCAAAAACTGTCATTCGGAAGAATTGTGGCGGGAAAATATTCTTTAGGAGTGGCAAATGCGTAAATCTTTATATTTTTTACTATTCAAACTGGGTCAACTCCTAATGCAAAAGCACGTTGGTACTTAGATTCGTTTGTAAGAGTTGAACAAACCCCAAAATATTTTCCTCAAAAACACAACAAGTTTCAAAACACTTCTTTTTCATTTACTACGAGAAGCGGCTGGGAAACGTTTTTATCATAAAACTGTCGAACCAAGCACAGATCCAAAACTAGTTTTCTAATAAAAGTTATTCACACATTGCCAGATTGCTTATCGTTGTTGTTTCCAACTATTTGTGGAAGACGATGCTCAAGTTTGCGGAGTTGTGCTTTTGATATATCGGCCAGTTGGCTGTAAATGATACCCTGTTATGTACAGCTCAATTTATGTAGTTTTTAGCTTTGCCACGTAGCTAGAATATTGTTAGTGTGGTGTAGTGTGTGAATATTGTTATTTATACAGGGTGAATTTTTCAAGTGTGCGTGGATGGCCAAATTCGATACTACGAGTATAAGGAATAGCGAAAAATCATCAAAAGAGTCTCCGAGCCGATTTCGATTTAGATTTTTAGTTTTCATCAAAATCAGCTCCGAGACTCCTTTCATGATTTTTCGCTATTCTTCATAGTTTCAGATTCGACCATCCACGCACACTTGAAAAATTCACCTTGCTCAAAAAGTGTTTGTACGGATGTCCTTTATAGACTCCGAAACCATCCAACCGATACGCCTGAAAATCGTTCCATTTGAAAGGCAATAATCCGAAAATGATTTTAGACTAATACAATATTGCACTAGGTCCATTGATGAAGTCGACTTTTCACTTTTCCCATACAACAATTTGAAGAAAATATTATTATGTAAAGATGGGCGTATCATTGTCAACGTCAACACAAAAATACTGATCTGTCCTGATCTGTCAGTCTTATCACAATTTTCTTTAGTGTAGTGGAAAAAGCCCGGTATTTGCTAGTCATATAATTGCAGTCTCTTGCAACTTACAACTTATACAACTTATACCTAACTGTCTGAATCATGTGCTCGTCTACAATACGAGGGGTTCAGGAGACTATGTTGGATGCATCCATAATAATGTTGCAAATTTCACCTATCCAAGTCTCATACTTAAAACTAAATTTATGTTACAAAAAAATAACAATTACTGCCTTTATACGGTGAAATAATATAGGTACTGCAACCATCACATGAGTGAATTGTATTAAGCTATATTAATACGGACTATAAATTCAACGAAAGGACTAGAAAAGCACGTCCGCAAGGCGCAATAAGAAAAACTAGGAGCAATGTTTCATTAAAATGTAAAACCGTTTCGATATTCTACGTATTGGGGCGTAAAATTTAGTTCGTTTTTGTCCCAGCAATATATTAAATTCCCAACCCGAAAAACTTGACCCCACCAATAAAACGTAAGGGACACAATGTTCCAGAAAAACGACTCGCAAAGTACTTCGGCTAAGCCGAGGGTATCTTTCAATTACTGCTTACACGATTTCAAGGGCAGTTGACCGTTTTCAACATTCAATTTTGTGGAAACACGTTATAATACCCTCGGGAGTTGAAACGCATACTGGAAGGGTTTGCTACTATTTATTGAGACTGAAACTTTATGAGGCTTTGCATTTGTCGGTGTTTTAGTATTTACTGATACACTAGTGCTCTGCCCGCACATTTGCCTGCGATTTCCGGGATAATATGTCTATGTATGCTAAACATTGAAGTATAATGTCATAGAACAGACATCTCGAACAAAATGTGTCCTGCCCGGGAGGTTCGATTTTCAAAATTGAGCCCCCGTTCTCCTTTCAAAATGGAACGAATCCATTGAAGATTGAAGCCACGTGGCGCCAATGCATTGGGACACATGGTGTTCGCGGTGTCGGTTCTATACGCTAGTAATAATTCAATGTCTTTAGGAGTCAATATGCTTCATGTAATTTTCACTCATGTCAGTGAAGAATAAATAAATAAAACGAGAATGGACAGATGACACCTTAATAAAGGTCGCGTTTGGCCGCGAGCCAAGGCGTATGTTTTGTGGCCTGAGGGTCTAGTAACATGATTTCAAGGGCAGTTGCCGCTTTCAATAATCAATTGGAGCAAAGTTACCGCTGGGACGTTGGGGCCGTTCCGGAGCGGGAACAGACCGAATGACTTATTTGTATTGCTAGTCTAACTGGTCCAAATATGAGCTAGATTACTTTCACAGTAAACATAATAAACCTGTAATTGATCGATTTCTGTACATGAAAGATATTTGAGAAAAACTTTTGCTAAGGGTTCAACTTAACGCAAAAGAATAATGACTTTTAGAATTTTTGTCTGTTTGTCTATTTGTTTGTTCCGGTTAATCTCAAGAACGGTTTAATAGATTAAGATGCGATTTTCATTGATGTAGTGGTGAGCTTGGTTTAACATTTAGGCCCGCTGTCCACATACGCACGCTGTCGTGAATTGTCTGCAACGCAAACTGCAACGGAGCGGCAATGTCGCATTTGCATTTGTTTTTCAATTATTTTATAATAATACGCAAAATGCGATGATACCGCTCTGTGGATAGTTGTAGGTAGTACTTTTTAACTATTATGCAGGCATACAGTTGTCCGAGGTTTAGTACAGTTTAAAACACTAAATATTAAATAGCGTCAACGTAAATTAACCCTTTGGCAAAATAAATTAGGGTCAAATTTCGACCGCGAGAGGACCTCTAGTTTAAATAAATTACTTTCTTGTTTCAGGTATCGCATGAAACCAAAGAGTTAGCTGCTGAATATAGGGCTTAGTACCCGATACCAAAGGTAAGATATTTTTAAAATCTGTAATAATATTCAAAATCAAAAACTAATTCCGTATTTCTGTTTGTATGTGTTACAACCTGTAAGTATTAATGGCAGGGCAGAATCAAACAGAAATAACAACTGTGTGTTATACTATGGAAATATGAAAAAAAAAACGTTTACACATTCATACCCCTGAATTAGGTTTTTACCTGTGTCGCGGGTGGCATGGACGACGCATATAAAACATCATAATAACACTCATGACTGTCACATACATAAATATCTGCCCGGCCGGGAATCGAACCCGGGACCCCTCGCTTCACAGGCAGGGTCGCTACCAACTAGGCTACAGGGCTACAGGAATATATACTATTTATAGAAAGATACTGGCCAATTTTTGCCTAACATACCGAATTTCTTAGCTAGGAGTACTCGTAGATCGTTTTAAATACAGATGGTATTGTATAATGGATCATTCAAATGAAATTTTCTTTATTTATCAGAAAAACTAAGAGGTCCTTGTCATACTCAGCGTGGAGATAAAGAAATAACCTTAGTTTTGCTATCATATAAATAATTCAGATGTGTCGAAATATCAAGGTGAAATATGGTGGTTGGGCCATAGAGTGGAAATCGAATAGAAATGCCTTTTTGTGGTGAGAGGCCATTAATTACGTATGGGTCCCGAAGAGAGGAATGAGGGAGCCCCCTCCCTAAAGCCTAAAAATCTTTGATTTACGTCAAATTATGGCCCTATTGATAGCAGGCTAGCGTAAATAGATATTCAGTCGTCCAGGGGATTATAAATCCTTTATAAAAATAAAAATATTATTGGACATAAAAGTGTCAACTCCTTTTACAACCACGGCTTCGAATCACAACGATTTCAACCACTACCCCTTTTTACATAAACATCCGTAATGGGATTTCTAATTGTATTTAATTCTATAGTAACAACTACGGCCGCCGTATAAACAGAACCTTCTTCTTCTGGTACGATAATATTTTACGTCCGTTTTCATACAGAAGATGGATAGAGCCTTATACTTTATGGGACGAGAAAAGTTTCCCTTATATATTTCCATAGTTTTTGTAGATACTACCTGCATTTGTAAAGCAAAGCGCAGTACCGTTTTTGTATGGAAATAGTCAGCAAACTAGTCGCCCATAGACATCAGCATCACTACAAGCACCATCGTTGCCGACCAAGAAAGAGATAAGAAAATTAAATAAGGAACTGGCTCTCAACTCTCAAGCCCGCAGCCGGCGACGAGTCGTTTGGCGGCTAACTCGAGCAAAAGGGTGGTAGCCGTTATTAACCATTTTCATAATCCCAATCTTTAAATATCCCCTGGCGGTCTATTATGAACTCTTAATTCCAGCCAAGTTCCAGTCTAAACGTCAAATTCCTACTACCAAAGCGGTCACGTGACACTTTTTAGCCAATCATACGTCGTTTAAAGCCCGAGAAATGAATTGCTTGGAACATGAATAGTTTTATAAAAGTTCATAATAGGCCCGCTGGGCACGCTTCTCACGTGATCTCTACATATTAGGAGCCTTTACAGTATACCACGATAGCCTAATGCAAATTGGCAGACTTGTTACAGTAATTAGGATTTGTAGTGGTGAAGGGTATGATGAGAAATGGAACCAAATTCAACTATGAATAGGTATTAATAATATATGCTTTGCTTGAGTACGCGTGGACCTTTGACTACATCCTATCATAAGATCGAATTATAAGGTTTAGTACGTATGGTTGAAGTCCAATTGAAGGCAACTATATATAAAGGTCTAATATGGCTTGCCTTCAACCCATTAATGGCCCACTACTGGGCACGAGTCTCTCCTCTTGAGGAGGCCTAGAGCATACTCCACCACGCTGCTCCAGTGGTGGAGGGGTTAGGGGCCAAGATCTGATATACTTATGGTCAATGTAAAACACAAGGCATCTATGAAAATGTAAGGATCCTATTCACTTTGGTATTGACTTGAAAACCCGCATGGCGTAATAGTTAACATACCGGGCCGCTGCAGCGCTGTTCGAAGAGTAACAGGTTTGATTCTCATTGAAGCAGAAATTTGAATGATGAGTTCGATCTGGGCGTGTGTGCTATCTATGGCATCCACGACACGGGGAATCCTAGTGGGGCTATAGTTATATATTCTTATATAATAATAAAAAAACAGAATCAATACAACCTTTACCTGTCTTGACGCGGGTTATCCATCGCATGATTTGTACAAGGGTTCCTTCCGTGGACAAACTGAGCGTGAAACTTCCTCTAACGGTTTGCATAAAACTTTATTGGGTTCCGCACCCGAAGGGCCCCGACGGAAGTCCATTGTTGGAAACACATTGTCCCTTCGTCCCTATACGTGCGTTTTCAGCCAATGGATACAATGTAAAATTGACTTGACTTTTATATGAAAAGAACTTGGCTGTTTGTGGGTGCAAAACTAGAAAAGTGGTTGATGTATTGGCTTGAAAATTGTAGGTACTGAAGATAGTATTTAAAGAGTGTTTTATATAATTTTAAATACAAATTTCCAGGGAAATGAAAAATTTCCAGCGTTTTTGGCTTTGGCGTCAAGTTTAGAGATTTTGATACTCACATAGTCTCACCTACAGATTCTATAGCTTCAGAAACATATTTATCCGACTGGTTAGCGGGCTTCCACCCTGCTTCTGAAATCCACTGTGAAATATTGTACACGTATTTCAGTCACAGTATCGGAGAACCAGTACTTTACTAGTCACAATACTATACGATTCAATTTCCTTATGAATGACAAAGTGCCGGCGATTCATTTGTTGACCTTACCTAGGTAGAAGACCTTTGTACTCGTATGTCAACTATTTATAAAAAAATGAGAATGTTTCACTTACATAATTTGTTCTAAATAAAAATTGCTTCACGGTATCAAGTGTTCTATCACCTCCACTAAATACATTATTACTTAAGCCCATTCTCGCAAAATCACAGGGTATTTTCAACACTGCAGCAATTAAATAAAGCATTTAAGATGTACCAACATTACGGAGGCCGAATCCGCCGGTTGCTTCCTGTGCCGTGAATAATTAAACAGAAGCTTATACGTACAATGGGAAACGGGAGGAAAAAGTAACTTAACGACGCATTGTTTGCGAATCGTTGTATTCGAGATTATTTCGCTGAAGAAATCCTGAAGAAACTTTTGTGATTCTTGTTTGCTCTTCGTAAATTTGAAAACGGCTCGACTTCATAATACAAGCTCCGCTTACTATACCTTTTTGTTCATTTTATGAAAAGAAATGATACAGCATCTTGTAAGTTAACTAAAAATTCGTTGAGGCGTCAAATTCAAAAACCTCGCTTGCTCTTTTTCCGCACAAAAACCGGCCCGGGTGGTATGGACAAACATAATACATACATACATTATCACATCTTACATAACCAAAATTTCAGAAAATTATTAGTTTTTTACGTAACTTCTGTCTTGGGATAGAACTTATATAGATAGCTTTTTTTACGCGGACGGTATGGATAAACATAATACATACATATGTACATATACATGCATATGTCAGCGAGCGACCTCTTTGGTTTTACAACGATCGGCCGATACAGATGCAGTCATACGAGAAGAGTCATGAAGACAAACTTAATATTTAGAATAAGGAATATGTCAGTATATTTGGAACATACGTAGGATCCTATGGGATTCGATAATTGATCACGTACTGACTAGTGATGAAGTACTTTGGATTATTGATGTGGATGAAGGAGTGTGAGGTGTGTCAGGACAACTTGAAATATATCATGGTGCAAAGTAACAGGAATATTATTGAATAAGCAATACCATAGAATACTCCTTCTGCTATACACATAAACACATCTTACATAACCAAAATTTTAGAACATTATTATTTTTGGAACGAAGTTCCTTATCGCGCGTTGTGAAAGGGGGCTAGACGGAAAATTACGAGACTTTTTGATTTTACGAATGACGACACTTTTTTTGAAGTGATTCAGAGAGTTTTACAGAGATGGCGCTGTACAACTTTCTGAATCACGCTAACAGAGATGGCGCTGTACAACAAAACAATACTTAAATCGAAAGGAACTTCGTTCCATCCGGGTGTCCCTTGACATCTCTCATGTTTTTATTTTTTATGGATCTTCTGTCCTAGGATAGAACTTATATTTTTTCTTCATGGATATAATTAACCGGCAATTGAGCTGACGATCCACCACGATGTTAAGTGAGAAGAAAAAGAAAGAGAGACTTCGAAACTGCGTCAATCACAGACAACAAAAAGTTTTCTACGGACTTTTCATTGCTAAGTCGATAGCCTTTTATAGTGCAGACTCAGCGCAGATTTCCAATATGTAGATCAAATTAAATAATTTATAAGTACGTGGAGAGTTACACGTCAGTTTCTCGAAGCAGAAGACCATTCCAACCATTATGATATTATTTATGTACGAGCAGTAGCTTGTAATTAGTCATAAACCCCAGATGTAATGAGCGAGGCATATGATCAATAATTGAACCGCGTACCAATTAGACTTGACACAGGTGTTGGCGGTCGCAGACTTATTGATAATCCCGAGCACAACACTATATAATTCACTACGATTCACGAAAATTCTACTTATCATCATTAAAAGAAAAAATGTAATTTCTATCCTAGAACAGAAATTACATAGAAAAATAATGTTCTGGAATTTTGATTATGTAAGATGTGTTTACGTATACAAGATCTTATAAATTTACTCAATATCGTACTCCTTTGAAATACCTCAAACGTACCTTTGCAATAGACTTCACCTCAAAGCACTTTCTTCATCTAAAAGTTTAGGCAGAAGCATGCCTGAAAACTTAAAGCACACTCTACACTTACAAACACCAGACAACTTCTTGGAACTTCTGTTACGTAATATTGTGAAGTTACTCGGAATAGAGTACCTATAACATTTTGAGTGCACGTTAAATGCGTTTACGATGTTCATATTACTTACAATGTCTATTTTTCGTATTCTAAGTTATATTGCACTTGTACTACAACTACAAAGTGTGTCCCTGAAGTATTTCGGATTATTTCCTTTACTTCGAAATGGTCTCATTCATGTGTTAGTTGTACTATTTATGGTTAATTATTAAAAATTTGTGATTTGGTTTTTTTCACGTTCTTAAATATCCGTGCGAGTATTTTGAAAATTTGATGTAATTTATCTAGTGCTCTTTTTTTACTTATCTAAAATTAATTTGTTTCATGCAATTTCAAAGCATCGTAGAACCCAATTGAGCTGGATAGGAGACCAATAGTCTGGTTCTTTCCCAACCCATAAAAATCAAGTTTAAACTCACTTCGTTTGCATTAAGAATACTGATTTATAGCAACAGTTACGCAAATCTAACCGAGCTACCTTCGAGCGATATGCAAACCCCCAACCCCCTGCGGGAGACCCTTACCCGCATCTGCTATGGCCCTGCATTATTGGATATTGTTTTTTTATTTCTTCCGCTCACGTTACATGAAAAACGCGTTTGTACCGGAGGGTTTTGCTTGATTTATTGCAGTGCAACACTCTTTGCGTTTCTCCGCTTTTCTCGCTTCACTTATAATACAACTTAAAGTATTGTGTTTGTAACGGAGACAATCGAAGTCTTTGTCGCATGTTGTCGTTGTTTTTGTCGCTCTACTATGAATTCTTTAAATACATTTAAGTGATTGCTTGTTGATTGTTCCGCTTATATAACAATGATATTATAGTTATTACCGATAAAGATATTGATGCATGGTATGAATTGTGAAATTTATTATATCCACCTTAAGTATCTCGTTTGTAACATTAATAGGATATCTTTATACTGATTCATTATCGTGTATATTAACCGATACTAGCAGTAATGTTTTAACATTAACAACGAATAGTTCACATTTTGTGTTATATTATCCATAACCTGACGTTTACAGTAGACAGCGACTACTGGTGAAACATATTGCGCGCTCACTCGGACTTAGGTTTTAGGTCTAAGAGCGAGTGAGCACGCAATATGTTTCACCCTGCTCGCACTTTATGTCAACGAGTGCAGCGAGATACTGCGACTATTGTAATTAAGTTGGTCAGTGCTAATTGACATGACTAATCCTAGAACATATGGTAGTACGGTTGGTCGTATAACAAAACTTTTGCAATTTTAAAGAAACCTGATCCCAACATTGAAAATATTTAAGGCAATCATGGTTTATGTGAACTGATAGTCCCATTTGCTATTAACTACGAATTTCCTTTTACCTAAAACGAAGAAAAGAAGTTTAAAGCTTGAAAATTAAAATCAAATGAAATTTTCGAGGTGTTACCGTTGTGGAGCCCATCTGTTCCATTAAACGCCGGATCCACAACTATCATTAAAACAGGCATTAGGCCCAAGAACCTGAACAATGAAATACATATTAATGGAATCTCCGAAAGCTGACGATTCGTTTCCAAGTTTTCCACAGCAATAAAACGGTTTTTGCTCTAAACTTCTAGTCTTACAGTCAGCGGTGAAATTAAAGTTCCTGTTGTCAAATATTTCGCAGATCTACAATCGTATAAATTCCAAAAGTAAATTCACAGACGGTAAAATTTATCTTATAAAACAAAATACTCTTTCGTTTGTTCTTGATGATGAATGGTTTCTGGGTTCTGATTTGGTTATGGGTAAAGATCCTTTAATACGTGAATTAATTAATGATCGCAATGAAAATGGCAGCGCAATACATTAATGAGATGTCATAAATATCCACGACCCAAAAAATTATGTTTTTCTATCACTAAAATTCAAACTTTCCCCAACCTATCTCGTTCGCCAAGCAGCTAAATAGTTATTGGCTCATATAGTTATGGAAAAGTTGATATAAATAAAATGTTTTTTTTTATTACACACTGAAAGACCAGATAGAACAATCTATTAACAATCAAAAAATAAAGACAATTTAATATATTTTTCTATTTCCTCGCCGTTGTTCGAACGGCTACCCGAAACATGTCGTCAAAATTTAATGGAGAGCTAGCCGGCCGTGTTCGCGGAATAAAACAAAGTTAATTAATTTAAATTGTTCGGTTGGCAGCCGTTGCCCACGGCAATTACAACCCCAAAATCTATTAGGGTCGAAAACGCCCCTAGATTTAAAAGGCTACGAAGCTGGTAAAATTTTCGCTTTGACTGAACAACTCGGCCAGTATAAATTAACAATCCTTTGTAGTTTTATGCTATCGTTTCGCAACTAAGGCCCAAACTTAGAGTCACTAATGGTTACATTAATCGCTCCTTAGTAAAGAATCAATACAAATTCTGTACTAAGGAACGATTTAAGTAACCGTTAGTGACTCTGAGTTGAGGTGTAAATAAATGTTCTACTCTAAAAATCTTGAGGTATTTTACTACATGATTGTATCGTTGAGGTATCAGTCTATTCTTGAGTCATTAATAATTCATACATCCAGGAAATGGATCCCTAATAATGAATGGTTGTACCACTTAGTTTAATTCGTTAATATAAGTAGGTAAATGTTCCCATTTGGAAAGTGGCACAAACATATGCACAGACGTATGAAGATGCTAAAGTGCACTAACTTAGTAAAAACCACAATCTTCCTTCTAGTTGCTGAAATGTTTTTGTAACCTCAGTTGAACCAGTTACAAGCAGCCCGTCTTTTCCTTCCAGGCCGTCAAACGGTCGACGTTTTTTGGGTTTGTGCTTGGCGAGTATACATTCGAAACTGACTCCTTGTCATAAAATGTCATACATTTATTACATCAAAATGCAGTCTTGCTAGAGTGGTAAATCAGTATTGTGAAGTATTTGTTATACTATTTGTTGCAAATTGCAGTTTTCGAAGTTTAAACCTATTTTCCATCTTTTAAAAACTTCCAGCTACTCACCGTTAGTTCATGCGAGTACAAACAGAAATAGAAGTAGAAAATCGCATTTGTTCAATGGCTTTGGGGTTAATGCATTGGATAGTAATCCTATCGAGAATATTTATGTAGGCTTATGTTTATGCTCTTTTTTCCTTGTCAATGCCTATATTGCTGTCCCATTGCCTAATATTTGACTATTGGCTGGCGAGCTGATGACAAAAGGGAACATGTTTTAGACACGTTGAAATTATATAAAAACCATAATTTATCAATGTACGAATCTGGAACGTTGAGTCTGGCAGAGCGTTTGCGGTTATTAAAAAAAATCAAGGTGTCTAAAACATGTATTTTTACAAAAAAATTTTGCAAATGTACATACTGCGCAGTAGCGATATAACCGCAATCGCCAGACTCAACGTTCCAGATTTGCAAATTGATAAATTATGATTTTTATATTATTTCAACGTGCCAAAAACATGTTCCCTAAATTTGCCATCAGCTCTTGGGCCTTATCAGAGAATCTTTAACTTGTCACAGAGGATGTGACTTGCATGTGAATACAAATTTACAATTGGTAGCTATAGTTTTATTGCTTATAAGTTCTTGTTAACCAGACCATAATATTTTTCGCTCGTGTATTTTTATAAGTGCAAAACGTGTTACGATTTTATTTTGTACAGATTTCTTTAGCCTTATTTCTTTAGCCATTTTACTTATACGTGAAAACTGTATTCATCTTCGAGCCCAAGAAAGCTTTCACCTACTTTCCAGTCGGAATAACATTTTAAAATAAGCTTTCAATGTTCCTGTGAAGGTTTGGCCCCTTTCCGATATGAAAGAAATCACGTATGCCGGTCAAGGGGTAGTTACGCGTGTATTAAGGAAAATATTATAATATATTAACACGTTCGCTGCGTTGTGAGGTCATATTGGCTCACAGTGAACTTTCATCTGGTGCGGCGAGCAAAATAGCGTTCTTTCCCCTGGTGCGGAAGGCTTAACTTTGTGTATTTTTATCGTAGGAAAGAAATTTATATACCATTGCAATTGCCGCTTTAACGTGAACAATCCAAGATTTTCAAACACTCGTGAGCCAATGTGACCTCACCCGCACTTAAAGAAAATTGTTTTACCCTAGTGCGGTGTGAGGTCAATATGACCTAGCGCTCCGCGCACCTCACATCCGCACTGAACGTTGCGCTAGCGACATTTCGCGCGCTTAGTGTTGCGCCACGCGATCGATAAGGAAGACGTTACGTCGCTTTGAGCCATTTTTCACGCGTACGAAATATATGTTTTGCAACTTTTAATTTAAATATATTATATTAGTAAAGTAGTGTGGTGTTGTCGTCAAGTCTTATACCGGGACCAGATGAAGTGGAAAGAGTTACTTCATTGTGTGCCTAAACATACAGTAGGATAGACACAAAATCTATTTTTCTTTTGTTATTTTTCACGTCTGTGACTTACAAGGTTAAAAATTAAACTGTCAATAAAATTCTGGAAAAAATTGTCGAGTGCTTTAATACAACAAAGGTGTTTCCCATCACTAGTGTTTTGATATCTTCAGTGCGATGTGTGGTCAAATGGACCTCTCAAATTGTTTCTATTTTAGATGCTAAACGAAACGTGCGAGCTAAAAACGCAGCTAGGTATATATTGCTTGGTTATTAGTCTTTGACCTCAAAATAAAATATATTCAATAATAAATATCCCCATTGAGAAAAACCTATATCAAGACAGAACTGAATGAGGGTTTATTTGACCTCACGACGCACTGAAAAAAGGTCCTCTGTGAGTCTATATAACCTCATGACGCACCAGCAAAAAGTACACAAAAAATCGTTACGCAGCGAACGTGTTAAGGCAACTTGTAGAAATATTAACGAGCTAGAGGCCCGACAGTAGGTGCCTTTTTATTTTAATAGAAATATTTTCGGTTTATTAATTTTGCACCTCCCATAAATGACTACATTTACAATTTGCGCTCGAGTCATTTGTTTTTATTTATAGGTAATGTCTAAAGCACATGTCTAAAGCCACTCATATTTTCTGGTACGAGATTTAAATCTACGTAGGTTCTGGCATCGCTAATTCATTCACAATATTTTAATTTGTTAAAGATCCACTGTAAACTAAAAATTCATAAGTCCGCCGAAAAACTCATAACTTTATCTTGTATTAATTAAATAATTTCAGTACACAGAAAAACCTGATATTTTGCAAATTATAACCATGTTCATTTTATATTAATTTTACTATAACGTGGAAGCTTGGTGTGGTCACTCACTGGTCCATCACTGGTGCAAGTACCCTATTGTGTATCCTGTTGTAATACACCCTTATAACAAGTATTATTGTTGTTGTTTCAGATGAGAGTAGTGTCGGTGTGTGTGGCGCTGCTGGCGCTCACATCCACTGCGCTGGCTGACTCTGCTGAAGGTAATCCTTATTTCAATTCCAATAATCGCTTACACAGGTTTTTACCTGAGTCGCGGGTGGCATTGACGACACATATTACACATCACAATAACACTCATAACCTTAACCCGAGTACAAATATTTGTATGTCATACTAGGAAATCGCCCTCACTTCGCTTCGGAAAAAAAATATAGCCCATGTCACCCGGGGATAGTGTAGCTTCTCAGCAGTGAAAGAATTTTTCAAATCAGTTCGGTAGTTTCGGAGCCTATTCAATGCAAACAATCAAATCTTTCCTCTTTATAATATTAGTATAGATAAAGATTTTCCCCGGCCGGGAATCGAACCCGGGACCCTGGGGAATAACATGAATCTTCTATCATAACATAGTACATAGTAATAAATTTTATATGGTTACTTTTTCCTAGGGGCCACTTAAATACCGAGTTAACTCAAAAACATTTTTTACAATTATTGTACCTATGTCAGTCCGGATAAAGAAACAGGAAAGCTTTTATTCCGGGAAATATAAGAGGTTTCCCTGTGAAACCGGATGACAGTGAATATGCTTTTTATGGTACGATTTGCCTTAAATTTTCAAAAAACGTACCTTACATTTTCAATATTTTGGAAATAAAGCAAACGCTTTAAAGTGAAGCGAGTGCGTATCTAGTATAGTAAGTACCTAATAATAAATATTAAACAAAAGTGACCTGTTTTGTGTGCGTTTTGTTACGTTAAGGCTCCGTGCCGCGATATCAACAATTTCGGTCAATTTTAATTACTGTTTGTGTGAACAGGATAAAGAGATTAAGCTTTGTTTTTTGTTACTATATGAGTCTAATTCTTGTTCTTGCTGATAGCGCAGACGAATTCAACATATTATTTATAATAATGGCAAATCACCACTATTTAAAACCCTTCTTTTCCGAAAAGTAACGAGCAAGTGATTTTTGTGTTCGTTTTACAACGAAAATACAAAATATTCCAAACATTAAAAAATATAAATAACATGAATATACGATCTATTATTAAGTAGCCTAGCCAGTTTTTTAAATTCCTATCCAAATATAGCAGAAATTTTTTTTGAAATAACGTAATTTCGTTCGAAGTAAGTATTTTTTTCTATTAATTAGAAACATTTTAAGGAAATTTTAAAAAATACACATTAATCTTAAGTTAATCCTTTAATAGAATCAAAATTTTATTTTATGAAAAAATAATGATTTCGTTTGTTAATAATAGTTGCAAACTGAACTATATTATGGACCGCATTAAATATATTAAACCAGTACCGCCAAGGCTATCAACGCGCGAGGACGTATTACTTTTTTTCCCGCGACGCTCGCGTGTTTTACGTAAAAATTTACACAAATTGTACGCCGACTATCACATTTTGATCCAATTATTAAATTAATTATTTTTTATTTTAATAACACCATGCATCATCATGTTTCTATGTATTACAAAATTGGCTGTTCGAAGGGGGGTGGGGTAGTTATAGTAGTTCATATAGTTAGGAAGAAGATGAATTTACTGAATTCAGCGAACATACCCGAGTGGGGTATCAAATGAAAGGGTTTGATTTGTGTAGTACTAAATTGACTGTTTAAGGGGGGGGGGGGGGTAATCAACAAGGGGCCATCCATAAATTACGTCACACAAATTTCATGACTTTTTGACCCCTCCCCCATCGATATCACCCCTAGTGTGACGTCACATATTATAAATTTTACTCCTAGAAATTATTAAATTAACTTCCATTTTTGTTTTTCAACTTAGTAATTCACTTAGTAGTACTTCAAGTGTTTCAACTTACTTTTGAAGTGAAAACTTCTTTAGTACGGGGGTGATTTGAAATTCGATGAAACGAAACTGTCCAGTAAAAAGAGACAGACACATAAATTCTAAAGTGAGATAGGAAGCATTGTACAGGGGAGGGGGAAGGGAGTTGAGTTGAGTTGGCGCCGCTGTGGCAAGGTTGCGCTCCAAAAATACCGCCCCGGGTCCCGATGGTGTTTCGGGTCGAGAGCTGGTTTCCGCCCTAGACGCCGCAGAGTCCCTGGAGTAGCGACTAAAGGGACTCCTGAATGCCTGTCTCGAGCAGGGAAAATTTCCTAAGGCGTGGAAAACAGGACGAAAATTGGTCGTGCAAATCCAGCAAACAATTAATAATAATTACCGACGTACGTCAAGCCTATTCATGACTTTTGCATCGTGCATCGTGCATTGCCTTGGCGGGACGTACAGCATGATTGGGCGTGTATAAAAGGTTTAAGCTCTGAGTCTGAATAACCTGCTTATGTTTTGCGGCGCAAAACTGAATGACCTGCTTGCTTATGCCCGGTATTTATGGGTACGCAGACGATTGCACAGTGGTAGAGAGATACCTACCAAGTCTCAGGGCCAGTCAGGACGAAATTCAGTCTCAAAGAGAGGCCATGGTGGCTCGTGTGAATCTCACACTTCGGGCTGTGTCCGAGTGGGGCGAAGCCAATCTTGTGAGATTCAACGCCGCTAAAACGCAGACGTGTCTATTTACCGCCAAGAGGAGACCGCTTACCTTGGCTCCTACTTTTCGGAATATGCCCTTGGATTATACCGACTGCCTTCAGTTGTTAGGGGTAGAGATATCCTCGAAACTCAACTTTGGGCGGTTCATTGAGACCAAGGCTAAGACTGCTGCAAGGAAACTTGGTGTCCTTGCAAAGGTACGGCGGTACTTCACACCGAGGCAACTTTTAACCTTGTATAAAGCTCAGGTTCGGCCGTTTGTGGAGTACTGTTCGCATATTTGGGCAGGTGCAGCCAAATGTCACCTTTCTGCCTTGGACTCGATGGAGAGGCGTGCGAAGAGGCTCATTGGTGACCCAGATTTGGTTGAGACCAATCTGCAAAGCCTCGAGCACAGGCGTAGAGTAGCCAGCCTCTCGGTTTTCTACAGGGCACATTTCGGAGAGTGTGCACAGGAATTGTTTGATTTAATTCCCCCATCTCCATTTCTCCATCGAACGTCACGACGCACGGCGGGGATCCATCCTTTTGTTGTGAACATCCCGCCGGTAAGGACGAGGCGGTTTGCCTCGTCATTTATTATACGCATCGCCAAAGACTGGAATAAATTGCCTTCATCGGCGTTCCCGCCTGCCTATGATGTGGATGTCTTCAAGAAAAGAGTGAATAAGATTTTACTAAGTTAATGTGCTTACCACCTTGGACCACATCTTCACTTAGGGAACATACCAAAACCACGTGCCTTATTTAGGGGGGGAGGGGGGTCTTCAAAACACCACGATTGGTCACAGAGAGGAGGGGGGGGCTTAGGTTTTTGTCACGTAGTCAATATTTTAGCAACCATTGCGCCACAAGTCGTCAAATATAAGCAAAATTATTATTTTTGCAAAAAAGTATTGAAAATCGTATTTATCATTTACCACGTGAAAACTAGGGGGGAGGGGGGGTCTTCACATATACTACGAATGGTCACGAAGGGGGGGAGGGGGGTAAAAAGTTGGAAAAAATGGGTTACGTGGTTTTGGTATGTTCCCTTACCATCAGGTGGGATTGTGGTCAAGCATTAACTTATTTGTGTAAAAAAATCAACAAATTAAACCTTATGATCATATAGGTAGGGTTGAAAATATTTTTAAGTATAAAACTTAAATTAAAAATTTAAAAAACCCCAACTCAAAAAAGAACAAAAAGTCTGAATATGTAAAAAGTCATAAAATAAATTTTCAAAAAGTCATAAATAACATGAATATTACAAATGTACTAGCTGACCCGGCAAACTCTGTACTGCCTAACAACTCACCCCTCTCGAGGTCTCCCTCGAGCCCCATCTCCCTTCTCTTTCCCCTCTCCCTCTCTCTCGACTGTCAGTTATGAAATAAAAAAGTTAGATATGTCGCTGATGGTTAAATTAGAAAGATAATATTATGGTCGTTAAGTTTTCAAAGAAATCAGACCTCATACTACAGCTATGAAAGACAAATTTCTGAACGCACCTATAAATATCTGACAACCAAATGACAATTTGACAAAAGATATCAAATGTTTCACAGCTAGGAACAATTTGTTTGTTTTTAGTATTTTTCATTACTTATTATTCATATTTTTCACCGTTTACACCTTCCCTGAAGTTTCACAAATATTTCAAGATCAAAATTAGCCAAATCGGTCCAGCTATTCTCAAGTTTTAGCAAGACAAACGAACAGCTATTGATTTTTATATATAGATTATTTAATTTAACTAAATAAAACTTTGTCGTGTTGGGGGACGGCTCCATATTAAAAACCCATCCATCAGTCTTGATAGGTCCACTGCTGGACATAGACGACATTTTTCCGAGACGTGGGCGCCAATAGATTACATTTCTTCCCCAACGGTTATCTTCGGACTGTGTGGCCAGCCTATTGCCACGTCAGCCGGCTAATTCTTTGAGCTATATGGGTTACCTTTGTTCGTCTACGGATCTCCTCATTTTTAATTCGATCACGCAGATAAATACCAAGCATAGCCCTCTCCATAGCCCGCTGCGCTACTCTGAGCTTGTGGATTAGGCCAATAGTGAAGCACTACGTATCGGATCCGTATGTCATCGCTGGCAACACACACTGCTCGAACACCTTCGACTTCAGGTACTGAGGTAGTTTTTTGGACGACAAGATATGACGCAGTTTCCCGAACGCAGCCCATCCGAGTTGGATTCTACGAGTGACTTCTTTCTCGAAGTTGGACTTACCCATCTGGATCAATTGTCCCAGGTAAATGTATTCGTCTACAACTTCGAGAGCAGCGCCGTCAACAACAACCGGTATGGGTGTGACATGGACATTTGACATGATTTTCGTCTTGTCCATGTTCATCTTAAGACCCACCCGTTGTAAGGCGCTGTTCAAGTTTCCGAGCATTGTACCAAGTTCCTCCAGTGAACCCGCCAGGATAACTATAAATCATCGGCATATCGTAGGTGTATGAAGTATTTACTATTTTTATATACCAGTTTTTATCAGAATTAAAATGTTGAATAACTTTATAAAATGACTGATGTAATGAAAACTGGCCAAGTCAAATCTAACCTACTTTAAGATCTCACATATTTAAATAACAGCAATTGTTATAGATATCCAATAAAGCAAAGAAATAGAGTTTAATACTTGTTCACAATGTTATTTTGTTCCTATAAATACATATTTCGATTTTGCATAGAACTTTGCACTCATTTAGATCTCCGTTCTTTTTGCGGCGAAGCCCACAGCCAAGCTTAATTTTTGTATTGAACTTGGCTCTCCTTTTTTACATATTTTTTTGGTGGGATATCATTACTTTTTATAAAGAAAACTAGGCAATGCCACGTGCCGCAGACGATAGACCGTTGGCCGGTTGTTTAGCGCATATTACAAGTTTTTTCTGTGATGGGGACACCACTTATTTTTCGACTTTTTTATTTTTTGATTTTTTCCTACGCTTACACACAATTACCGCGCTGAATTCCAAATTTCATCCTTCTAGGTCATCTGGAAGTAGGTTTGATTTAGGTACATTATGTCAGTCAGTCAGTGCTAAAATTTACGACTTTTTGACCTTCATATCTTTATAACCGTTTGAGCTAGCTTCATGAAATTTGGGCTTCTAGTTTTATGTGTTTAGGTTTTTGTTATAGAGGTTTTGAGTTATAGAAGGGTCAAAAGTGGCACCAAGTGGTTCATGTAATATTACACTCGGCGCTGGCTAGCCAGTTCCTTTGCTTGAACTTGGCTTGACACGCTGCCGCGTGTCTAGGTTTATTGTATGATTTTTTTACTTTTTACCTAATCAGACTTTTTTGTTTTTTTGAGTCCGGGTTTTTTAAATTTAAGTTTATATAATACGCCAATTTAATAGGTTATGAATATGACAACATATTTAGTCCCAGAGCTCACAAAAATTTTTTATGGCCTAAAATTTTAATTGCATTTTCAAAAACATTTTTTATGAAATCAAGACTCGTTTGATTTTCGGGTAGGTACCAATGAAACATGTTAAATTTGTCTGTACACTCTAAGTTTATCGCAAACATAAATGAAATCTCTGAAGGAAAACACTGAATAACCTAAATACCTACCTAGTGTGTGTTTATCTAAAACTTTTTCATTTTGATTGTAATAAATATACTAAATTAATATAGGTACAAAAACATTCCAGACTTTTATTTCTAAATTGTTCATACTATGCATCCTAAAATTATTATCAACTAAAGGATCAAAATTGTTTAAGCTCGAACTTCAGCCAGGTGTGCGTGAACGATGCACACAGACATAACTTCGCAATGAATATGACATAACTCTGTCAAATAAATTTTCGGCACGGCCTCTTAAAAAAATCTTTTTTTGCCCATTGAAGTATAACATCATAGAACAGACATCTCGAACAAAATGTGTGTCCCGCCCAGGAGGTTCCATTTTCAAAATTGAGCCCCCGTTCTCCTTTCAAAATCGGACGAATCCATTGAAGATTGAAGCCACGTGGCGCCAATGCATTGGGACATACATGGTGTTCGCGGTGTCGGTTGTATATGCTAGTAATAATACTTCAATACGGCTTATTGAGATTATTGCATTTGGTAACAGGATTGTCCATAATTTTTACAATCCATTATAGACCATTTGTTACCAACTTCGTCTCAACCTTAAAAAAAGTTTACCACTTAGGTACTAAAACTTCACCACGACAATTATTAAGCAAAGCAATTTAGTATAGAATCTACTAACGAATTCCATTTCATTTATAAATAAGATAAGTAATAAAACTCATCGAGAGATTCCCAACTTTCAGACTCTAATAGATCGTTCCTATAATAGAGTTTCCGCCTACACAAAAACCGCATTTCTAAGAAGCCTTACTAATTCTCATTAATATTAACAAAGAGATCTTACACGTAACAAAATCTTCGTTCATAATTCCTTAGCGTCAGTCTAAAATGAGTGCTAAATGAATTTCCATAATAAACCGAATCCCAACACTAACTTACAAAAACCCTCAAACAAATTTCAACCGTAGATCCCTTTGATAGAGCTGCATTTAAAATACGCCATAAAATATATGCACACAGAAATAATTTAAATTGTAAGTAACACAATTTGTAGGTGAATAATTCACAAGCTGCATTTAAAGAGATTCGCATCTGATCTTCCATTTACTGGAATAACAAAGTTTCCAACGACTTACCTGGTTAAGTTTGTGAATTTAAATCAAAATGAATCCTCTTTGGGCCTGATTGGGTAATAAGGATTTATGCAATTATAGATAAAATTTAAAGTGTGCGTAAACATAGCCCGCTGGTTGTAAATGGTCGATGAGTTTTAATATTCATAAGGTTTAAATTTAAGTGGCTTAGTTAAAATAAAAATGTGTGTGCTTGTAATCTTTACGCGTGATAGAAGTAAAACTTTTTTGAGGTTGGTTGGTTACATCAAATCAAGATTTGACATTCCGCGGGGCGCAACAATTATGATTCGAGTGACAGATTAATAAGATGCATTAGAAGTACCTACGATGCATCAGAGAACCATTAGAGACGTGGATTCAAAGATCTCCTTCCTCCCCCAATTTGTGTATAAATTGCCGTTACAAACTCGTTACCACTCCGCCGCGGCGCCGTGCTAACTAATTCATTGGAATGACAACGAGCTATTTCTATTTAAAGTTGTGTAATTGTGTAAACCATTTGAATAATCTGTTTCGTTTCTAAATAACTATGTACATTACAATTAAATGTTCTACGACGCTCAGTTTTGTGCCCATTAAAATTATAATTGTAAGTATATATTACTTTGAAGGTTCGATATCTAGTATTCTATTTAACTATTTATAAAAATTTGGTGTATAAAATGTAAAAACTTTGACTATAACTTAAAGTCTTATAAGTATAATAATAAACTCCAAGGACCATGTTGAAATTTGCAATAATTAATGTAATAGATCTAGAAAAATGTTTTACTTTTTATGTTAAAATTCCCAAACTTACAATTTTTCTCATTTTTCTTGATACCCAATAGTCTTTATTAACTTTGTTTTTATACAATGTTGTTTTTACATAAATATTTACGATACAGTTTTATGTTATTATAAAGTATTTTAATTCTTAAAACTAAAATAATCTAGTTATTTTGTTAATTGGGAAAGGAACCGACGAATTCACTGCGATTTGTCTCAATAAAAGTCGTGAATGCACTCAGTGGTATTGGCAATATTTCAACCATGTTCTGATGCCCGTATAGAATTTAATTCGGATGCTACATCTGCATCACTGTACTATGTGTGCTGCACAGAGATGTTTTTTTCCTCTTACTGAAAAAGCCGGGCTACAGTCCCCAAGCGGTCGACTACAAAGAACAGAATATCGATGTATTTCTATCGATTCATACAGAGAAAGGTACCGGGAACAATCCTTAAATCTTACGTCAAAAGTAGTACTATCAGAACTAGTTTAGAAGTAAGACCATACAAAAACCAGACACTACATTTTTTGAATTTTGTTTTTAATATCGTCTCGAGCATTTTATAGCTATACATTTGAAATTATTGAATAAAACAATGTTAAAGTCACTTAGTGCTCAATAAAAATGTTATAAGCTGCCTGTCCTGACCTCTATGAGTACCCCTAATCCATATTACGTTCTGTGATGACAGCAGCTAATTAAAGCCGCTGGCTATATATTGATTTGTTACTCTTACTTTCCATTAGTAGACTGTCAATGACAGCAGTAGCAGTAGCGATTTATACATCCATAAATACAAACTATGGAAATCCGTGAAACAAATTCCTCAATACAGTTAAAAATAAAGTTGATCATAACACATTATCGACCCACTGCTAGTCGTGAAATAGGAAACTCAAGTTTACATTTTTCTACAAAGATGTTGTAGACAGAACATCGTCCAGCAAGTGATTCTATGGATTCGAAGTTAGGTTATTCGAATTAGAGACCGCCGGTGGCATTTGACTAAAATAAATTGATTTATAAAGTCCCAGAGACAACAAAAACGTAGAGCAGCTTCCCAAAGGATGACCAGGCAAACAAAAGCATTCATTTGACGCATTAGCGGATTTTGGTAGCAATTTGATTTTAGGAATTTGGTACCACCAATTTCGGTAAAACGTTCTAAATGCCATAGGGAGGTGGAACTATCCTCTTTATCCTGATTGCGTCCGAGCTCAATGGCAACCGATAATGAACGACGCTAGCCGTTAATTGATTTGTCAGAGATACGGAATTAATAGTGGCGCCCAACGTGGGACCGACATTGTATAATATAACGGATTGTCGAAAATGTTCTACTTTGTTTGATTTGTTATAATACGCAAACAATCAACAAAAAATATTATAATACAATATGACCTGCCTATTAAAATATTTGAAGTCAGTGCCAACCTTTTCATAGTATTTTTTTATAATATTTTAATTGAATTGTTAAATAAGTTCAGCTTTTGAAGTATTCATAGTGCTATAATATTAATATTATATTTTCTTCACAATATCGTTTCGTATCGAACATAGATGAATAATCATAAGTGGTTCTATAGTAATATCTTTCAGAGGTAAAATGTATGTCCGGCGATACAGCGATTAAATTACTGTTGGGTTGGGACTATAATTATAACATTAGCATTGCTAAAAACTTCGACAGCAACACAGATGTTTAGTAAAATGTCATCATCTTCATAGAATAGAGGAATCTGATAAATGCCGTTTGAGTCAAGTATGTAATAATTTTTATGTATATGGAGATATTACATAATAACTAATAAAAGTATAATTTCCAGGATATGTCCAAGCAATTACCGATTAAATTACATATTTTTAAAACCACTTAAAATATTTGAACCGTGGTGGTAAGTTTCGATACAAATTGCTGTCAGATACTTAGAAATCGAGCCTCGTCTAATTATTATCTTTTACATTTTGCACTTAACAGCTTCCCTTCCCAAAGGAACGCTCCGCAATTATGTTAGCCATTATATCAGTCATAAGCGTTGATCGGCGTTAAGCTGTAATTATCTAGACGTTATGAGCAAAATCTTGAACTACCGCACCTAAATGTGACCTTGATGAAAGGACTTGTCTCACTCATTGAAGTATTAGTACTAGCGTATGTTGGTTCTCATCGCGGACACGATGTATGCCCCAATCAATTGGCGCTATTGGATTTAAATTTTCAATGGATTCGATCGATTTTGAAAGAAGAAAGGGGGCTCAATTTTGAAAATAGAACCTCCCGGCGCGATACACTTTCTTCAATATGTCTTTTAATGTTATTATATTGGTTATTATAGACATTATACTTCAATGTATTTGGGTGAATTGACCGATTTGCAAAGATGCTTTAAGAAGAATAAACGGCATTTCTAATTTACTGCACACCTACTCGACAGACAGAGCTAAAGTAATCTTTAGTTTTGTAGTAAACACAAAACTAACGTCCTGTACGCGATAGCAAACAGAGTCGATAAGTCGATAATCTACTTAACACGCCCTCCGAGGGCAAACAAACAAACGAGAAGTGTTCATAAAATATTTGCCACTAGCCATGAACCACTTAAACTGTGAGTTCTGGCCGTGTTTGACACTGTTTAACTTGCTTAACGTTATTGACCTCTTACAAACGATAGAGGCATTTATGGACATGTAAAGAGCACAAACGTTCTGATTCGGGATTTTAACTTTCCGTAATTTGAAGCTCGGAAAATCTTCTGAAAAAGAAAAAAAATCTTCTTTCTTCAAAATGTTCTAGAAGAATGTTAATTTATTACCATTACTTATATCGGTTTTAGAGCAAAGCAAACTTAAGGTAATTCTAAAGTATCCCCATGGTAAACTGTAAGAAAACTGTAAGAAAAAATAAAATGAGCGTAACTAAATACTTAACTTTTATTCGTCTCCGACATGTTTCAAAATATAATTATTGATACAGCGTTATTCTCGCCCCGCTGAAAGTCAATGTCATGGCTGTCATGTCACGAATAATGCCTAGTAGAAGCCATCTAAGTGACTTTGCAGCACCAATAATGCGTAGGTTTTAAAATGTTTTCTTCATGCTGTGTTTACACAACGTTACCACGTGGTTAAAAATCTTTTGTTACTTCATAATAAATCTCCTTCCATCACTATCGCCTATCGCTACTACAATCGCAGTCCGACAAGCTGATAATTGTCAAATCGTTGGGAAGGGAGCAATTACGCTTAATGACCGAACACTTAGATAACTATAATTACTGGCGATAATCATTTGGTGACGTAAAAAGGCCCTCGAATCTTCTCCGTTGAAGATAAATGTTTTAACATTGGTGGCTCAAGCTGTGTCGACAAAATGGTTTGAGATAATAATCATCTCTGGTAATCATGGATTGTGGGCATTTTAAAACTTCGAGATGTTTACGTCTCATGTCCATCGTTAATTTAGCATCACTGAATAAGATCAAAAGTTTTGATAAAAGACCGCCTATTATACTAAAATTAATTAAATACATAAGTGAAGTTCTATTATAATTATCAGAAAAGTTTCTTCTTTATATTCATATAACGACAATGTTTCGAAAATATTTCCTATTTGATTTCCTATTACCGTTCCCGTATAAAGTAGACCGTCGTCATTCTAAATTACTTTCCATGAGTTATTTTTTATATTTCCTTTTGATACAAGAGATCTCATTATAACTCACAATAAAATATGTACGTTTTGTCCTATTGTACCCAATCTACGACGATATTTCCGCGTTTAATCAAAGGTACTCTCACTATTATATTATAGTTCTTTCAATAAAATTAGAGACGCACAAAGGAGGGTAGCTACATGAGCATGATATACCACCACCCAACGAAATCTCTCATACAGTCCACCAATTAAAACACAGGCTCTGCCAAATCTGTTCTTTCTTTCTTTTTGTTTTCGTCATCATCTAATTGGCCTTTGTTGTTGCTGATGTCCATGGGTGACGATAGCCGCTTACCATTAGGTGGATCGTCAGCTCATTTGCCGGCAATTTCCACAAAAGGTCCGTATTATAATAATAAAACGATCTCGGCCCTTAGGGGGTGCGATCTCAGATCTTACGAATGCCATTTTTTTACGATATTACAGCATCTCAAACCGAATCTTGTGAGCGCAAAGATCTTAAAATCGTTTTATTAATGTGGCCTTAGACAAGTATTGGTGCTTATACCAAAACCAAGGCTTCAAGGCTCAATCCATCCTTAAACCCCAACAACCCTCTAACAATATTGTGCTCTGAAAAACAACAAATAAGGCTATGGGGCTACGTTTCTCACGCATGATGACAAGTGTAACACTTCGCCCTGTACATCCTCATCTACACTGGCTAGCTACGATGCTTCAAATGCTTAAAACACTTCAAAATCTTTAAGTTTAATTAAAGTAAAGATAATATTAAAGATGATGTAATCTTAGGAATCCACACAAAATTCAATCTCGACCAATATATCATTCTAATCCTCCGATATCCGAGCCCTTTGGTTTGGAAGATGTCGGCAAATAAAGTTAATGGATCCGCCCTTCGTTGTTACTCACGGCCGATGTGGTTGGACAGTCCCTCCGCTCATCTGTTTAATACATGAAAAGTGTATTATGTCCATTTTAGTACGCTAAAAAATTTATTGTGAGTGGATTGGATTAAAATTCCTAATTAAAGTAAGGTAATTAGTGTTTACGGGTGCTGGTCGTAAGATTTACATTTTTCTACGTTAGGTACTAATACGAGTAATAACATTTTCAAGATGCTATTTACTTCATTTTGGGAAAAAAAATTACTATGTAAGTAGATGACATCTTGGTACTTTGTCAATTACAGTCTTGGTATTTAGTAGTACGTATTTGTTGCTTTTACCATCGTTTCGGAAAAGTGTTTTAAGATTATTTTAATGCTTCCGTACTTCAGTGAGAACGTAAAGCCGTCAGTCCCGGCTGTTATAAGATAACTGTTATTATAACTGTTATACATAGATAAGATAACCCTTACTAATTCATCCACCGATCCGTACCGGAGCAGCGTGATGAAGGCGCGTATCCTGTGGGCCATAAATGGTTAGAAGCCATAACAAATGAACAAATCAACAAAATTTAGCTATCTTTTTTCGTGTCTGTATGTCAGAAATAGTAGAAATAGGAGGCGAATAGGCAGCCGGGGAACAATCTCTCATTTCTTATCTCCGCGACCACTCGTGAACTACAGAAGTCGGAGCTCCTCTGTGATGTAACTGTCATTGTGACACAAACCTAAACTGAAAACCTACACATTTTGTTAGGAATCCTGGCTATCTCGACCTTAGCAATGGGTTATGATGATGCATACTAATGTCATAGTTTGCTGAATGGATTGTTTTTAAATCAAATAAGAAAGAAATGATTAAAAAGAACAAAAATTACAAGAGTAGTAAATTATTATTGACGTGATAACGTCTATTAAATCGATGCCGGGCGCACGCATGAAAAATGATGACTCATTTGTCGCGTTACGCGAGCGAGCGAACAATGGAGAAAGCGCCATCTATGAACAAAACTATATACACAATTAAGTCAGAAAGGAACTTGCTGAAAAAATAGTTTGGTTCAGGAGTTCTAAATGGCGTTTTAGTATGGATAAAAGTTTCTAATTATAAGTTAATTTCCAGAGATAATATTATATTCGAGCACTACTTCATCAATGTTTTGTCGTGACGTTGTCACGTTAAACTACCGTCCGTAAACCGACTTTAAAGACAGACATTTTTTTTATTGTTAGCATTACAGTATTTTACCAATAGATGAATGTTATTTGTTCCAAATAACTAACTTGTGTTTCCCCAAAAAGGGTAAGCTGTAGTACAAGCACCGATTGAGGATTTGTATCTACTTAAGAACAGCGGAACACTAATTAGCAATCAGCCTCAAACAAGAGTGGATCTAATTGAGGTTAGATACAGTGTATGAATTGCATTACCTACATAACAGGTGACATCCAAGTGACATCTAACGTACGAATTAATTGAAGAGAATCGAACCAACGCCGTCATTACTATTCAAATTTAGATGATGTCTATAGAAACTGAAATCAGAGCCGGGCTGAAAGCTGATGGAGAATTATAATGTCATCGTCGGACTTCAGAGTCCTAAGCATTAATGTAAACAGAGTTGAAAGCGTGGCTCAATATTAGCTATCTCATCTAGTAAGACGGCTACGGAAGCCTCTGCGAGCGTTTTATTAAAGCATTTTAATGAAAACGGAATCCACCATAATTTACGAGTACAAGCGGAACATTACCGCGTTACATTAATGGATTGTTCGCGAATTTAACGAGTAATTTATGTGCCATGTAAACAAACATGATCTTGCACTAATTCCTTGTATTACAACGTTGAAGTAATGTTAGTGAACATACGAGTATTTACTGCGTTTAATCAAACTGAGAGATCTTGAGCATCAAAGATTAAGATGGTGATTTAAAATGTCATAAATTCACTAGATGGCGGTAGTTGTCAAATATCACAGACATCTATAGTAAAATATGGTTTTAGCATCGTCCGTTAAAGGTACCTTAAGCAACTGAGCATTGGGTACTTATAATAATTAAAATAATAATAAAATAAAATTTAAATTGACTGGAGCATAAACTCATACTTATATTTAATTCTTTCTGAAATTTTGACTGTTTTTTTTTTCGTTGTCGTTTACTAAATACATAACTCTATAGAGTCTCGAGTAACTGTCATTTTACCACCTAGGTACCTCATACATAATCTAAAATAACTTATCTAAATACAAAATCTAAATACATAATCTGAAATGGTTTGTCTAAATTTTATTTTTAAACAAAGTCAATGCGAATATTTGGCATTCTGTATTTAGGCATCATAGCCCATTTGCCGAGCAATTATAGTCATTAGTGAGGGGTTCTTTAGCAATACTCGTAAATTTCCGTAACTACGCGGTTCTAGGTACCTACTAGCTCGGTAAGACCCGAACATTATTATTGGGGCTTACGGTTCGTGATTAATTTTAATTGAGTGGACCACACCGCTTTATAAATACATGTTTAATTTTACATGTGTTTGAAATTCGACCATAATAATCATTACTTATTGACATTTTTTTTTATTTATTTTTTTTTTAATCTGGGTAACAATTTTATCTGTAATAGAGAAAGGTGGTAATATGATATAATTATGTTATATGACATTTGCAGTAGTATTTGTAATTGCCTTAACCACGATAGGTATATCTACAACGTTATTCTTTCTTGATAGAAAAACCTATACATGTGTCAAATATTTTCGCCTAAATAATCTACATAAAAAATTTCAAAGGTGTATCTTGAAAACTCACAAAGTTACAAGCTTGTTGTGTTTCTCCATTGTCCCTGCATAAACATGGTCACCGAGCGTGCGGCCCGCGTCGATTAGCGACCGCCGCAGTTAACTGTCAACCATCTTGACGTGTTTATATTAATCCCCATTATTTACAATAATGTATTTAATAATTTTTCATAGTGAATCATTCACACATGTCATACATAATTGTTCAGTGTCCCCATTTTGCCTTATGCACAAACAAGCACATGTGTTGTGCTGCTCTCGGGATTGTCGGCTATGTAGTCCAAACTCCAAAATCCCTTGTTGTACTGCCGTCAGAATGCGATTCACACCTCGATTAACGGCGATAGGAGGCAGGAACTACCCGTAGTCCCTTAAGCGTTGTGTGCCGGAAAGCATAGTGTTCTACGACACTCTTACACCAAATTGCTACTCGTACCGTCGCACTGCCATGGACACATTATCACCTTACACCACTTCGAGTACCATTTCTGTGTACTGCTCATTACTGTATTGAAAACTCATTTTCCAAATTTTTTACGACACGATAATAATTTTATTATGAGAGCGCAAGCAAAACGCCAGACTTGACAATCCATAGTGATTAAGTATTCTGTGTGACAATCTTAATCAATCTCGGTTGTCAACGCAACCGAATAACAGTTTATGTATAAGTTAACAAAATTGAGATGTTAGTAGTAGTTCTCCCATGCCATATGTTTATGTGAAATCTTATTTTGTTGTTATTATAACCAACAAAGCTGAAACTATCCACCAAGGCTTAAGATGGTCGGTAATAACGATGTTTTGCATTGGTGTCCAACTTGTAACATTTTTAAAATATTTTTAGGACAAAATATAACATGGTGTAAAAATTATTGCGATCGATTCAGCAACTGATTCTGATCAAAATACATTCAGCTTTCGCATATACTAAAAATAACGGTGTATATTTGTATATATGTATTTACCGTGCGTTACCTAATTGTGGTAGGTATTTTGTGCCGACTTACCTTACTACAGAGATATATTTTTCTATCTGAATTTTTATTATTATTAAAATTTCATATTTATCAAACGCAGTATTGAATCGCTTTCAATGTTTTTCTCTTGAAACAAAATTGCATATTTTAATCGATCAAATATTTACATTGCCTATACCAATACAAACCACTGATAAATAAAAGTAGACACAGATTGCGGTCAATAAACGCGATGAATCCCAAATAAAAATATTATCCGCCACATTATTAATCTGTCCAACGATCTCGTATTAAAACAGCCAATTGAAAACAATCACGTAGTCCGCTGGGTAAACCTTCGCGCCAATTTGTAACCACCCCGCGGCAACTCCGTTCCGTAAACAGTTTTTATTGAAATCGCCGAATATCGAGGATATCGACATATATTAAAATTGGATAGTAATATACGAGTGCTGAAAAGTGGACAAGGCAATGGCTAAAGCTGGCGCCATGCATGATCAAATTACTTGTCAAGTTTGCAGCGGACTTGATGCGGTATCCAGTAAGATTGAGTGCATGGCCATCTATGCCGACCCGTGTGGCGCAATGGTTACCATGCTGGATTGCCGCGTCAAGGGTTTACCATGCCGGATTGCCTGGGTTCGATTCCCAGCGATGCAGAAATTTGAATGATGAGTTTGAATTTCTGTTCTCAGTCTGGATGTGAGTGTCCTTGTCTTGTGTGTTGTCCATGGCACCCACGACACAGGGAATCCTAGTGCGGGGCTATGAGTGTGAAGCGTTATTTATGTATTTATTATTATTTATCTATGTATCGAAGACCGCTCAAGCAAACTGAATGCCGCATCAAGTTCGTTGCAAACTTGACAAGTAAACTTGATCATAATATGGCCAGCTGAACAGTGACCAAGAGTCGGAAACTCTTATTTCAGTTTGTATTTGTACACAAATGAAAAATAATTTGGCCTCTTTATCGATAACAAAGCTTACCTGCATGAAAATTATAATATATCAGCCCCTTACTTTTGATCAACAAAATTATAGTAGTCGCATTATTTCGCTGCACTTGTTGACAGGGCGAAGCATATTGCGCCCTCACTCGCACTTACTTAGTCGCTATGTTCTCCCTGCTCGCACATTTTCATTAACGAGTGCAGCGAAATACTGCGACTACTATGGATAGGTGCATAATAAACTTTACAATTAAATGTTCAAAGGGATTGTTCTTTCTAGTCTTTGTTTTAGAATATTCTCTATGATCGAATGTTGTCTAATATCAGACGAATAATTGGGACTTGAAGAAGAAGACATCCTCATAAGTCATACTAAACACATTTATTGTAGCAAATAATAGCACATTCAAGAAACAGCAGCTCGTCGTTCATACAGTCTTCATAACCAGAGCGCTCAGTGCTACATGTTATAATAGCAGTTTAACACGAGTCGACGTTAGTTACGTGAGAAATCAAAACATTAGCTTAACTGAGCTGACCTAGGAAGCTTGATACAGATAATATTATTCTGAATATGTTACTATCCCTTGCTTCGTTTCAAACACCTCCCCTCGTATCAAAATAAGTTGCATTTATAAATGTTTGTTAAACAAACACCTGAAACTCACACTAAGACACCGCTTCAACAATGGTCTGCTCAGAAGTAACAAGAGACTGTAAGGATTTTTTTTCACAAATTTCATGCTTACTTCCATGACCTGTAATTACAAAATATAGAAACGGCAATAATAATAGTAATTTCTGCTACTAAATCAAGCAAAATGCAATTTCTATATGGATACATTTTGTTATACATGATTAAATACGGTTAATTCTAATCTAGAAAACTTGAACCTATTGCAGTCGATTAAAAATATAATAATATATGTCCCAAATCGATGTAAGGTCTATCAGACCCAAGCTAGCACGCCACAGGTTATAAACAATACACTCAGCTATGATAGCAAGCACTTTATAACACTCAGTTCTGTCTGAAGTCATAACGGTCTGACATAAGGAGTGAGAGTCGGAGCGGGAACGAGTCATTTGGGAGAATTTATACGTGACCTTATTAAATAACGCTCAGCGTCTTACATTCCGGCTTTGGGATATTAAAGCGGGCGATGTCAGTTTTAGTTCTTTCCTCGCTCCGTTCTATAATAATAGTTTGTCTACTGTAAAATAGGGACCCGAATGTACGTAGACCTTTTCGTATTTTGATATTGGTTTGATGATCGCTAATTTCTTCAACGCATTGGATTTTAGATGGCACGAGCCTTCAGTCCCGATTTTTTTGTTAGGCAGCAGTTTTTAAGTTATGTTGGACTGTGACCCAACACCTTCCGATACTTAGATTGACCACAAACTCCTCCACAAATCTATACTGCAGCAGCGTTGCGGATGCTCTATGTGTTTGTACGAGGAGAGACGTGTACCTGCCCTAGGTACTACCTGTCTTTAAGACAGATATAAAATTTATTTTTCGTAGCCCTTGCTGAAAAACGGACATATTGCCAAGGGGACCATTTTGTCTACCACTTAGATTAGATCTAATATTTAGATAATAGTCTAATATTTACATTATTGTAATGAATATAATACATACGTAATAATTATTTAAAGGGCGTTTAAGGTTAGCTTTTCGGTTGACTACCTTAAACCTATCAGAAGTTCAGACAGGCGTGATCAGATTCAGCTTAGACGACGCTTTTAGCGGTAAAATATAAAATAATTTTCCTACTTTTGACGCCTAAAATAATAATAACGTACTTTGGTCTACTTTGGTTGAAATTATTTAATTTTTTTTGTAAATATCTTTCTTTTTCGCCCTTACGTTTTCTTCGTTTTCATAATGAAGACAATAGGTTTTATAATACGTTGATTGGCTTGAGAGCCAGTTCAGATGGTTGGCAACGCATCAGTGATGCCTTTGGTATTGCTGATGTCCATGGCCACTTACCATCAGATGGATCGTCAGATCGTTTGCCGGCTATTTCCATAAAAAAGAAGGCTCCTACGATGAAAAAAAAGTTCATAGGTTAAATCAGCATTCTAAATTGAAAATCAATTGGAAATAAAAGCAATCAACAATAATATCTTAGGTTCCACAGACATTACAATAACTACACTATATAAATAAGATATTCGTCGAGTAGGTCAGAAAAATGCGTGCATTTTGAGAGCTTTCACGGCGTGCGTGAATAGTTGAATCTACAAGAAAATAACGTATAGTACAATTTGTTCCTCATAAAATGTTATGCTGGGAAGTCTTCAACTTAATTTATAGACTATATTATATATTCTTGATGCGTTACGAGTACATACATACAGTAGGTAGGTATTATAAGTTCACTTAAGGACAGAGACAATTTTCCCCGAAGCGAAGTGAGGGCGGATTTTCTATTACCTAATATGCCTGTGGTAGGTTCATCCAGAGATTTACAGTCACTTATTTATAAAAGAAAACTACAAGATATTCATTCTTATTTCAAATTCTAGTTCCAAAATTTTGCATACATACAATTATAATGCAAGGACGTTAATTTTATTTGTGAGATAATCAATAAAAGTTGATAAGTGTTAATAAATACTCAACACCTAAAGTAAAGCATTGAATTATGACTTTTACTAAAGTTATTAATATTAAAACATTAAAACGTTAAGACGGCTGCAAGAAAGATTGCTTGGAATATGTAGTGATTTATTATTATAATTAGTACAGTCCGAGCTGATCTGAGATGAACTGCGCTGAAACTTCTTTTAATTGCTTATCCTAATGAGATTTGTTAACTTTACTTGCTGCGATATGAAATACCAATTTTATTTATTTTTTATAGAATTTTTTTCATGGTATTCAAAGACATTAAGAGGAAACAAAAATATGTACTTCGTCCATTGAAGTATTATTATTACTAGCGTATAGAACCGACACCGCGAACACCATGTATGTTCAATGCGTTGGCGCCACGTGGCTTCAATCTTCAATGGATTCGTTCGATTTTGAAAGGAGAACCGGAGCTCAATGTGAGATGTCTGTTCTATGACATTACACTTCAATGACTTCGTCTCAATTATTACCTTCTGGATTCAATTCAATTTCATGAATCTGCCAGTCTTCGTATTTTTGTAAACATAAACTTCAACAACCACTATAAATAAAGGGCAACAGTGTAAGTGAACACCCTCTTTACACAAATTAACATCACAGATCAAACATCCCATCACTATTCAGCGGTCAAGGTTCTTTGGGGTCAAATTAACGACACTCTAAACCTAGCGCCGCCCGAAGCCTCCATAAATATTTATCGCGAAACGTCAAACAATGACGCTTTGACCGACTCGTTTCGAAGTCAATTTTCCAACTGCAATGGTAAAACAAACATCAGGGAGATAGGGCTGCTTCTTGATGATATTATTCTTCAATTAAACATACCTGTTCTTGTTATGTACGTTACTTTCCTTTCAACTATTGTAAGTAACATCTGGTCGTAATCAATGATATTTAAAAAATATAGATACGTGCCCTTACAAATTAACGAAAAAATCTGTTCCGAAAAGAGCTACAACAAACACACGTTTATCTTTTGTTTCACTACACCAACTCGTACAATAATACACGAAGGCATTTTCGCGCTGTATGTCAAATCTCAAGCATTTCTGACAACAACAAAACTGCCTATCGTCTTGTATTGACAGAGCGACTACCAGCAGACGAGGTCAATTGACTGCTCTTACGATCTTCATCTTCGGCGCGCTAGTGACATATCTCTCTTTTTTACTTATTATATCATTGGTCGTAATATTTGAAGTCGCAAAATAAATAAAATAGGAAACTTGCGTTTCAATTCAGAATAGCCAGTATTTAAAGTAATGGAAATTCTTCTCAATCGTTTGGCTCTTGACAGAGCGATCATGGTCGTCATATAGTCGCTTACTGGCAGATGTTATTCTCATCACGAACTCTCGCCATTTCGCTCGGTTGGTCGTCATTTTGGTTCAAACATGCTATGGGCCGCCCACCTCAGATTTTATTTGATACGTCCATCGCATGGGTGATCGATAGACACGCGATAGCGTGTCCTAGCATTCTTAAATAACCGGATCTATCCCACTAGTCCTGTTGAGCTGTTTCGTGACGGAAAGTCAAATATGTCTATTTGTTTGAAACAAAGAAAATACATTAAATAAATGAAATTATAATAATACTCCCATAAATAACTCCTTCTCCGTCCTCATTGCCATAAGTTTAAAATCATTATGGTAGAGAGTGATTGTAGAATTTCTATGGCACTATGCCACCAAGCCGGATCAGTTCTCATTGTTTTAAAAACCAGCAGGATATTTGAAATCCTCTCCGCTATATTATTCAACGCAGATAACAAAGCCTGCGTTGTGTGCGCTCAGTGCGCTCAGCTGCGCACAATCTCGCTGTATTGTAATATCATGCGGAGCGACCGGAAAATATTACAATAAAATTGATTAAAATATTACTAGGTCGATGCGATGGGTTATTGCTTGTGTATCTAGCTTTTATTAACTCATTGACAACTTTTATTGGACAGTCTGGGTTCGGTGCATTGGCAGTTATGCTATTGGTATTTGCTAATTTTATTTATTTGTTTATTTATTTAACTCTTTATTGTACACCAAATAAAATAATACAACAACAAGTATACAAGCAAAGCAGACATAATTATGAGGTACAAAAGGCGGTCTTATCGCTACACAGCGATCTCTTCCAGACAACCTTAAGATGCGGAGAGCAGATTAGAGTAAGATTAAATGAGGTAAGATGCACGAATAATAAGGAGGAAATTACAAATATTAATTAAAATAATAGTACCATAAATATGGATAACAAGATTAAGAAGAAGAGAGAAGGGATTAAGGAGAGAAACTGATTACCTAGTTAGAGAGATAATGGGCTTTTACCTGGTTTTTAAAAGAATTTAAGGTACTTGCGTTACGAATACAATTAGGAAGGGCGTTCCAAAGGCGGACAGCTGTGGCTGTGAAGGAATGTTGGTAGAAGGAAGACGAATGAGCAGGAATAGCAAGGCGCAGAATTCTAGAGGAGCGAAGAGTTCGGTCATGGGTGAGGTAGAGGAACTGGAAACGTGTTTTAAGGTAAGGAGGATAATATGGGTTGAATAGTACACAGTAGAGAAGAGAAAGAATATGAGCATTCCTGCGAAGGCGTATAGGGAACCACTTGAGCTTAGTGCGAAATTCAAATACGTGATCATATTTCCGCAGGCCAAATATGAATCTTATGCATAGATTTTGAAGGCGCTCAAGCTTATTCAGCTGCTCTTCATTGATGTCAAGGTAGCACACATCGGCTTAGTCAAGTATTGGAAGAAGTAGGGACTGAGCTAGCAAAATTTTAGTCGGAATGGGCAGCACATTTTTTAGTCTCTGAAGAGAGCCAACTGCAGAATATAATTTTCTGCTCACTTCTGCTATTTGCTATTTGAGGACTCCAGGAAAGGTACTGGTCCATAAATATTCCTAGATTTCGAACCTTGTCGCTGTAGAGAATAATTTCGCCATTGAGCCTCACTGGTGGTATCTGAGACCGGTAAATTTTAGCGATAAGCCGTGAACTGCCAATAATTATAGCCTGTGACTTTTTAGCGTTCAATTTTAAACCGTATGCCTGACAGAAGTTGGCTATACTGGATAGATCAGCGTTGATGGATAGAACAGCTTGAAGTATGTTATCTATGGGAGCTTGTGTGTAAATTTGTAAATCGTCTGCATATAGATGGCAGAGATAAGAGATACAGGAGCTAATTAAATTTATGAAGATAGAAAAGAGGAGCGGAATTTTGCTATATCGCAGAAGTAAGATTGATAAGATTTTTTTTATTCCGAATTAGATTTATGACAAGCCATGTCTTAACTTTACATTTATGAGTAAGTAGGTATTAAAGATCATAGCACAGTATATATATAGGATAGGACGAAACTTGTAGTTGTGTCGAAATTTACAGCTACTGTTTTTACTTTCAACGTAAGAGCAAATTGTAACTAAAAGGCGATCCCCAATTTTCGGCCTCGAACCATATGTAATCTGTGCTAGAGCATCGGACTAGACAAGAGTAAACTATATACCAAAAAATTCGTCTTATTTATAAGATAAACATATTTAAATCTTAGCTTCAGCTGCTCTTGCCAAATGAACAAAATAATGCAAAAAAGTTTTCACAGTATTTACCTCATTACATACGATTTTATAATCGATTGAATCGATTGATAATGATCGATTGATGGAACATAATAATATATTTTATGTATTATTTAGTGATTATAATTATAATATTAATTTATTTTTTACATATTTTCGTATTCCATATAAATCAAAACTATGTAATATATTATAATTACCATTCAATCGTTACGCTAATTTTATTAAATTACATTTCGAATATTTTAACATCGATTAATCGATTGACAACAATGATGATGTAATCCCTAATAATGTCATTTTGGTAACCATAGTATTTATAAATAACACCACTGTATTGTCATATTTGTCATCGATCTTTCATCTTTCTACGCGTGTTCTTGTATATTTTTACTATCAAATATTTTCAGCGTATTTGGAGTCCTATTTACTATTGAAACTCATCGACACGTACACAGTGATTTTAATTTTCTATTGTATTCGCTTTCGTACTTGTGTTTTGGTGAATGTGTTTCGCAGTTTCGCTACAATTTCTTGCAAACCAATACTATATGAATATGGACTCCTTAATCGCCTGTTTTGTGACTGACAAAGGTTCAGAATAAGTCCTGAACACTGGATAACGTACCATATATATCTTTAGAAGATCAGGAAGTTGCTGTGGCCATACTTATAATGAGTATATTATGGTATCTTGATTGGGCAAGGTACTAACGAAATATAACGCCTCCTGCACAACTACACGAAATATTAATATATTATAATGATAACTAATAAAATCTCTTGAAATATGCAATAGCTTTTATTATACAACCTTTTTATGACATTCGTTTTGGGTGAAAACCATTGAAGTAGTAGATAGTATAATAGACACCCGCAACGTAAGTGTAACATACATATTAAATAACACTGTGACACGAGTATGACATAATCATAACCTATAATTAAGGTGATTCGTTCTAGGATTTCCTTAGTTGGCCATTGCTGGCAGCCGTGAAAATTGGAGAAATTGAACTTTTTGCAATAATCTAATTAACAGCCAATTTCCAGTCTTGTCTACTTAGGCCTGAGTTCCTATGGAAACTGGGGTTCTCCTTTTACCTCGTTCAGGTTGACGAGATTTTTAAATAAATTACATATTTTACTTCAAATCTGCTGACAATATTTTTTGTTAACAGACAAATACTTAACCTTCTTAAACTGCGTCCAAAGACGTGAGAATCGTCAAAATCTTAACTTTAGTTCCGAATAACAAACCATTAAAACTAAAAGAAAAGACTTGCAATTTGACTCACTTTCGATGAATTCGAGCAAGCACGTTATCGCAAAAAAGTACTTCAAACGACAAATCACAAAAAATATTTAAATCTTCACCGAGCTTAAAGATCTCATTCTTAACTCAGATTTAACTTAACAAAAAACTGACTTCCCCTGAAAAGCGTGGGTCTTTTCTCATTGCTAAACGTACTACACCACGCTGCCCCAGCACAAATTATTTGAGTGCTTAGCAGATAACACCATGAGGACTTCTTAAGCCTTATAAATCTAATGATACTAACCAAGACCAACTTAACGTGCCCTCAGAAGCACGGAGCGCTCATTATATCACAATAGGCGAAGACGTATTCCCGGTGACAACCTTGCTTATTATATAGTAATAATACTTCAATTCTTAATGTCAATTATTTGCCAAGTAAAACAAACACAAATTAAATCCCTACACGATCCCCATAAATCCCCCTCGTGCATTATTCATTAAAATAAGAAGCTCAGGTGGGAATTACCTCGAGACCGTATACAAAGGATAACTTACAGCAACTTTATTTTTATGCGGAATTGTTTGTAAGTATTAACCAGTAACTTTAGCAGATAAACTGAAAATATCTTCGAGCAAAACTTCGTACTTAATCGATTGGCATTTAAATGTTAGAGAACCTTGTCTTGATAGAAATAAGTTTTAAATTTAAAAAAACTGCCTGCTATCAAAAAAGCTAACATGATAAACCTTTTTGAAATCCTTATTATGAGCTCTTTATTTGATACCCATATGGCAATATTCAGAGAGAGAAAAAAATCTTTGACCTGTAGGGGAGGGACCCTGAAAAAAATGTTTTTTAGTTTATTTTATTTTAGCACTTGATTAACTTAAATATGTACCTATATCCATGCCTAACTACAGTTAGTACTAAACTAAGGGTCTCTGCGCTATTCTGCGGACGGACATGACAAAACTATAAAGGTTCCGTTTGACTATGGAACCCTAAAAATGAACCAAATGAAACGCGTCTCTAAAGGTCATTGCATGTAATATGTACGGATAACGACCCACACGTGCCCACACACGTGTACCGAAACCCCGAAGATAGTGTCTCGTGCCCTTTGAGCTGAAGGGTCTCGTGATGAGCTGCGGAATGAGATGACGGAATAGATATGTTGATGGGACACACGGACGTCACGGATGGTGTGCAACTTGACTTCTTTTATTTTACACTAGGAAATCGCCCTCACTTCGCTTTGGGAAAAATAGTGAAAAAAAATAATATAATATAGCCTATGTCACCCGGGGATAGTGTAGCTTCCTAACAGTGAAAGAATTTTTCAAATCGGTTCGGTAGTTTCGGAGCCTATTCAATGCAAACAATCAAATCTTTCCTCTTTATAATATTAGTATAGATTATGGCGTTATAAAAAGTATGATGGCCAGTCCAAGCATTGAAAGTTGTTTCGCCCGACCGAGGTATTTAACCAGTGAGAGTACAGCATAACATGCCTTTCGAAACATAAAGAAGTCTTGCAGTCACCGTAACAGATATATTTAACATTAGAATAAAAAAATATGACTTCATATCCTCTACGGGTCGTCAATATCATTGAATTTTGAGTAAACTGACTATAATATATTCTAACCAGCGATAATCAATATTCTTTTAACGATACCCTCGTTCTAGTTTTACATTAAAACAGGTCGAAAAAAATGATAATAATAATAAACAATAGTCGGTTATTGACAGTGTTACAAATATTAGTATCTTATTTTATTTTACACTTAAATTATATATTTAATTTATATTTAATTTTAGACCTGTCTGATGCCTGAACAAGGATCAAAGCCTATGTTTCTGGCATCAGCACTTTAACTCATGTTTATTATTATTAGAATTAAACCGGCGTAAGTCCGGGCATCACATAAAAACCCTTGAACAGATTTCGATGAAAATTGGTAAAGTTGTTACTGATACCCTGGGTCATATTTTAGACAACTTTTCATCCCGGAAAATTAAAAAGTTTCCCAGGAAAACAGGATAAAATTTTGAATAAGTTAAAACATAATTTCCGTATGCAAAGCTACGGGCAACAGCTAGTTAGAAATAAAACACAAAATGGTTTTCAGTACTACAACACACTCTCCCACTTGACGGCTAGGTGGTAAATGCCTTGTGTGGGGGGGTAGTGCAGATACTCTTTTATTATTATGTATGTCACAGCTATCAATTCTCCCCAGCTGTAAGCACCATGAACATCACGACAGCATCGTCGTTAAGAAAATGTTCCCGGAGTAATATCTCTGCGTGCCGCCTCCTTTGTCCCAACACCTGCATTTTACTTGCAATTTTCTCCTCATTTTTACGGTAATAACCATCCCTGCACTAAACTTTATAGCACTAAAAATAGACACAAGGAGAAGCTGTTGTCTTAACCTGAATAAAAATTTTAAATATCAACACAACCAACGGTCGTTTTCACTGACTATATTCTAAAAAAAATAAGGAACCCATACGTTACAAATACATTTCCTTGCAGAAATAAGCAAAAAAGTTTGTTTCCTCCCATCTCTAAAAAATCATTGAAAATTTTCTATTCAGCAAACGAGCCAATTTGCGACTTCCATCCCGTAAAAGGAACTTAACGGATCACATTGGTTCAGAGACTGCATTCAATTTACTCATGAAAAAGTAAAAAACGCCCAATAATAAAAGGAAATACTGCTTGCGATATTAGAATTCAATTCCATAATCCGCTCGTTCGAAACTCACGTTCCCCGCATTTATTGGCTAACCAGATAAGGATCAATCAACATTTTTAGATCAGGGGGATTTCTTCGTTGTTCTAAGCTACATAAAGACGACTTTTGCCTGGATGGAGATACATCAGCGCTGGAAAGTCAGCAGCTGTTATCATAGAGATTGATTCATCCCTAACAATATGTGTATGGAGGCGGTCAATTTGCGTTGATTTCTTTATCCTGAGCGCCTTCGTGCGCTTGTGCTGTGAATCTCAATGAAGCTTGGGGCTTCAAAGGTGGCATTAATAGTTTTATATTTTATTGCATTTCCTTTTAATCAAACTATAAGGATTAGGTACATACTTATTATTTAATTTAATTTAAATAAATCACATTAAACAGTCTACTTCTACGTATAATGATTCCTTTAGTTTGCCTCAGTGGATCTATTTATTTAAACACCAGTTTCCGTCCGTGGCTTCTCTCGCCAAAGAGTAGTTTTACAAAACCCATCAATTTACACGTTTAATAGAATATTAAACATCCAAAAATCTTCACAAACTTCCACATTTATAACATTACTAGGAATTGATTACAGAAAATATTACTGATATAGATGAAGTTAAAAGCTTACTAAAAATATTGCTAAGGTTGCAGATCGAAAAACAGTTACCTACTACTTCAAAATCTTCTATTTCTACTATGAATACTACAAACTTTCTATTTGCGCCACAAGTGCTAGTGGTGTTATGGATGAACTATTTTCTGTTTTTATAGGGATAGAACATCTGGTCATTCAATATTCATATTTACTCATCCGGTATGGAGTATTTTCTGTGTATCAATCAATATGAACTGAAAAGTTTCTGACTGGCTGCGTAGAGTAAATTAAATAAGTTGTGTAAGTGTTCTGAAGGCCACTTCGCTACATCTCGACACGAGAAGCTGTGAGAGCGAGCGCTCGAATCATTACAGCTGTCATCTACGAGGCAGGTACTGCCTCGTACCTGAAGTGCTACACGTTAGTATACAATGCAGCTTGGTGTTTAGGATTCCATTTATCCGACGAATCTCTAATGTCGCACATGGAGAATAGTTCTAAAATCTGGAAATCTAAATGATTAGCCAATATTTAGAGTCCATGGAGGTTTACTTTTACTTACCCGTCAAACAGTTGAATGGAAGATCTTTTTTGTTTTCAGAAGACAAATAGTTTTAGGTTATAATAACTAGGTACCTTATATATTAGGATCTATGGCTATAGTAACGTATCATAACTTTACTTTATGCAGAAACTTTAACTCTGCGCGAAGTGGTTTTGGCGCCAATTGCAATAAAATATCATTTTTACATTTCTCACCAAACGCAGATCGAACGCAATTTCCATCCACTTTAAGATTTGGAATATTTAACTTGCATATTTTTTTATCAAAGTCGTCGTAATGCTGGGATCTTTAGATAGTTATGGCTTGGTAAGGAGTAAGGGTATCCAGTTATCCATACTGGAGCAGCCTTCCACTAATCCGCACTGGTCCAGCTTGGTGAAGTAGTTTCTAGCCTCAAGAGATGAGACCGTAGCGTAGTAGTGGGCTATCATTGGGTTGAAGCCTAGTGGTTGGGGTGCAAGAAACTCTTATCCACTTTGAGTTACCACGTTGCTCTACGTTGTTACTCTTATCCACGTTGAGTTTGACTTACCTACTTGGAGGGGTATGCTTATGACTCGCCTTGATGTACCTTGCTGAACACAACGGACGAAGACAGCCATAGCTATCAACTTATAGCGCCAGGTCCTTCTTCTTGGAACTCGCTATGTACGTCCATCCATCCAGATTAATTCCAACATTACCTACTAACGCAAGGTAGAATTCTTTGCGCACATAACTCGCCATAGAATCAATCTTCAAATTAATTGTGAAACAGTAAAAGCAAAAACCTGGATAAAAACTAAATTCATAAAACGCCCGCTCGATAAAATAAGTTTGCAAATAAATTGCCTTATTACTATAAGTAATTTAAGCAATATTTAAGCTAAACTTGTTTGGGATAGCAGCCATGAGTATTCAATACCATTACCTTCGGAGCAAAGTGCCTTTAGAGGCATTGTAAAAACGCGCATCTTCTTATAAAGAGGTCATCTGCACGCTTCGTGAGAGACCGGAGCCCTGTGGGCATCGATGAGGCTGACTCGATGTGCGGAATTAAACGGAAAACACTAAACAATGATCGGTTTATTAGACAACGTGGTTAGAAGATTTTTAAATATTAGGAGTGTTTATATATTGTTTCTAATTTCTTCAAAAATTGGAAAAATCGTCTAAAAGATTTTTGATGCTTACAAGTAGAAAAATAAATATTAGAATCAGAGATTAATCGATCAATCTCCTTGTTTTTAACATAAATAGCTTTAGTCCTGGAACTAGTGATTAATTTTACAAATACAATATTAGGACTGTAATGCAAAACTAGACGACAGAAATCGCTGTCATATTGCATATTAAATCAACGTCATCCTCAGGTTTGCATTCCCCGAATATCCAGAATGGTTCCGAGATAGCCACGAGTTGACTAATTAAATGCTCAAACATTAATCACGGCCACAAACGATCTAATCACTTTATGCAAAGCAAACCACGGCCATTGCATGATGCATACAAAAACGTTATGCAAAACCTTTAATAGCATGGTAATGTACTTGCATAATTGCACGCATGCATTGAAATAAGATATGACATAATTAGTACTACATGACGCATTTTCCACATTTAGATTTTTAACAGTTCAAATAATGATTTTATAACGGCTAAGGCTTCATTACCGCATGTTTTCGATATTACATTTGGCTTAAGTTTTTAAATTTGTATTTGAATCTATTTACATTCATATTAATTGGTTCTTGGCTCAGATAGCAAGTTGAACTGCCAATACAAGTATTTTCTCAAGCTTAACATCTCAAGTGTTCCTTAAGTGCTGTTGTACAGAACTTTTCTCAACTTCCGTACTTTAGTTAGTGTGTATCTATGTGTTAAAGTTTATCTGCGTGAAAATATACTTAGATCAATAAACTTATTACTACAGATACCTACCTACTACAGCTTTGCTTAAAACAAAGAATCGAAAGTGGTATACTCTGTGGTAAATAAAAAAATAAAAAATCGGGAGACGATTTGTCTATGTGCACATTTTAAAATGTTATGGACTTTTTAAAAAACAAAATAGCACAGTCTGATAGCCCACACAAACGTTTAATGTGCATTAGCAAAGCAATCAGACTACGTTCTTGTGATAATTGGCAGCACAAAATGTCTCTCTATTTAATGTTGATACTGAAAGCATTTAGGTTACCTACTGCTACAAACAAATAGCTTATTTGGATGTTATAGTATAATAATAGGTACATTTGCCAACATTTGCAGAAACAATTGAGAGGTGTCAAGGGACACCCGGATGGAACGAAGTTCCTTTCGATTTAAGTATTGTTTTTTGAAGTGATTCAGAAAGTTTTACAGAGATGGCGCTGTACGCTACATGTGATTCAGAAAGTTGAATCACTTCAAAAAGTATCGTGGCAAAATTTTGTAAGAAAATTTTCCGTCTAGCCCCCTTTCATAACGCGCGATAAGGAACTTCGTTCGAAAAAATATTTTTTGATTGTAATAAAATGTTCACCACGAGCAAGGGAAATCCTTGCCTGAATTGGAACATGGAAAAGCCTGAGTATCTTAAGCCGTATTTCTTAGGCGATTCTACATTTTACTTACAATAATTCCTTATTCATTTTTGTAACCTTAACATAAATAAAAGGCCAAGTGAATCTTAAAACCTGGCTCTTGTCGCTCAGTAGGTCAAATGTTCTTAAAATGAGAACATAATAGAAGAAACGTTGCATTTTTTGTTGCCTTGCCGTCTACGTAGCTAATGATGTTCTATTTTGGAAGCTGAACTCGAGCCCACTTTGCATAACTAGGTATACATGGCCATAACACGTGCTAGGGTAAATACCTCAATGTATCGACATAGTCCAATTTTTTAGGGTTCCGAAGTAAAATCGGAACCCTTATAGTTTCGTCATGTCCGTCCGTCCGTTCGTTCGTCCGTCCGTCTGTCCGTTTGTCCGAAGCAAAGCGCAGAGACTAGTGCTACAAAAGCTTTTATTTAGCATGGATTTACATGTCGTAAATCAATGATTTCAAATCATAACGTCAAGCCGGAACTAGCTTGGGTGCATTCGGACGGAAGTTGAAGATGGCAGAAGAGTTTGGGAGTGAAGCTGGCAGGGTAGTAGAAGAGTTTTTGAGTTATCCCTAACTAGCTGTGCTCCGCGGTTTCACCCGCGTTAATTTGTGGAAAAAACTAACTACTAAATAGTATATGATGTTTTATAGCCTATAGCCTTCCTCGATAAATGGTGTATTAAACACAAAAAGAATTTTTCAGTTCGAATCAGTAATTCCTGAGATTAGAACAAACTCTTCAACTTTATAATATTAGTACCTACAGATTTCGAAGTCGGTTTTTTTGTTCGCCTGCGACTTTATTATAACACAGCAGAATCCATTAATGACCTTAATGTTGAAGTCACCGCATAATAAATAATAAATGGACAAGCAACAATAAGTGACGTTGTACTAAAGATAAATAATATGCTTAAATCATTCATAATTTACAATTGTGTTCATGCATCTGTAAAAACGTTCACAGGTAAGAGCAACCAATGACTCTCGCTCCAATAAATAATCCCACGCTCCAACCGACGATATTCGATGGATTCAACAAATTTGTCAATATTTCACTTACTTTCAACAGGTTAAAACTGTTGTTAATTCAATTCATTCATTCAATGTATCCCGCTCGAGAGGTTCGATTTTCAAAATTGAGCCCCGGTTCTCCTTTCAAAATCGAACGAATCCATTGAAGATTGAAACCACATGACGTGACAATGGATTGGGACATAGGTACATGGTGTTCGGGGTGTCGGTTCTGTACGCTAGTAATAATACTTCAATGCTGTTAAGTGATGGTATATTGCGACTAGCAGTTCACTTAATATGATTATCAAAATCATTGTTCATAGATTAACGATAATTACAATGGATTTCTGACAATGGATTTTGATTATTGTCATGTCTTTAGTAGCACTCGCATGGTCAAGACGAATTGATTGACATAAGAATCATCAAAATCCGTCTACGCGTTTGGTCTCTACAACGCCACATAGGAACAAACATACATAGACTGATAATAACATTACCCTTCTTTGCGTCGCGCAGTCTGGTAAAAAGCGGACGTACGGAAAACCACCGATGTATTTTGCAACGAAAATTATTAATGCAGACTCACTACGCTATTTATTGATTCAATCATAATGATTTATTGATTAAATCAGGCCAAGGGATTTTACGCAAATTTTTACTTCACTAATACGCGTTAAGCCCAAGACCAAGCGTATATCGACGCGATAAAATACCATCAACATATCAATGTTTTTCACTCCACAATGAGCGCAGGATTTAATTAAAACAGCTTTTAATTAAAATTTACGGATGAAAACGAAATGTTCAAATAAAATCTGGAATTATCTGCCTGACACGCACATTAACACCTGGTATAAAATGTTTTTGAGTTAAAAAAATGCACTTGAACTATCGCTTCTCGGGATCGATACGATTAACGAGACAATATTGGTTGGTGTGGAATGAATCTCATCAAAAACATAAATGTAAAATGAGAGCCATGTTCAAAAAAAGAGATCTAAATAAGTGCCAAGTTCTATGTAGAAAAGCCTAAAATTTTAGTCACGCTCAATTCAAGCTCTACATTTGACTTGGTTAGTTCTTTCAGAAATATTATGGGTCTTCTAAGACCATTTTTGGAATTAAGGATTAGGCGTTTGCGAAATATTTGGCTATAAAGTGCTAATTTTGGTTAGAGTCAAGTGTCGTCCCCTCTTGCCGGCTAAGCGGTTGGAATTGGATAAGTGAGTTTAACTATATGGTGAATTTACAAGGAAAACTATCCCGGCTGTGTTAGCATAAACTAGTTAATGAGTAATAGTCGATAATCTTATTACTTCGGAACCCTACATTGCGCGTGGCCTGACACGCACTTACCCGGTTATTTTGGCTTATAAATTATCATAGTTCTTTAAATACATAGATAGCATATCCATACATAGGCTGCATAGATACTTTCTTAGCTGTTGCTGCCATAACGGAAATTAATTTTACCTTTTATAGTAAAATTATAACTTAAGTTGTGAAACAATTCTGATCGAACTTAAGAATGCTTTTGAATCTGAAAACTGCAAATTTCAAATTAACTAGATACTTTTGACGTTGTTGTTTGCATTTTACAGTTTGTAGCGATTCTTAGCGGAAATTTCTAGACTACGTTACTTAATCATAACTTAATTTTGATAGTAATAAGATGGTGAAGTTTCATGAAGAAGATTATTCCGAAGTCTTAAATATACTTTTACACTGTATAAAATATTTTAGTAACGATTATTATTATATTATGTTATCGTGATTTTTTAGTATAGTACATTATTGTCGTATTTTGTGCCAAAATACACTTCTGTTAAAGTTGTTCTTTAAACCCAGCTTTCTTTAATTTAAATATAAAAAATAATAAACCCGACGTCGAATAAGATTGTTAAATAAATAGGTTATAAATAATCTTATATTTATTTACTACAGGGAAAGTTTATTTTCATTTACATGAGAACTTTAAATTTTTTTGATTTTAGATGACATATAATACTTCTCGTAAATATTCTTATTTTTATAATAATTTGGTTTGAGATATTTTTCTATGTTATGTCAGTTTGAGTTTTTTTTTATGTGTAATGTACTTTTAAGTTATTTTGTTTCATAAAGGAAAAGTTACTTAATTGAAATTTTGACTGGATAATGTCTTTTGGGTCAACTAGATCAATAAACTAAACTCCAATTTCATTGTTACAGAACCAAAAAGTGAAACAGTGGAAGGCGTCAGCAGTTCCTCAGGCAGTTCCACAGAAGACGATGAGCCTAAGGAAGCGTGGATGCGAGCGCCGGCAGGGGGCGTGGCGGTCAGGAGTGGCGAGGACGCTCTCCTCACGTGCGTGGTGCTGGGTGCGAGAGGGCGTCCTGTGCTATGGAAGAGGGCAAGAGACCAGAAGGTGCTGACTGCTGGGAGCGTCAGGGTCACCAGGGATGAGAGAGTGCGGGTTTTGCACGATGATTGTAAGTTTTGGTCCTTGAAGACCGTTTTCAAATAGGTACAACATGGGAATGAGGGTAGCTTAATTTATGAATGTTGAGTTGTTTCAATTAACGAGAATCATACGAATCACATCTGTATTGTTGTCATTAATTAAAAATTATTATTACATAACTTATGTCCATACGCCTCGCTGAATTATTGTTCTTTAAAAAAATAAAAGATAACAAATAACGCAGATTTAAACTTTCAAATAAGGACTAACGCCCCAACTTAGAGTCACTAACGGTTACTTAAAACGCTCCTTAGTAAAGAATCACTATACAAATTCTGCACTAAGGAGCAATCTAAGTAACCATTAGTGACTCTGAGTTGGGGTATAAGTAACTTAATAGATATAAAACGATTCTAAAAAGATACTGGCACATCTTCAATCCAACCTCAAAGAGAAAAATTTACCAGGCTAATAACCAAGGCAGTACACAGTAAACAGTATGATAATCGTAAAATATATTTCGCAGCGGAAGAGCCCCTACAAGGGCCTGGGATCAGGAAAGGGGGTGACGTGTGGGCGCTCGTCATCAAGTCAGTAAGAGCTACTGACGCCGGCCTCTACGTGTGTGAGCTGAATACTGACCCACCTGTCCGAAGCTTCCACAAACTAACTGGTGAGGAACTTCGCATTTAAACTTCCCATCATCAGTAAACCCCAGACTGTCCCACGGTGTATCATGTCTCCTCTCACAATGCAGCTCTAGTCTTTCACGCTGATCAAATTGAAGATTGGCGGAACATTGACAAATCTTTAGGTTATGTTTTTTTCATGCAATTTAAGTTATTTTTGATAAGCACGTGAATATGGAAAAAATATTTTCGTTCATCCATAACATACGTAAAAGACTAAAAAATTATCTTCATGTTTAGTATTAAGATTAAGAAGACTTGAGCATTGATAACATACTCCAATATCCCACACAGTGATATCAAGAGGCCTAACGCCTCCAGAGAACCAGAACACAACAGACTCCTACTCTGCCAACGTACCAACTCTGTCATCGACGGCGTTGGCACACAACTATACCGACTGCTGCATCAGCGCTAACGTCAGCAATACTTGCCTGGGCTTCTGTAGTATCCAGACCATTCTAGAAGGCACTGGCCAGGACCCAGAGACTTGTCAGCCTGACTTCCCAGCGATTGTTAAGTAAGATATATTTTTTTAAGTCGTATAAGTCTTAAGGTTTTCTATGATCTTTAATTTAAAGGATGTTTTGGCATATACCAAAGTAGTTAAATTTTTACTGATACCTTTTAACTTTAATGCATAGTTATGCTAGTGGTTTGAATGTTAAAAAGCAAAAAAAAAGCAACAACCCATAATTGACTTCACACACCTTTGAGAACATTATGGAGAACTCTCAGGTGTGCAGGTTTCCTCACGATATTTTCCTTCACCGAAGCAAGTGATAATTAACTTGTAATACGCACATAATATTTGAAAATTAGAGGTGCGTGTCAGGATTTGAACCCGGGCCCCCGCGTTCGGGAGACCAACGTTCTAACCACTAGGCTATCACTGCTACTGCTGCTGTTTGAATGTTAATCCAACTGGAAATGATACATAAAAATGTATTGGATAACGAAGTGACAAAAAATAATAGTAAGTGTTTTAGCTCCCTAATGTTTTTTACTCATGGACGTCTGTGATGAATTTCAAACTGAATAATGGTCATACTTTATGGCCATAAATTTGAGATCATTTCACTGTCATTAATTCTCGACCTAACCATACTAGCAATTTTCCAAATTAAAAACTAACTTCGTTCATGTTATTTATTAGCCCATTTCCCCCAGATGTATGGCGGACGGTCGCAACCACGTCCCCTGCTGCGTTCAGGAGCACGTCCCAGACATCTGCCAGGATGTCTGCCGAGGGGAATTCACTCCTGTCACCGATAACATTAAGACTCATTATTCCTGCGCAACTTACATGGAAAAGACTCTCGCCTGTATCGTTGAAGGGATTGGTAAGATAATTTAAAATTTATCACCTTACAAAACCGATTATTAGGCTTGTGATTATGAAATTAATTTTTGACATAATCCTTTCATAAAATCCTTAAATAAATCGTAAAGGAAATTAGGCTGATGTTTTCAATTACCAAAAGCATAATTGGATCTATTTAACCAAAAAATTATGATGACACACACCAGGGAGGGACATCATTATTTTTTCTATTATTTTGCAAATAACACTAATCACTTAATTATATACTTGGAAAATATTACACGTTTTACTGGTAAAAACAAAATTGACATGTAAAACACATTGTCTTGTTTATTACACTGTATGTGATTTGCCTATAAAAAGTAAAAGATTATCCTTAACTCTAATTACGTAACCATTATCTAAGAAAGAAAAGAAAGAAAGAAAGAAACATTTATTTACTTATTATTATTATTCTTTAAACGATTCCACTAGAACAAGGAATTGCTTAAACCGGTTTACTATATCAGAATCAGTATGATTTATTCACGATATCGGATGCCCTAACGCTTAATGTGTATCAGGATTTATGATCCCGATTAAAAGATTACATCCGTGCGTCCAAGTGCTACGTTTACCGGGATTGTAATTCTTCGAGAGAACGTTGTGTATTCAAATATTATCCAGGTATTATCCGGAATCCGTTCGTAACAATGATACACGAGTTTGCAATGAAATGAAGTTTTAACTTCGAAATCGGTGCTCGAGTTAATTCCGTACTGAATTTTTACGGCACGTTGATTTCACAATTTAAAGTATCTGTATCAGGAATGCTAGTGTGCAATTACGGGCCTATTTTTATCATAGTAGGGTGGGTTGTTTTAATAATCTTTGCCAAGTTGTTCATTTTTTTTGGTAATACACAGATACATTTTATTTGTATGTTACATTTTTATTTATGAAAGACCGCATCTTGGCATGTGGTCATGAGTTAAAGCCAATAATTTTGAGAATTTGTATCAACTTTGTACCTGAAAAATTCACCAAAAATGATTAAGGTTTTATTGCATTTTAAAATTAATTATTATATACCCTAAAAAATTGCATTTCCTGACCTTGCATTCTATTTTTTTCTAGTGAAGGACCTATTATTTTTACCTGTTATTACCAAAATCCGTGCTAAAACTAAAACCGTTGCAATACTCCTCTACATTTGAACAGAACTCCTCCCAAGCCCACCAGAAGACGTAGAAGTGGACGCGCTGAACGAGAAGCAACTGAACGTGACCTGGTCACCGCCAGTGGAGAACACTGAAAGCGTGACAGAGTACATAGTGAATGTGACCACCCTGAGGTCATTCGACGCTCATCTAATCGACCCGTCGGAGAGCTCCATTAGAAACGAATCAAGGATGAGTCAGCCAGTGACGTATCGCGTGCCAGCGACCAAGACGTTCCTTGTCCTCAACGATCTGCTTCCGTTCACAATGTACGAGATTAGCGTCACCTCCTACAATATCCACGGATCGAGTCTGCCTAGCTATGGAGTCAGGTATTACACAATATTGATCTTTACACTATTTAATTTTAAACTTGTAATTTTTTAACTAACGTTTTTATACAACGATTTTGCAATACATTCAAAATCAACATTCAATATATCGTGAGTACACATGACACAGAATAATTACCAAAATCCACTATGGGTTTAATAATATTTTTGTTACTAGCTATCCAAATATCAGTTTCGACGCTTAGAATCGACATACAACGTCTGACTCAGCACTTCCATCAAATTCAATTAGGAAAGAAGCGTGATCATTCATTTAAAATTAAATTACAATGACGTCACAGATCTCTAACCCTTACTCCGGGGAAGATGAAGCAAACCAAGGTAGAAGCCGCACCTCAACTACCTGACGTGAGAGAATGCTGCGTCGCCGGCGGGGTCACCCACTACGGCTGTGTCGACAAGCTTTGCGACCCCACCAAGACTTTCGAGATTGTCGTAAGTTTGACGAAAATATAAAAGGGTATTATGGTCATTCATTATTTGTTTTACATCTAAGATAGGGTAACTCATAGCAATACGGATAATGATAATATCTGATCTTAGATCAATTTGAAATTTGAAAGTTATTTATATAAAAAAATGAAAGCAAAACAGATGTGAATTCTTTTTCCCATCAGTTCTATTAGGATGTGAACGGTGAATACACCATTAAAACTTGGTTCACATAACATGATCATTTGCACCACTGTGTGGTTTTACATTAGATCAATCACTCATTCCCAGGCAAATAGGATAGTGGAGATTTATCTGGAAAGTTCACTCAATCCTCTGTGCAAATCTAGGATAAAATCGCAAATCCATCAGTTTCATTTAGTCACCTATCATCGGGGTCACCAGTTTTGGGCAGCATTTCAATGTCTATACCATTTGTCTATGTCAGCAATATAACGTTATCATTTAGCACCGCACTTGTAACTAACGCACAATCACCCTGTTCTCGTTCTAACCACCAGCTGCAGGTCACAGATCTGATGATTTGCGCGCCCTGGGCGGGGGTCACCTTCGGGTGTCTCGCCAACGGCATGGACCATACGCCCTGTTGCCGCTCCAGGGGACTGCCGGACTCATGCCTGCCGCTATGCAGTGGAAACATCACTACTCTGGATTTCAATCACTTTAAGTGAGTAACTTTTAAGATTTTTCATCATAATCGTATTATGTTAAATTTATATTTGTACAGCATATTCCGCACATTTCAGCAGCATCGAATACTGCTGAAATTGAATAACTATGCATATAAAATAATGGATAGAAAAAGTTGGTACTCATTACATTTAAAATGTTTAGTGCCCACGGTATAAATAAATTAAAAATCATTTGACAGGTTATTGGATTAAGAAAACTTGATTTTATTTTAGTTTAAATTTAAAAAATATATCATTTGAATAGAAAAGGTCTCAATATTTTATACTACCAAATTTTAAATAGTACCTGTTGCCCAAATACATGTAGTACAAGAAAAATAGCAAGAGAGAATGGAAAGCGATAAATCCTTCATTTTTGTAATTTGCTAATCATCATCAATGTTCCTCCCAGGTGTCTGCGCTATATGTCGTCGTACACCAACTGTCTCCTCCAAGGCTACGGGGTGCTGCCGGGGCCACCCTCGCGCCTGCACCTCACCAACATCGACACGGACTACGCCGTGGTCCACTGGGCGCCGCCCGCAGCCCTGGCCGACACTGTGCAGTTCTACAATCTTAACTATAAGGCGTATCAGGGTGAAGATGACTATCGGATTTTGAAGAAGGTATTTTTGAAGATTCCATCCATGACATTTAAAGCTGTGGTCATGTCTCCTGTAACTTGTATCTTACATATCTAGTGGATATTGGCTTGTTTTTCTTGCTTGCTTGATTCGGTGAACTGAAATAAACTTGCAATTTAAATTGTGATTGACTAGCCACTGGTTTATGTCCTCGAAATTAAATCTCTTTAAAAATAAGTCTTATTTGAAGTCATTTAGCTAGACTTTGTTTTCCACAATTAATTAATCACAATATTTCATCAATAAACTTATGCAGTAAGTACATAATATAAAATGTGGTATGGTCGAAGTTTTGTTATAATATATTTTTACTTCCAAGTCTTAAGTTAGTAATCGAGATAAGGAAAAAAGATATATATCTGAGATTTGAGACTTGAGCATCTAGCTCATATCTGAGATTCCAAAATTCTAAGGATATTCGATGAATTCAACACAATTTTAAACACCTCTTGTACTAAAAAAATAGATTTTATCCAGGTACAATCACCATACATTCTAGAAGACTTGGAATCCAACACTGACTACGAGATCTTTGTGGAAGCCGTCAACGAGCACGGCGTAGGAGAACCTTCACCGAGACTTATCTTCAGGACACAGAGCCAGGTACATAATTTTAACCAGAAGAGAGACTACACTGTACTTAATGGGTACATGAAAAGTATCTGAATAATTTTTGACTTTTGCCAGAAAATGTCTCATGTTTAGTCAACTAAACTGAATATCGCTAATCTATTTCTTTTTCCCCAGGTGTTAGAAGAAGAAGAAGAAACAGCGAACGCATACAACGTGACAGCGTGCTGCGAGAAGGTGCAGCTAGCCGGCGTGTGCATGCCACTGTGCTCGTACGACGCCAAAATGTCAGACCTGAGAACGCTGGCGCCGCTCTGCGCGCTCGAATTCCACAAGCTGCTGCGATGTGGCGCTGGAGGTAGGGCTTTGGGAGATGGAATTAATAATATCTCCCGACTTTTATCGGAAGTCATGGACCATATTAAAAGTCGCGAACAACTTAATTTCGAAAAATTTCTTAATATTAGATGAGATACCCTTTACATATCTCCAACAAAACAGTTCTGTGTAGTGTGTAATCCATGGTTTATTGGTCCTGATAAGTCATACAAAAACTTGGTCAATGACAGCATCATTTTGATGCTATTGATGATTCATTATCATAATGTGTTAAGTTTTATGTAATATGGTGGATTTTTTATCAAAACATATGCAGAGGATGGTAAGTGGAAATAAAGTTTAACGTGATAAGCATACTCACTTAAAAAGTCTGGTCATGAAGACTCACACATCAAAATGGACCGGAGCCACCGAAAGCTGTTGCCTTCAGTAGATGCAACAAATTGACGAGTACCTTTTCTGTGATACCCACATTCATTCCTGAAATCCTCCAAAAATTTCCCGCTTCAGAAAATTCCATGGGGAATTTGCAGATTTTTCCCGCCAGACGGCTAAACGAGTAGATTTTACGAAAAAAATTGTTCATAGCCCCTACTAACTTTGACAATTTATTTTTTTATATCGTTATACGTCATACAAATACAAAAAACAAAGGCGAACATAATGCTAAACGCATTCTCTCCCAGTCAACCTTCGGGACGTGTGCACTGTGAGCACAAAAATATGGCAGCTTGGATTAAGGAATTAAAATATTGACTGGATCAGGCCGCAACCACGAGGAGTGCTGCGCGCGGCGCGGGGTGCCGCCGGCGTGCCGCGGGGTCTGCGCCGGCGCCAGCTCGGCCGGCCTCAACACCTGCGTGCCCTACATCGGGAACATCGTGCAGTGCTTCGAGGAGGGTAACTATAGCTTGCGTATTAGCTTTCTTATTCTTATCTTTAGCGGTATTTTTATAATTAAGACTGACTATATACTTTACGTTAATTTCCTTGTTGAATGGCACTACTTGTTTTACATGACGTTTCATGAGGACCCTCCTCATGTATTTTTCGGTATTTTTCTAACGGAGAGTAACTTTATCTTTTACATTACATTTCTTATCGGGGGTGCCTGTATCTTTCAAGTTTCATAATGGGTCTAAAATATTGTTGTCACATGAACCATGGAAGTTTTGGGACTAAAGCTTTGGTGTCAAATAAGTATACCTTTCTTTTAAGTGACATTCCTTTTCGAAAGTGA